>JBBGZY010003237.1:0-57133 GCA_037952925.1 Lithobates clamitans
GGCGACTCGTGTCAGTAAATCCCCCGGCCTATCAGATCAGGGCAATTATTGTCCATAGAGCCATCATTGCCCCTCCCCCACCAGAGACGATGTAAATTATTACAATAAAGACATCTGTGATGTCATCGCTGATTGATGATGTGATGATTGGCGGATAGAAGGTGATCTCATGTATGGGGAGTTCTTATAAATCCTTCAGAACGGGAATGTCAGGTGAACCGTACAACACCCGCCCCCATACAGTGCTGGAAAAAGTATTTAACCCCCCCCCCCACTTCCTGATGTTTTATTTGTCACTTCAATGATTCGGATCATCAAACAAATATTATAATTCCACAGAGAGAATCCGAGAATTACAGAATTTATGATTTCATTTATTAAAGGGGAAGTCCACTAAATCCCCGAATCTCCAGACACCCCGATCGAAACTGACCTATCTAACCCTTTTCTGAAGCCAATCCGACCCGATCTCCAGCGGGGAAGCTCTGCAGAGGACACAGCCGACAGTGAATGGGAAGTGACGTCACCCGTAGCGTTACTATGGGGCTTCCGTTGTCGGCTGTGTCCTCTGCACCCGCCCCTCCCCCACACAGAGAGGCCACCGCTGACAGCTCAGTGTGGGACCGGCGTCAGGAAAGGGATGTAGAGCGATTTCTTCTTTACAGGGTTAGATAGGTCAGTGTTCGATCGAAGGTGTCTATAGATGCAGAGATTTTAGGGTGGACTTCTCCTTAAAGCTCCAAACCTGCCTGACCCAATGTGAATAAAGTAATTGCCCCCCCCCCCCCCCCCCCCCGCAGTTCTTCAGACGTTGTTCTGGGCTCTTCTGGGACCTCCTGGATGAGTCCTCGTTGTGCTCTTGGAGTCATTTTGGTCGCACGGCCGCTCCTGGGAAGGGTCACCACTGTTCCAAGTTTTCTCCATTTGTCGATAATGGCGATCACCGTGATTGGCTGGAGTCCCAATGCCTGGCTGGCCATACATGTTTAATTTTCCTTTCGATTTACCAAAAAACCATATAAGATGAGGCCAAGCCTAAACAACACGTTCAATTGTAATCAATCAGGCCGGCCCTTGAACTACATAGTTAAAGGAAATTGTATAATGTATGGCCACCCTGAGGCTTTGGGACTTCAGCCAATCACAGTGATCACCAGAATCCACAAATGGAGAAAACTTGGAACAGTGGTGACCCTTCCCAGGACTCCAAGAGCTCAATAAGGACTCGTCCAGGAGGTCCTAGAAGAACCCAGAACTTCCCTCAGGTAAGGTCTGTATTCCTGATCCACCAATAAGAGAGAGACCGGACAAACATGGCGTCCATGGGAGAGTTCCAAGGCCAAAGCCACCGCTGACCAATAAGAGAGAGACCGGACAAACATGGCGTCCATGGGAGAGTTCCAAGGCCAAAGCCACCGCTGACCAATAAGAGAGAGACCGGGCAAACATGGCGTCCATGGGAGAGTTCCAAGGCCAAAGCCACCGCTGACCAATAATAGAGAGAGACCCGGACAAACATGGCGTCCATGGGAGAGTTCCAAGGCCAAAGCCACCGCTGACCAATAAGAGAGAGAGACCGGGCAAACATGGCGTCCATGGGAGAGTTCCAAGGCCAAAGCCACCGCTGACCAATAAGAGAGAGAGACCGGACAAACATGGCGTCCATGGGAGAGTTCCAAGGCCAAAGCCACCGCTGACCAATAAGAGAGAGAGACCGGACAAACATGGCGTCCATGGGAGAGTTCCAAGGCCAAAGCCACCGCTGACCAATAAGAGAGAGACCGGACAAACATGGCGTCCATGGGAGAGTTCCAAGGCCAAAGCCACCGCTGACCAATAAGAGAGAGACCGGACAAACATGGCGTCCATGGGAGAGTTCCAAGGCCAAAGCCACCGCTGACCAATAAGAGAGAGACCGGACAAACATGGCGTCCATGGGAGAGTTCCAAGGCCAAAGCCACCGCTGACCAATAAGAGAGAGGACCGGACAAACATGGCGTCCATGGGAGAGTTCCAAGGCCAAAGCCACCGCTGACCAATAATAGAGAGACCGGGCAAACATGGCGTCCATGGGAGAGTTCCAAGGCCAAAGCCACCGCTGACCAATAAGAGAGAGACGGGACCGGATCTCTCATACTGACGGCACGGCCCGGTCCCGGATCTCTCATACTGACAGTTTGGCCCGGTCCCGGATCTCTCATACTGACGGCACGGCCCGGTCCCGGATCCCTCATACTGATGGCGCGGCCCGGTCCCGGATCCCTTATACTGACGGCACGGCCCGGTCCCGGATCCCTTATACTGACGGCACGGCCCGGTCCCGGATCCCTCATACTGACAGTTTGGCCCGGTCCCGGATCTCTCATACTGACGGCACGGCCCGGTCCCGGATCCCTCATACTGATGGCGCGGCCCGGTCCCGGATCTCTCATACTGACGGCGCGGCCCGGTCCCGGATCTCTCATACTGACGGCGCGGCCCGGTCCCGGATCTCTCATACTGACGGCGCGGCTCGGTCCCGGATCTCTCATACTGACGGCGCGGCCCGGTCCCGGATCTCTCATACTGACGGCGCGGCCCGGTCCCGGATCTCTCATACTGACGGCGCGGCCCGGTCCCGGATCTCTCATACTGACGGCACGGCCCGGTCCCGGATCTCTCATACTGACAGTACGGCCCGGTCCCGGATCTCTCATACTGACGGATCTCTCATACTGACGGCACGGCCCGGTCCCGGATCTCTCATACTGACGGCGCGGCCCGGTCCCGGATCTCTCATACTGACGGCCCGGTCCCGGATCTCTCATACTGACAGTTTGGCCCGGTCCAGATCTCATACTGACGGCGCGGCCCGGTCCCGGATCTCTCATACTCACGGCCCGGCCCGGTCCTTCAAGATTCCTTGTAGTGCTGCCCCTCCCACTTCCCTCTCCCAGTCTGAGTGCTGCTGTGCAGGAATGATAAGAGGGTGACAACTAGAAGAATTCCATTCAGATTTATAATACCGGAAGGATACAAGAAATCTAAATCTATTCACTAAAAACCTTGTCAAAGGTCTAATATGTTAAAGCTGAACTCCGACTCACAAACCTGTATAGAAATCTTTTCCTCGATCGTCAGACAGGATAGGGCTCCACCCACTACACGAGGGGGCGGGGACAAGACCAGTCCCCCTGCACAAGGAGAGAACAGAGCGGTGGGAGGGGCCCAGCAAGCCCCACCCTCTATAGGAAATTACAGGAGGGGGCAGAGATGAGACCACTCCCCCTGCACAAAGAGCGGCAGTGGGCGGGGTTTATTACAGGAAGTCTCACATTGGATGACTGGAGCAAATACACAAAGATCACCGAGATTCAAAATGATGCCTGAATATAGATGGCGCCGTCCTTCTGGGGAGAAAAGCAGGTGAAGACACTGTCAGGGAGTCCGGTGATCGGTAATAAATACCTGGAGGGGTCACACTGACATTCCTCGCCATGAATCCTGAAGATTATACGTTTCCCGGTTCCCAGATGGTCAGATTATTCGGATGGGACCCCAGAGAGGAATCCTTTATATGTTCCGAGATCCCATCCCCCCATCATCTGACATTTATCACCTTGTCCTGAACCCCTCCCCCCGGAGATGGAGACCCCGATATCTGTATAATGAGGACATCTCTACTTTATAAAACAACAATAAATTTAATACAAGAATTCCGGATCATCAATACAACATTCCGCCATCCGAATCTTCCCGCTAAATCCCCCCCTCCCCCATTAAAAGCCACTGACCAAACCCCCCCACTGGAAACCACTGACAACCCCCCCCCCACTGGAAACCACTGACCAACCCCCCCCCCAATGGAAACCACTGACAAACCCCCCCCCCCCCACTGGAAACCATTGACCAACCCCCATTAGAAACCTCTGACCAAACCCCCCCACTGGAAACCACTGACAACCCCCCCCCCACTGGAAACCACTGACAACCCCCCCCCCACTGGAAACCACTGACAACCCCCCCCCACTGGAAACCACTGACAAACCCCCCCCCCCACACTGGAAACCACTGACAAACCCCCCCCCCCACACTGGAAGCCACTGACCAAACCCCCCCACTGGAAACCACTGACAACCCCCCCCCCCACTGGAAACCACTGACCAACCCCCCCCCAATGGAAACCACTGACAAACCCCCCCCCCCACACTGGAAACCACTGACAACCCCCCCCACTGGAAACCACTGACAACCTTCCCCCCCACTGGAAACCACTGACAAACCCCACTCCATTGGAAACCACTGACCAACCCCCCATTAAAAACCTCTGACCAACCCCCCCCCCACTGGAAACCACTGACAAACCCCCCTCCATTGGAAACCACTGACCAACCCCCCATTGGAAACCACTGACCAACCCCCCATTAGAAGCCACTGACCAAACCCCCCTCCACTGGAAACCACTGACCAACCCCCCATTGGAAACCACTGACCAATCCCCCATTAGAAACCTCTGACCAACCCCCCATTGGAAACCACTGACCAACCCCCCATTAGAAGCCACTGACCAAACCCCCCCCCCCCCCCCACTGGAAACCACTGACCAACCCCCCATTGGAAACCACTGACCAACCCCCCATTAGAAACCTCTGACCAACCCCCCATTGGAAACCACTGACCAACCCCCCATTAGAAGCCACTGACCAAACCCCCCTCCACTGGAAACCACTGACCAGCCCTCCACTGGAAACCACTGACCAACCCCCATTAGAAACCTCTGACCAACCCCCCCCCCCCCATTGGTAGCCACTGACCAACCCCCCCATTGGAAACCTCTGACCAACCCCCCTATTGGTAGCCACTGACCAACCCCCCCATTGGTAGCCACTGACCAACCCCCCCATTGGAAACCTCTGACCAACCCCCCCATTGGAAACCATTGACCAGCCCTCCATTGGTAGCCACTGACCAACCCCCCCATTGGAAACCACTGACCAACCCCCCCATTGGAAGCCACTGACCTCCCCCCCATTGGAAACCATTGACCAACCCCCCCCACTGGAAACCACTGACCAACCCCCCATTAGAAACCTCTGACCAACCCCCCCATTGGAAACCACTGACCAACCCCCCCATTAGAAACCACTGACCAACCCCCCCATTAGAAACCACTGACCAACCCCCCCACTGGAAACCATTGACCAGCCCTCCATTGGAAACCACTGACCAACCCCCCATTGGAAACCACTGACCAACCCCCCCATTGGTAGCCACTGACCAACCCCCTATTGGAAACCACTGACCAACCCCCCCATTAGAAACCACTGACCAACCCCCCCCCCACCATTGGTAGCCAGTGACCAACCCCCCGATTGGAAACCACTGACCAACCCCCCCATTGGAAGCCACTGACCAACCCCCCATTAGAAACCTCTGACCAACCCCCCCATTGGAAGCCACTGACCAACCCCCCTATTGGAAACCACTGACCAACCCCCCCCCTATTGGAAACCACTGACCAACCCCCCCCATTGGAAACCACTGACCAACCCCCCATTGGAAACCACTGACCAACCCCCCCTTTGGAAACCACTGACCAACCCCCCCTTTGGAAACCACTGACCAACCCCCCCACTGGAAACCACTGACCAACCCCTCCACTGGAAACCATTGACCAACCCCTCCACTGGAAACCATTGACCAACCCCCCCATTGGAAACCACTGACCAACCCCCCCCATTGGAAACCACTGACCAACCCCCCCCCCATTGCAAGCCAATGACCAACCCCTCCACTGGAAACTATTGACCACCCTCCCACTGGAAACCATTGACCAGCCCTCCATTTGAAACCACTGACCAACCCCCCCATTGGAAACCACTGACCACCCCCCATTGGAAGCCATTGACCAACCCCCCCATTAGAAACCTCTGACCAACCCCCCCCCATTGGAAACCACTGACCAACCCCCCCCATTGGAAACCACTGACCAACCCCCCAATTGGAAACCTTTCATGGTCCCCCCTACTGGAAACCATTGACCAGCCTTCTATTGGTATACCATAATTTCGCGCCCCCCCCCCCCCCGGCCCTGTTGGAAACCATTGACTAACCTACATTGGAAACCATGGACCGTGCCCCCCCCATTGGAAAACAGTGACCAGCCCTATTGGAAGCCATTGACCGCCCCCCTTTTGGAAACCATTGACCCCCCCCCCAATCAAAGCCATTGACCAGTCCCCCATTGGAAACCTCTGACCAACCCCCCCCATTAGAAACCTCTGACCAACTCCCCCATTGGAAACCTCTGACCAACCCCCCATTAGAAACCTCTGACCAACCCCCCCCATTGGTAGCCACTGACCAACCCCCCCATTGGAAACCTCTGACCAACCCCCCTATTGGTAGCCACTGACCAACCCCCCCATTGGAAACCTCTGACCAACCCCCCCATTGGAAACCATTGACCAGCCCTCCATTGGTAGCCACTGACCAACCCCCCCATTGGAAACCACTGACCAACCCCCACATTGGAAGCCACTGACCTCCCCCCATTGGAAACCATTGACCAACCCCCCCCACTGGAAACCACTGACCAACCCCCCATTAGAAACCTCTGACCAACCCCCCCATTGGAAACCACTGACCAACCCCCCCCATTGGAAACCACTGACCAACCCCCCATTAGAAACCACTGACCAACCCCCCCACTGGAAACCATTAACCAGCCCTCCATTGGAAACCACTGACCAAACCCCCCATTAGAAACCACTGACCAACCCCCCCATTGGAATCCACTGACCAACCCCCCCATTGGTAGCCACTGACCAACCCCCTTTTGGAAACCACTGACCAACCCCCCCATTAGAAACCACTGACCAACCCCCCCCATTGGTAGCCAGTGACCAACCCCCCGATTGGAAACCACTGACCACCCCCCCCCATTGGAAGCCACTGACCAACCCCCCCATTGGAAACCACTGACCAACCCCCCATTAGAAACCTCTGACCAACCCCCCCATTGGAGGCCACTGACCAACCACCCTATTGGAAACCACTGACCAACCCCCCCCCATTGGAAACCACTGACCAACCCCCCCCCCCCCCCATTGGAAACCACTGACCAACCCCCCCTTTGGAAACCACTGACCAACCCCCCCTTTGGAAACCACTGACCAACCCCCCCACTGGAAACCACTGACCAACCCCTCCACTGGAAACCATTGACCAACCCCCCATTGGAGACCACTGACCAACCCCCCATTGGAAACCACTGACCAACCCCCCCCCCATTGGAAACCACTGACCAACCCCCCCCCATTGGAAACCACTGACCAACCCCCCCATTGGAAACCACTGACCAACCCCCCCCCATTGCAAGCCAATGACCAACCCTTCCACTGGAAACTATTGACCACCCCCCCACTGGAAACCATTGACCAGCCCTCCATTTGAAACCACTGACCAACCCCCCCATTGGAAACCACTGACCAAGCCCCCCATTGGAAGCCATTGACCAACCCCCCCATTAGAAACCTCTGACCAACCCCCCCCATTGGAAACCACTGACCAACCCCCCCATTGGAAACCACTGACCAACCCCCCAATTGGAATCCTTTCATGGTCCCCCCTACTGGAAACCATTGACCAGCCCTCCATTGGTATACCATAATTTCGCCCCCCCCCCCCCCCCGGCCCTGTTGGAAACCATTGACTAACCTACATTGGAAACCATGGACCGTGCCCCCCCATTGGAAAACAGTGACCAGCCCTATTGGAAGCCATTGACCGCCCCCCTTTTGGAAACCATTGACCCCCCCCAATCAAAGCCATTGACCAGTCCCCCATTGGAATACCATCATTCTCCCCCCGGCCCTGTTGAAACCATTGACCAACTCCCCCTTTTGGAAACCATTGATCACGCCACATTGGAAACCATTGACCGCCCCCTCATTGGAAGCTATTAACTGGCCCCCCCATTGGAAGCCATTGACCTCCCTTCATTGGAAACCATTCACCGCCCCCCCATTGTCTTCTCATCATGTTGGGAAAGGTTTGATTTGTTTCAGGATGGCTTCATAGGTGAGGAAGACCACCATGTTCACGGGAAACGCTCGGAGACAGTTCAGCGAGAGTCCTTTGAAGAGAACGCTGAGCCCTTCCGTCCGGACACTTTCACTGATACAATGGATGACCCCCCGATACTTCCGCTGGGTGACTCCGTCCACCTGGAGACGAGATTTTATCACATCCATCGGAGTGGCGATACTCCACGCTACCACGCCGGCCAGACCACCCGCCAACAGGATGCCCACAAATTCTGCAAAATAAAGAAAAAGAGCTTACAATCTATAGGGGTATGAGGGAGGATACAGAAGAGCTTACAATCTATAGGGGTATGAGGGAGGATACAGAAGAGCTTACAATCTATAGGGGTATGAGGGAGGATACAGAAGAGCTTACAGTCTATAGGGGTATGAGGGAGGATACAGAAGAGCTTACAATCTATTGGGGTATACGGAAGGATACAGAAGAGCTTACAATCTATTGGGGTATACGGAAGGATACAGAAAAGCTTACAATCTATAGGGGTATGAGGGAGGATACAGAAGAGCTTACAATCTATTGGGGTATATAGGGAGGATACAGAAGAGCTTACAATCTATTGGGGTATACGGAAGGATACAGAAGAGCTTACAATCTATTGGGGTATACGGAAGGATACAGAAAAGCTTACAATCTATAGGGGTATGAGGGAGGATACAGAAGAGCTTACAATCTATTGGGGTATATAGGGAGGATACAGAAGAGCTTACAATCTATAGGGGTATGAGGGAGGATACAGAAGAGCTTACAATCTATAGGGGTATGAGGGAGGATACAGAAGAGCTTACAATCTATTGGGGTATACGGAAGGATACAGAAGAGCTTACAATCTATAGGGGTATGAGGGAGGATACAGAAGAGCTTACAATCTATAGGGGTATGAGGGAGGATACAGAAGAGCTTACAATCTATTGGGGTATGAGGGAGGATACAGAAGAGCTTACAATCTATAGGGGTATGAGGGAGGATACAGAAGAGCTTACAATCTATAGGGGTATGAGGGAGGATACAGAAGAGCTTACAATCTATAGGGGTATACGGAAGGATACAGAAGAGCTTACAATCTATTGGTGTATATAGGGAGGATACAGAAAAGCTTACAATCTATAGGGGTATGAGGGAGGATACAGAAGAGCTTACAATCTATTGGGGTATATAGGGAGGATACAGAAGAGCTTACAATCTATAGGGGTATGAGGGAGGATACAGAAGAGCTTACAATCTATAGGGGTATGAGGGAGGATACAGAAGAGCTTACAATCTATTGGGGTATGAGGGAGGATACAGAAGAGCTTACAATCTATAGGGGTATGAGGGAGGATACAGAAGAGCTTACAATCTATAGGGGTATGAGGGAGGATACAGAAGAGCTTACAATCTATTGGGGTATATAGGGAGGATACAGAAGAGCTTACAATCTATTGGGGTATATAGGAAGGATACAGAAGAGCTTACAATCTATTGGGGTATATAGGGAGGATACAGAAGAGCTTACAATCTATAGGGGTATGAGGAAGGATACAGAAGAGCTTACAATCTATTGGGGTATGAGGGAGGATACAGAAGAGCTTACAATCTATAGGGGTATGAGGGAGGATACAGAAGAGCTTACAATCTATAGGGGTATGAGGGAGGATACAGAAGAGCTTACAATCTATTGGGGTATATAGGGAGGATACAGAAGAGCTTACAATCTATAGGGGTATGAGGGAGGATACAGAAGAGCTTACAATCTATTGGGGTATATAGGGAGGATACAGAAGAGCTTACAATCTATTGGGGTATATAGGGAGGATACAGAAGAGCTTACAATCTATAGGGGTATGAGGGAGGATACAGAAGAGCTTACAATCTATTGGGGTATGAGGGAGGATACAGAAGATCTTACAATCTATTGGGGTATATAGGAAGGATACAGAAGAGCTTACAATCTATTGGGGTATACGGAAGGATACAGAAGAGCTTACAATCTATTGGGGTATACGGAAGGATACAGAAGAGCTTACAATCTATTGGGGTATGAGGGAGGATACAGAAGAGCTTACAATCTATTGGGGTATACGGAAGGATACAGAAGAGCTTACAATCTATTGGGGTATACGGAAGGATACAGAAGAGCTTACAATCTATAGGGGTATGAGGGAGGATACAGAAGAGCTTACAATCTATTGGGGTATATAGGAAGGATACAGAAGAGCTTACAATCTATTGGGGTATACGGAAGGATACAGAAGAGCTTACAATCTATTGGGGTATACGGAAGGATACAGAAGAGATTACAATCTATTGGGGTATACGGAAGGATACAGAAGAGCTTACAATCTATTGGGGTATACGGAAGGATACAGAAGAGCTTACAATCTATTGGGGTATGAGGGAGGATACAGAAGAGCTTACAATCTATTGGGGTATGAGGGAGGATACAGAAGAGCTTACAATCTATTGGGGTATGTTGGAGGATAC
Organism: Lithobates clamitans; assembly: GCA_037952925.1. Taxonomy (NCBI): domain Eukaryota; kingdom Metazoa; phylum Chordata; class Amphibia; order Anura; family Ranidae; genus Lithobates; species Lithobates clamitans. The sequence continues at coordinate 10,549 of JBBGZY010003237.1, forward strand.
AGAAGAGCTTACAATCTATTGGGGTATATAGGAAGGATACAGAAGAGCTTACAATCTATTGGGGTATATAGGAAGGATACAGAAGAGCTTACAATCTATAGGGGTATATAGGGAGGATACAGAAGAGCTTACAATCTATTGGGGTATGAGGGAGGATACAGAAGAGCTTACAATCTATTGGGGTATATAGGGAGGATACAGAAGATCTTACAATCTATTGGGGTATGAGGGAGGATACAGAAGAGCTTACAATCTATAGGGGTATGAGGGAGGATACAGAAGAGCTTACAATCTATAGGGGTATGAGGGAGGATACAGAAGAGCTTACAATCTATTGGGGTATATAGGGAGGATACAGAAGAGCTTACAATCTATTGGGGTATATAGGGAGGATACAGAAGAGCTTACAATCTATAGGGGTATGAGGAAGGATACAGAAGAGCTTACAATCTATTGGGGTATGAGGGAGGATACAGAAGAGCTTACAATCTATTGGGGTATATAGGGAGGATACAGAAGAGCTTACAATCTATTGGGGTATATAGGAAGGATACAGAAGAGCTTACAATCTATAGGGGTATATAGGGAGGATACAGAAGAGCTTACAATCTATAGGGGTATGAGGAAGGATACAGAAGAGCTTACAATCTATAGGTGTATGAGGGAGGATACAGAAGATCTTACAATCTATTGGGGTATGAGGGAGGATACAGAAGAGCTTACAATCTATTGGGGTATATAGGGAGGATACAGAAGAGCTTACAATCTATTGGGGTATGAGGGAGGATACAGAAGAGCTTACAATCTATAGGGGTATGAGGGAGGATACAGAAGAGCTTACAATCTATTGGGGTATATGGATACAGAAGAGCTTACAATCTATTGGGGTATATAGGGAGGATACAGAAGAGCTTACAATCTATTGGGGTATATAGGGAGGATACAGAAAGAGCTTATAATCTATTGGGGTATATAGGGAAAATACAGAAGAGCTTACAATCTATTGGGGTATATAGGGAGGATACAGAAGAGCTTACAATCTATTGGGGTATATAGGGAGAATACAGAAGAGCTTACAATCTATTGGGGTATATGGAAGGATACAGAAGAGCTTACAATCTATTGGGGTATGAGGAAGGATACAGAAGAGCTTACAATCTATTGGGGTATGAGGGAGGATACAGCAGAGCTTACAATCTATAGGGGTATGAGGGAGGATACAGAAGAGCTTACAATCTATTGGGGTATAAGGGAGGATACAGAAGAGCTTACAATCTATTGGGGTATGAGGAAGGATACAGAAGAGCTTACAATCTATTGGGGTATATAGGGAGGATACAGAAGAGCTTACAATCTATTGGGGTATATAGGGAGGATACAGAAGAGCTTACAATCTATTGGGGTATGAGGGAGGATACAGAAGAGCTTACAATCTATTGGGGTATATAGGGAGGATACAGAAGAGCTTACAATCTATAGATGTATGAGGGAGAATACAGAAGAGCTTACAATCTATAGGGGTATGAGGGAGGATACAGAAGAGCTTACAATCTATAGGGGTATGAGGGAGGATACAGAAGAGCTTACAATCTATTGGGGTATATAGGGAGGATACAGAAGAGCTTACAATCTATTGGGGTATATAGAGGAGGATACAGAAGAGCTTACAATCTATTGGGGTATGAGGGAGGATACAGAAGAGCTTACAATCTATTGGGGTATACGGAAGGATACAGAAGAGCTTACAATCTATAGGGGTATGAGGAAGGATACAGAAGAGCTTACAATCTATTGGGGTATATAGGGAGGATACAGAAGAGCTTACAATCTATTGGGGTATATAGGGAGAATACAGAAGAGCTTACAATCTATTGGGGTATATAGGGAGGATACAGAAGAGCTTACAATCTATTGGGGTATACGGAAGGATACAGAAGAGCTTACAATCTATTGGGGTATATAGGGAGGATACAGAAGAGCTTACAATCTATAGGGGTATGAGGAAGGATACAGAAGAGCTTACAATCTATTGGGGTATATAGGGAGGATACAGAAGAGCTTACAATCTATTGGGGTATGAGGGAGGATACAGAAGAGCTTACAATCTATTGGGGTATATAGGGAGGATACAGAAGAGCTTACAATCTATTGGGGTATACGGAAGGATACAGAAGAGCTTACAATCTAAAGGATACAGAAGAGCTTACAATCTATAGGGGTATGAGGGAGGATACAGAAGAGCTTACAATCTATTGGGGTATGAGGAAGGATACAGAAAGAGCTTACAATCTATTGGGGTATACAGAAGGATACAGAATTACAATATTAAGAAGAGCTTACAATCTATTTGGGGTATGAGGGAGGATACAGAAGAGCTTACAATCTATTGGGGTATATAGGGAGGATACAGAAGAGCTTACAATTATTGGGGTATATAGGAAGGATACAGAAGAGCTTACAATCTATTGGGGTATATAGGGAGGATACAGAAGAGCTTACAATCTATAGGGGTATGAGGAAGGATACAGAAGAGCCTTACAATCTATTGGGGTATGAGGAAGGATACAGAAGAGCTTACAATCTATTGGGGTATGAGGGAGGATACAGAAGAGCTTACAATCTATTGGGGTATATAGGAAGGATACAGAAGAGCTTACAATCTATTGGGGTATACGGAAGGATACAGAAGAGCTTACAATCTATTGGGGTATATAGGGAGGATACAGAAGAGCTTACAATCTATTGGGGTATATAGGAAGGATACAGAAGAGCTTACAATCTATTGGGGTATGAGGGAGGATACAGAAGAGCTTACAATCTATTGGGGTATATAGGGAGGATACAGAAGAGCTTACAATCTATTGGGGTATATAGGAAGGATACAGAAGAGCTTACAATCTATTGGGGTATGAGGAAGGATACAGAAGAGCTTACAATCTATAGGGGTATATGGAAGGATACAGAAGAGCTTACAATCTATTGGGGTATGAGGAAGGATACAGAAGAGCTTACAATCTATTGGGGTATGAGGGAGGATACAGCAGAGCTTACAATCTATAGGGGTATGAGGGAGGATACAGAAGAGCTTACAATCTATTGGGGTATAAGGGAGGATACAGAAGAGCTTACAATCTATTGGGGTATGAGGAAGGATACAGAAGAGCTTACAATCTATTGGGGTATATAGGGAGGATACAGAAGAGCTTACAATCTATTGGGGTATATAGGGAGGATACAGAAGAGCTTACAATCTATTGGGGTATGAGGGAGGATACAGAAGAGCTTACAATCTATTGGGGTATATAGGGAGGATACAGAAGAGCTTACAATCTATAGATGTATGAGGGAGAATACAGAAGAGCTTACAATCTATAGGGGTATGAGGGAGGATACAGAAGAGCTTACAATCTATAGGGGTATGAGGGAGGATACAGAAGAGCTTACAATCTATTGGGGTATATAGGGAGGATACAGAAGAGCTTACAATCTATTGGGGTATATAGGGAGGATACAGAAGAGCTTACAATCTATTGGGGTATGAGGGAGGATACAGAAGAGCTTACAATCTATTGGGGTATACGGAAGGATACAGAAGAGCTTACAATCTATAGGGGTATGAGGAAGGATACAGAAGAGCTTACAATCTATTGGGGTATATAGGGAGGATACAGAAGAGCTTACAATCTATTGGGGTATATAGGGAGAATACAGAAGAGCTTACAATCTATTGGGGTATATAGGGAGGATACAGAAGAGCTTACAATCTATTGGGGTATACGGAAGGATACAGAAGAGCTTACAATCTATTGGGGTATATAGGGAGGATACAGAAGAGCTTACAATCTATAGGGGTATGAGGAAGGATACAGAAGAGCTTACAATCTATTGGGGTATATAGGGAGGATACAGAAGAGCTTACAATCTATTGGGGTATGAGGGAGGATACAGAAGAGCTTACAATCTATTGGGGTATATAGGGAGGATACAGAAGAGCTTACAATCTATTGGGGTATACGGAAGGATACAGAAGAGCTTACAATCTATAGGGGTATGAGGAAGGATACAGAAGAGCTTACAATCTATAGGGGTATGAGGGAGGATACAGAAGAGCTTACAATCTATTGGGGTATGAGGAAGGATACAGAAGAGCTTACAATCTATTGGGGTATACAGAAGGATACAGAAGAGCTTACAATCTATTGGGGTATATAGGGAGGATACAGAAGAGCTTACAATCTATTGGGGTATGAGGGAGGATACAGAAGAGCTTACAATCTATTGGGGTATATAGGGAGGATACAGAAGAGCTTACAATCTATTGGGGTATATAGGAAGGATACAGAAGAGCTTACAATCTATTGGGGTATATAGGGAGGATACAGAAGAGCTTACAATCTATAGGGGTATGAGGAAGGATACAGAAGAGCTTACAATCTATTGGGGTATGAGGAAGGATACAGAAGAGCTTACAATCTATTGGGGTATGAGGGAGGATACAGAAGAGCTTACAATCTATTGGGGTATATAGGAAGGATACAGAAGAGCTTACAATCTATTGGGGTATACGGAAGGATACAGAAGAGCTTACAATCTATTGGGGTATATAGGGAGGATACAGAAGAGCTTACAATCTATTGGGGTATATAGGAAGGATACAGAAGAGCTTACAATCTATTGGGGTATGAGGGAGGATACAGAAGAGCTTACAATCTATTGGGGTATATAGGGAGGATACAGAAGAGCTTACAATCTATTGGGGTATATAGGAAGGATACAGAAGAGCTTACAATCTATTGGGGTATGAGGAAGGATACAGAAGAGCTTACAATCTATAGGGGTATGAGGAAGGATACAGAAGAGCTTACAATCTATTGGGGTATGAGGGAGGATACAGAAGAGCTTACAATCTATTGGGGTATGAGGAAGGATACAGAAGAGCTTACAATCTATTGGGGTATATAGGAAGGATACAGAAGAGCTTACAATCTATTGGGGTATGAGGAAGGATACAGAAGATCTTACAATCTATTGGGGTATATAGGGAGGATACAGAAGAGCTTACAATCTATTGGGGTATACGGAAGGATACAGAAGAGCTTACAATCTATAGGGGTATGAGGAAGGATACAGAAGAGCTTACAATCTATTGGGGTATATAGGGAGAATACAGAAGAGCTTACAATCTATTGGGGTATATAGGGGGAATACAGAAGAGCTTACAATCTATTGGGGTATATAGGGAGGATACAGAAGAGCTTACAATCTATTGGGGTATATAGGGAGGATACAGAAGAGCTTACAATCTATTGGGGTATGAGGGAGGATACAGAAGAGCTTACAATCTATAGGGGTATGAGGGAGGATACAGAAGAGCTTACAATCTATAGGGGTATGAGGGAGGATACAGAAGAGCTTACAATCTATTGGGGTATGAGGGAGGATACAGAAGAGCTTACAATCTATTGGGGTATGAGGGAGGATACAGAAGAGCTTACAATCTATAGGGGTATGAGGAAGGATACAGAAGAGCTTACAATCTATTGGGGTATGAGGAAGGATACAGAAGAGCTTACAATCTATAGGGGTATGAGGGAGGATACAGAAGAGCTTACAATCTATTGGGGTATACGGAAGGATACAGAAGAGCTTATAATCTATTGGGGTATATAGGGAGAATACAGAAGAGCTTACAATCTATTGGGGTATATAGGGAGAATACAGAAGAGCTTACAATCTATTGGGGTATATAGGGGGAATACAGAAGAGCTTACAATCTATTGGGGTATATAGGAAGGATACAGAAGAGCTTACAATCTATTGGGGTATGAGGAAGGATACAGAAGAGCTTACAATCTATTGGGGTATATAGGGAGGATACAGAAGAGCTTACAATCTATTGGGGTATACGGAAGGATACAGAAGAGCTTACAATCTATTGGGGTATATAGGGAGGATACAGAAGAGCTTACAATCTATTGGGGTATGAGGGAGGATACAGAAGAGCTTACAATCTATTGGGGTATGAGGGAGGATACAGAAGAGCTTACAATCTATTGGGGTATGAGGGAGGATACAGAAGAGCTTACAATCTATAGGGGTATGAGGAAGGATACAGAAGAGCTTACAATCTATTGGGGTATATAGGAAGGATACAGAAGAGCTTACAATCTATAGGGGTATGAGGGAGGATACAGAAGAGCTTACAATCTATAGGGGTATGAGGGAGGATACAGAAGAGCTTACAATCTATTGGGGTATACGGAAGGATACAGAAGAGCTTACAATCTATTGGGGTATATAGGGAGGATACAGAAGAGCTTACAATCTATTGGGGTATACGGAAGGATACAGAAGAGCTTACAATCTATTGGGGTATGAGGGAGGATACAGAAGAGCTTACAATCTATTGGGGTATGAGGGAGGATACAGAAGAGCTTACAATCTATAGGGGTATGAGGAAGGATACAGAAGAGCTTACAATCTATTGGGGTATATAGGAAGGATACAGAAGAGCTTACAATCTATAGGGGTATGAGGGAGGATACAGAAGAGCTTACAATCTATAGGGGTATGAGGGAGGATACAGAAGAGCTTACAATCTATTGGGGTATATAGGGAGGATACAGAAGAGCTTACAATCTATAGGGGTATGAGGGAGGATACAGAAGAGCTTACAATCTATAGGGGTATGAGGGAGGATACAGAAGAGCTTACAATCTATTGGAGTATATAGGGAGGATACAGAAGAGCTTACAATCTATTGGGGTATATAGGGAGGATACAGAAGAGCTTACAATCTATTGGGGTATATAGGAAGGATACAGAAGAGCTTACAATCTATTGGGGTATATAGGAAGGATACAGAAGAGCTTACAATCTATAGGGGTATGAGGGAGGATACAGAAGAGCTTACAATCTATTGGGGTATACGGAAGGATACAGAAGAGCTTACAATCTATTGGGGTATGAGGGAGGATACAGAAGAGCTTACAATCTATTGGGGTATGAGGGAGGATACAGAAGAGCTTACAATCTATAGGGGTATAAGGAAGGATACAGAAGAGCTTACAATCTATTGGGGTATAAGTGTCTCTGTGATTGGACGGATGGGAGAGACGCCAGGCAGATCTAATTCTGGAAGCAGCTGCTGCTGGGAATGGTGACAGTGGAGCACAGGCTGTACTTTTCCGCTCATTATCAGAGGGATAGAGTTACACTGACGGCGCCTCCCAGGAATGGAAACTCAGGACATCGGGAATAACAATGGAAGAGGGGCCTCCCCTCCCCCCAGTACATCAATGTAAGGGGGAACTCCAACACTCACCACATTTCCTGTCCCTAATAATTCCCCAACCCATCCAACACAAAAAACTATATTTTGGCTGGAGTTCCCCCATAATCCGTACCCTTTGATCCTTTGTGTATGTTGATGTGATTTTTTTGTGAACAATCTAATGAATGAGGATAATCTGATCAATGATTGGTGTGGGAGGGGCTAGACTCGTCTCGGTGTGGGGGGGCGGACTCGGCTCCGTGTGGGGGGCGGACTCGGCTCCGTGTGGAGGGGGGACTCGGCTTGGTGTGGGGGGGCAGACTCGGCTCATTGTGGGGGCGGACTCGGCTCGGTGTGGGGGGGACGGACTCGGCTCAATGTGGGGGGGACAGACTCGGCTAGGTGTGGGAGGGACGGACTCGGCTTGCTGTGGGAGGGACGGACATGGCTCGGTGTGGGGGGACGAACACGGCTCGGTGTGGGGGGACGGACTCGGCTCGGTGTGGGGGGGACGGACATGGCTGGTGTGGGGGGACGGACACGGCTCGGTGTGGGGGGACGGACACGGCTCGGTGTGGGGGGACGGACTCGGCTGGGTGTGGGGGGGTGGAATCGGCTCGGTGTGAGGGGCAGACTGGGCTCGGTGTGGGGGGGATGGACTCGGCTCAGTGTGGGGGGGACGGACTCGGCTCGGTGTGGGGGGACGGACTCGGCTTAGTGTGGGGGGACGGACTCGGCTCAGTGTGGGGGGGATGGACTCGGCTCGGTGTGGGGGGGCGGACTCCGTTCGGTGTGGGGGGGCTGACTTGGCTCGGTGTGGGGGGGCTGACTTGGCTCGGTGTGGGGGGGACGGACTCGGCTCGGTGTGGGGGAGGGCGGACTGGGCTCGGTGTGGGGGGGATGGACTCGGCTCGGTGTGGGGGAAACGGACTCGGCTCAGTGTGGGGGGGACGGACTCGGCTCGGTGTGGGGGGGAAGGACTCGGCTCGGTGTGGGGGGGCAGACTCGGCTCGGTGTGGGGGGACGGACTCAGCTCGGTGTGTGGGGGGGACGGACTCGGCTCGGTGTGGGGGGACAGACATGGCTCGGTGTGGGGGGACGGACATGGCTCGGTGTGGGGGGACGGACACGGCTCGGTGTGGGGGGACGGACTCGGCTCGGTGTGGGGGGGACGGACTTGGCTCGGTGTAGGGGGGCGGACTCGGCCCGGTGTGATGGGGTGGAATCGGTTCGGTGTGGGGGGCGGACTCGGCTCGGTGTGGGGGGGGACAGACTCGGCTCGGTGTGGGGTGGCGGACTCGGCTCGGTGTGGGGGGGACGGACACGGCTCGGTGTGGGGGGGGCGGACACGGCTCGGTGTGGGGGGGACGGACACGGCTCGGTGTGGGGGGACGGACTCGGCTCGGTGTGGGGGGGGACGGACTTGGCTCGGTGTGGGGGGGCGGACTCGGCTCGGTGTGATGGGGCGGACTGGGCTCGGTGTGGGGGGGATGGACTCGGCTCGGTGTGGGGGAAACGGACTCGGCTCGGTGTGGGGGGGACGGACTCGGCTCGGTGTGGGGGGACGGACTCGGCTCAGTGTGGGGGGGAAGGACTCGGCTCGGTGTGGGGGGGCAGACTCGGCTCGGTGTGGGGGGACAAACTCGGCTCGGTGTGGGGGGACGGACTCAGCTCGGTGTGTGGGGGGGACGGACTCGGCTCGGTGTGGGGGGACAGACATGGCTCGGTGTGGGAGGACGGACATGGCTCGGTGTGGGGGACGGACACGGCTCGGTGTGGGGGGACGGACTCGGCTCGGTGTGGGGGGGACGGACACGGCTCGGTGTGGGGGGGGCGGACACGGCTCGGTGTGGGGGGGACGGACACGGCTCGGTGTGGGGGGACGGACTCGGCTCGGTGTGGGGGGGGACGGACTTGGCTCGGTGTGGGGGGGCGGACTCGGCTCGGTGTGATGGGGCGGACTGGGCTCGGTGTGGGGGGGATGGACTCGGCTCGGTGTGGGGGAAACGGACTCGGCTCGGTGTGGGGGGGACGGACTCGGCTCGGTGTGGGGGGACGGACTCGGCTCAGTGTGGGGGGGAAGGACTCGGCTCGGTGTGGGGGGGCAGACTCGGCTCGGTGTGGGGGGACAAACTCGGCTCGGTGTGGGGGGACGGACTCAGCTCGGTGTGTGGGGGGGACGGACTCGGCTCGGTGTGGGGGGACAGACATGGCTCGGTGTGGGAGGACGGACATGGCTCGGTGTGGGGGACGGACATGGCTCGGTGTGGGGGGACGGACTCGGCTCGGTGTGGGGGGGACGGACTCGGCTCGGTGTGGGGGGACGGACTCGGCTCAGTGTGGGGGGGAAGGACTCGGCTCGGTGTGGGGGGGCAGACTCGGCTCGGTGTGGGGGGGCAGACTCGGCTCGGTGTGGGGGGACAAACTCGGCTCGGTGTGGGGGGACGGACTCAGCTCGGTGTGTGGGGGGGACGGACTCGGCTCGGTGTGGGGGGACAGACATGGCTCGGTGTGGGAGGACGGACATGGCTCGGTGTGGGGGACGGACATGGCTCGGTGTGGGGGGACGGACTCGGCTCGGTGTGGGGGGGACGGACTCGGCTCGGTGTGGGGGGGACGGACTTGGCTCGGTGTGGGGGGGCGGACTCGGCTCGGTGTGATGGGGTGGAATCGGCTCGGTGTGGGGGGCGGACTCGGCTCGGTGTGGGGGGGGACGGACTCGGCTCGGTGTGGGGTGGCGGACTCGGCTCAGTGTGGGGGGGACGGACACGGCTCGGTGTGGGGGGACGGACTCGGCTCGGTGTGGGGGGGACGGACTTGGCTCGGTGTGGGGGGGACGGACTTGGCTCGGTGTGGGGGGGCGGACTCGGCTCGGTGTGATGGGGTGGAATCGGCTCGGTGTGGGGGGCGGACTCGGCTCGGTGTGGGGGGGGACGGACTCGGCTCGGTGTGGGGTGGCGGACTCGGCTCAGTGTGGGGGGGACGGACACGGCTCGGTGTGGGGGGACGGACTCGGCTCGGTGTGGGGGGGACGGACTTGGCTCGGTGTGGGGGGGCCGGACTCGGCTCGGTGTGATGGGGTGGAATCGGCTCGGTGTGGGGGGCGGACTCGGCTCAGTGTGGGGGGGAAGGACTCGGCTCGGTGTGGGGGGGCAGACTCGGCTCGGTGTGGGGGGACAAACACGGCTCTGTGTGGGGGGACGGACTCGGCTCGGTGTGGGGAGGAAGGACTTGGCTCGCTGTGGGGAGGAAGGACTCGGCTCGGTGTGGGGGGACGGACTCGGCTCGGTGTGGGGGGGACGGACTTGGCTCGGTGTGGGGGGGCGGACTCGGCTCGGTGTGGGGGGGCGGACTCGGCTCGGTGTGGGGTGGCAGAATCCGCTCGATGTGGGGGGGAAGGACTCGGCTCGGTGTGGGGGGGACGAACTTGGCTCGGTGTGGGGGGGCGGACTCGGCTCGGTGTGGGGGGAAGGACTCGGCTTGGTGTGGGGAGGAAGGACTTGGCTCGATGTGGGGAGGAAGGACTTGGCTCGGTGTGGGGGGACGGACTCGGCTCAGTGTGGGGGGGCGGACTCGGCTCGGTGTGGGGGGGCAAAATCTGCTCGATGTGGGGGGGAAGGACTCGACTCTGTGTGGGGAGGAAGGACTTGGCTCGGTGTGGGGGGACGGACTCGGCTCGATGTGGGGGGGACGGACTCGGCTCGATGTGGGGGGGACGGACTCGGCTCGGTGTGGGGGGGCAGAATCCGCTCGATGTGGGGGGGAAGGACTCGGCTCAGTGTGGGGGGGACGGACTTGGCTTGGTGTGGGGGGGACGGACTCGGCTCGGTGTGGGGGGAAGGACTCGGCTCGGTGTGGGGAGGAAGGACTCGGCTCGGTGTGGGGGGACGGACTCGGCTTGGTGTGGGGAGGAAGGACTTGGCTCGGTGTGGGGAGGAAGGACTTGGCTCTGTGTGGGGGGACGGACTCGGCTCGGTGCGGGGGGGCAGAATCCGCTCGTTGTGGGGGGAAGGACTCGGCTCGGTGTGGGGAGGAAGGACTCAGCTCGGTGTGGGGAGGAAGGACTCGGCTCGGTGTGGGGGGGACGGACTCGGCTCAGTGTGGGGAGAAAGGACTCGGCTCGGTGTGGGGAGGAAGGACTCGGCTCAGTGTGGGGGGACGGACTCGGCTCGGTGTGGGGGGGACGGACTCGGCTCGGTGTGGGGGGGCGGACTCGGCTCGGTGTGGGGGGGCAGAATCCGCTCGATGTGGGGGGAAGGACTCGGCTCGGTGTGGGGGGGAAGGACTCGGCTCGGTGTGGGGGGAAGGACTCAGCTCGGTGTGGGGGGGACGGACTCGGCTCGGTGTGGGGGGGAATGACTCGGCTCGGTGTGGGGGGAAGGACTCAGCTCGGTGTGGGGGGAAGGACTCGGCTCGGTGTGGGGGGGAAGGACTCGGCTCGGTGTGGGGGGAAGGACTCGGCTCGGTGTGGGGGGAAGGACTCAGCTCGGTGTGGGGGGGACGGACTCGGCTCGGTGTGGGGGGCGGAATCTGCTCGGTGTGGAGCTATGTACGAGTTACCTGAATCACTTTGCTGTGATGGGAGGAGCCATTCCCGAAACGCGTTGTAGGACAGGAAATAGGTGGCGAAGGAGTGGCAGTCCCGGAACATGAGAGCGAAGCTTCCTTTATACAACCCGCAGAGCCCCTCCTCCCGGGCGATGGTCAGCAGGCAGTGCACTGGTCCCGTGTATTTGGGGCGAGCGAGAAGAGCACACGTGCTGGAGGGGTGGGGCCACACTTGTGTCTGGAGGCGGACCTTCGCCATGTCTGCCGGAGACGACACCAACACCTGCCGAGAGAAAAGAGGAAGACACTCACTGTGTATATAGACAGGAAGTATGATTAGACTACAGAACACCTCCCCCTCTCTCCTCATCTACACAGCATAGGAGGAGGTGTTCTGTAGTTCACATGAGGTGAGCTGGGTGGGGCTGAGGATATTTTGGACTCATTGGATATAACAAAACTCTTCAGCCAGAGGAGATGAATATCGGGGTTCACATACAATTCAGGGTCCAGCTGATTAAGGCCCCCCCTTTGTACAGTGACCGGTGACGGCGAGTACCTGCGCTCCTCCGGCGGCGTATCCCGAGAGGAAGATGTCCACTTTGGAGGGTCTGACATTTGCTGTTCCATATTTCAGCTTACACAGGTTGTGAAGACAATTCCGGTACACCCCGAAAACGATGGAGGAACTGACGGAGACGGTGGAGATCGGCATGGACATTCCTCTGAAAAATCCGGACACCTGGAGGGGGGAGAGGAACAGGAGGCGATCGTTATTAAAGAACCAACATCACAAAACCAAATGAAATCTGATAAGTGTGCGTCCAATCACAGCGTGTGGGCGGGGCAAACTACTACACTGCCGGGGCAATTTTATATTATAAATCATATAATGATCTTCCCGAGGGGGGGGGGGCCGTTCATGAAGAGTCTGAGGAGGTGAACTCCATTGAAGTCTATGGGGAGGGGGAGGGGAGGGTTTTTTTATTCAACTCTGGACATTTGTGGCTAATAAAACTGCCATGGGTGACATGTACCAATGTACAGCGGGGGAGGGTCTATTCATGGCGGACATGTACCAATGTACAGCGGGGGGGGTCTATTCATGGGGGACATGTACCAATGTACAGTGGGGGAGGGTCTATTCATGGGGACATGTACCAATGTACAGCGGGGGAGGGTCTATTCATGGGGGACATGTACCAATGTACAGCAGGGGGGGGGGTCTATTCATGGGGGACATGTACCAATGTACAGCGGGGGAGGGTCTATTCATGGCGGACATGTACCAATGTACAGCGGGGGGGGTCTATTCATGGGGGACATGTACCAATGTACAGTGGGGGAGGGTCTATTCATGGGGACATGTACCAATGTACAGCGGGGGAGGGTCTATTCATGGGGGACATGTACCAATGTACAGCAGGGGGGGGGGTCTATTCATGGGGGACATGTACCAATGTACAGCGGGGGAGGGTCTATTCATGGGGGACATGTACCAATGTACAGCGGGGGAGGGTCTATTCATGGGGGACATGTACCAATGTACAGCGGGGGAGGGTCTATTCATGGGGGACATGTACCAATGTACAGTGGGGGAGGGTCTATTCATGGGGGACATGTACCAATGTACAGCGGGGGAGGGTCTATTCATGGGGGACATGTACCAATGTACAGTGGGGGAGGGTCTATTCATGGGGGACATGTACCAATGTACAGCGGGGGAGGGTCTATTCATGGGGGACATGTACCAATGTACAGCGGGGGAGGGTCTATTCATGGGGGACATGTACCAATGTACAGCGGGGGAGGGTCTATTCATGGGGGGCATGTACCAATGTACAGCGGGGGAGGGTCTATTCATGGGGGACATGTACCAATTTACAGCGGGGGAGGGTCTATTCATGGGGGGCATGTACCAATGTGCAGCGGGGGAGGGTCTATTCATGGGGGACATGTACCAATGTACAGCGAGGGAGGGTCTATTCATGGGGGACATGTACCAATGTACAGCGGGGGAGGGTCTATTCATGGGGGACATGTACCAATGTACAGTGGGGGAGGGTCTATTCATGGGGGACATGTACCAATGTACAGCGGGGGAGGGTCTATTCATGGGGGACATGTACCAATGTACAGCGGGGGAGGGTCTATTCATGGCGGACATGTACCAATGTACAGTGGGGGAGGGTCTATTCATGGGGGACATGTACCAATGTACAGCGGGGGAGGGTCTATTCATGGGGGACATGTACCAATGTACAGCGAGGGAGGGTCTATTCATGGGGGACATGTACCAATGTACAGCGGGGGAGGGTCTATTCATGGGGGACATGTACCAATGTACAGCGGGGGAGGGTCTATTCATGGGGGACATGTACCAATGTACAGTGGGGGAGGGTCTATTCATGGGGGACATGTACCAATGTACAGTGGGGGAGGGTCTATTCATGGGGGACATGTACCAATGTACAGCGGGGGAGGGTCTATTCATGGGGGACATGTACCAATGTACAGCGAGGGAGGGTCTATTCATGGGGGACATGTACCAATGTACAGCGGGGGAGGGTCTATTCATGGGGGGCATGTACCAATTTACAGCGGGGGAGGGTCTATTCATGGGGGACATGTACCAATGTACAGCGAGGGAGGGTCTATTCATGGGGGACATGTACCAATGTACAGCGGGGGAGGGTCTATTCATGGGGGACATGTACCAATGTACAGCGGGGGAGGGTCTATTCATGGGGGACATGTACCAATGTACAGCGAGGGAGGGTCTATTCATGGGGGACATGTACCAATGTACAGCGAGGGAGGGTCTATTCATGGGGGACATGTACCAATGTACAGCGGGGGAGGGTCTATTCATGGGGGGCATGTACCAATGTACAGCGGGGGAGGGTCTATTCATGGGGGACATGTACCAATGTACAGCGGGGGAGGGTCTATTCATGGGGGACATGTACCAATGTACAGCGGGGGGGGGGGGTCTATTCATGGGGGACATGTACCAATGTACAGTGGGGGAGGGTCTATTCATGGGGGACATGTACCAATGTACAGCGGGGGGGGGGGGGTCTATTCATGGGGGACATGTACCAATGTACAGCGGGGGAGGGTCTATTCATGGGGGACATGTACCAATGTACAGCGAGGGAGGGTCTATTCATGGGGGACATGTACCAATGTACAGTGGGGGAGGGTCTATTTATGGGGGACATGTACCAATGTACAGCGGGGGAGGGTCTATTCATGGGGGACATGTACCAATGTACAGCGGGGGAGGGTCTATTCATGGGGGACATGTACCAATGTACAGCGGGGGAGGGTCTATTCATGGGGGACATGTACCAATGTACAGCGGGGGGGAGGGTCTATTCATGGGGGACATGTACCAATGTACAGCGAGGGAGGGTCTATTCATGGGGGACATGTACCAATGTACAGCGGGGGAGGGTCTATTCATGGGGGACATGTACCAATGTACAGTGGGGGAGGGTCTATTCATGGGGGACATGTACCAATGTACAGCGGGGGAGGGTCTATTCATGGGGGACATGTACCAATGTACAGCGGGGGAGGGTCTATTCATGGCGGACATGTACCAATGTACAGTGGGGGAGGGTCTATTCATGGGGGACATGTACCAATGTACAGCGGGGGAGGGTCTATTCATGGGGGACATGTACCAATGTACAGCGAGGGAGGGTCTATTCATGGGGGACATGTACCAATGTACAGCGGGGGAGGGTCTATTCATGGGGGACATGTACCAATGTACAGCGGGGGAGGGTCTATTCATGGGGGACATGTACCAATGTACAGTGGGGGAGGGTCTATTCATGGGGGACATGTACCAATGTACAGCGGGGGAGGGTCTATTCATGGGGGACATGTACCAATGTACAGCGGGGGAGGGTCTATTCATGGGGGACATGTACCAATGTACAGCGGGGGAGGGTCTATTCATGGGGGACATGTACCAATGTACAGCGAGGGAGGGTCTATTCATGGGGGACATGTACCAATGTACAGCGGGGGAGGGTCTATTCATGGGGGGCATGTACCAATTTACAGCGGGGGAGGGTCTATTCATGGGGGACATGTACCAATGTACAGCGAGGGAGGGTCTATTCATGGGGGACATGTACCAATGTACAGCGGGGGAGGGTCTATTCATGGGGGACATGTACCAATGTACAGCGGGGGAGGGTCTATTCATGGGGGACATGTACCAATGTACAGCGAGGGAGGGTCTATTCATGGGGGACATGTACCAATGTACAGCGAGGGAGGGTCTATTCATGGGGGACATGTACCAATGTACAGCGGGGGAGGGTCTATTCATGGGGGGCATGTACCAATGTACAGCGGGGGAGGGTCTATTCATGGGGGACATGTACCAATGTACAGCGGGGGAGGGTCTATTCATGGGGGACATGTACCAATGTACAGCGGGGGGGGGGGGGTCTATTCATGGGGGACATGTACCAATGTACAGTGGGGGAGGGTCTATTCATGGGGGACATGTACCAATGTACAGCGGGGGGGGGGGGGTCTATTCATGGGGGACATGTACCAATGTACAGCGGGGGAGGGTCTATTCATGGGGGACATGTACCAATGTACAGCGAGGGAGGGTCTATTCATGGGGGACATGTACCAATGTACAGTGGGGGAGGGTCTATTTATGGGGGACATGTACCAATGTACAGCGGGGGAGGGTCTATTCATGGGGGACATGTACCAATGTACAGCGGGGGAGGGTCTATTCATGGGGGACATGTACCAATGTACAGCGGGGGAGGGTCTATTCATGGGGGACATGTACCAATGTACAGCGGGGGGGAGGGTCTATTCATGGGGGACATGTACCAATGTGCAGCGGGGGAGGGTCTATTCATGGGGGACATGTACCAATGTACAGTGGGGGAGGGTCTATTCATGGGGGACATGTACCAATGTACAGCGGGGGAGGGTCTATTCATGGGGGACATGTACCAATGTACAGCGGGGGGGAGGGTCTATTCATGGGGGACATGTACCAATGTGCAGCGGGGGAGGGTCTATTCATGGGGGACATGTACCAATGTACAGTGGGGGAGGGTCTATTCATGGGGGACATGTACCAATGTACAGCGGGGGAGGGTCTATTCATGGGGGGCATGTACCAATGTACAGCGGGGGAGGGTCTATTCATGGGGGACATGTACCAATGTACAGTGGGGGAGGGTCTATTCATGGGGGACATGTACCAATGTACAGTGGGGGAGGGTCTATTCATGGGTGACATGTACCAATGTACAGCGGGGGAGGGTCTATTCATGGGGGACATGTACCAATGTACAGCGGGGGAGGGTCTATTCATGGGGGACATGTACCAATGTACAGTGGGGGAGGGTCTATTCATGGGGGACATGTACCAATGTACAGTGGGGGAGGGTCTATTCATGGGGGACATGTACCAATGTACAGCGGGGGAGGGTCTATTCATGGGGGACATGTACCAATGTACAGCGGGGGAGGGTCTATTCATGGGGGACATGTACCAATGTACAGCGAGGGAGGGTCTATTCATGGGGGACATGTACCAATGTACAGCGGGGGAGGGTCTATTCATGGGGGACATGTACCAATGTGCAGCGGGGGAGGGTCTATTCATGGGGGACATGTACCAATGTACAGTGGGGGAGGGTCTATTCATGGGGGACATGTACCAATGTACAGCGGGGGAGGGTCTATTCATGGGGGGCATGTACCAATGTACAGCGGGGGAGGGTCTATTCATGGGGGACATGTACCAATGTACAGTGGGGGAGGGTCTATTCATGGGGGACATGTACCAATGTACAGTGGGGGAGGGTCTATTCATGGGTGACATGTACCAATGTACAGCGGGGGAGGGTCTATTCATGGGGGACATGTACCAATGTACAGCGGGGGAGGGTCTATTCATGGGGGACATGTACCAATGTACAGTGGGGGAGGGTCTATTCATGGGGGACATGTACCAATGTACAGTGGGGGAGGGTCTATTCATGGGGGACATGTACCAATGTACAGCGGGGGAGGGTCTATTCATGGGGGACATGTACCAATGTACAGTGGGGGAGGGTCTATTCATGGGGGACATGTACCAATGTACAGCGAGGGAGGGTCTATTCATGGGGGACATGTACCAATGTACAGCGGGGGAGGGTCTATTCATGGGGGACATGTACCAATGTACAGCGGGGGAGGGTCTATTCATGGGGGACATGTACCAATGTGCAGCGGGGGAGGGTCTATTCATGGGGGACATGTACCAATGTGCAGCGGGGGAGGGTCTATTCATGGGGGACATGTACCAATGTACAGTGGGGGAGGGTCTATTCATGGGGGACATGTACCAATGTACAGCGGGGGAGGGTCTATTCATGGGGGACTTGTACCAATGTGCAGCGGGGGAGGGTCTATTCATGGGGGACTTGTACCAATGTGCAGCGGGGGAGGGTCTATTCATGGGGGACATGTACCAATGTACAGTGGGGGAGGGTCTATTCATGGGGGACATGTACCAATGTACAGCGGGGGAGGGTCTATTCATGGGGGACATGTACCAATGTGCAGCGGGGGAGGGTCTATTCATGGGGGACATGTACCAATGTACAGCGGGAGAGGGTCTATTCATGGGGGACATGCACCAATGTACAGTGGGGGAGGGTCTATTCATGTGGGACATGTACCAATGTACAGCGGGGGAGGGTCTATTCATGGGGGACATGTACCAATGTACAGTGGGGGAGGGTCTATTCATGCGGGACATGTACCAATGTACAGCGGGGGGGGGGTCTATTCATGGGGGACATGTACCAATGTACAGCGGGGGGGGGGTCTATTCATGGGGGACATGTACCAATGTACAGCGGGGGAGGGTCTATTCATGGGGGACATGTACCAATGTACAGCGGGGGAGGGTCTATTCATGGGGGACATGTACCAATGTACAGCGGGAGAGGGTCTATTCATGGGGGACATGTACCAATGTACAGCGGGGGAGGGTCTATTCATGGGGGGCATGTACCAATGTACAGTGGGGGAGGGTCTATTCATGGGGGACATGTACCAATGTACAGCGGGGGAGGGTCTATTCATGGGGGGCATGTACCAATGTACAGCGGGGGGGGTCTATTCATGGGGGACATGTACCAATGTACAGCGGGGGAGGGTCTATTCATGGGGGACATGTACCAATGTACAGTGGGGGAGGGTCTATTCATGGGGGACATGTACCAATGTACAGTGGGGGAGGGTCTATTCATGGGGGACATGTACCAATGTACAGTGGGGGAGGGTCTATTCATGGGGGACATGTACCAATGTGCAGTGGGGGAGGGTCTATTCATGGGGGACATGTACCAATGTGCAGTGGGGGAGGGTCTATTCATGGGGGACATGTACCAATGTACAGTGGGGGAGGGTCTATTCATGGGGGACATGTACCAATGTACAGCGGGGGAGGGTCTATTCATGGGGGGCATGTACCAATGTACAGTGGGGGAGGGTCTATTCATGGGGGGCATGTACCAATGTACAGCGGGGGAGGGTCTATTCATGGGGGGCATGTACCAATGTACAGCGGGGGAGGGTCTATTCATGGGGGACATGTACCAATGTACAGCGGGGGAGGGCCTATTCATGGGGGACACGTACCAATGTACAGTAGGGGAGGGTCTATTCATGGGGGGCATGTACCAATGTACAGTGGGGGAGGGTCTATTCATGGGGGACATGTACCAATGTACAGCGGGGGAGGGTCTATTCATGGGGGACATGTACCAATGTACAGCGGGGGAGGGTCTATTCATGGGGGACATGTACCAATTTACAGCGGGGGAGGGTCTATTCATGGGGGACATGTACCAATGTACAGCGGGGGAGGGTCTATTCATGGGGGACATGTACCAATTTACAGCGGGGGAGGGTCTATTCATGGGGGACATGTACCAATGTACAGCGGGGGAGGGTCTATTCATGGGGGACATGTACCAATTTACAGCGGGGGAGGGTCTATTCATGGGGGACATGTACCAATGTACAGCGGGGGAGGGTCAATTCATGGGGGACATGTACCAATGTACAGTGGGAGAGGGTTTATTCATGGGGGACATGTACCAATGTACAGCGGGGGAGGGTCTATTCATGGGGGGCATGTACCAATGTACAGCGGGAGAGGGTCTATTCATGGGGGGCATGTACCAATGTACAGTGGGAGAGGGTCTATTCATGGGGGACATGTACCAATGTACAGCGGGGGAGGGTCTATTCATGGGGGGCATGTACCAATGTACAGCGGGGGAGGGTCTATTCATGGGGGACATGTACCAATGTACAGTGGGGGAGGGTCTATTCATGGGGGACATGTACCAATGTACAGCGGGGGAGGGTCTATTCATGGGGGACATGTACCAATGTACAGCGGGGGAGGGTCTATTCATAGGAATGATTACCACACATATATCAGAGTACAATATTCCACTATAGGGGCCCTTACAGGAGAAGTTCACCTTTTAAAAATAAATAAATGAAGTTCTTTTTGCAGGTAAAATTGCGCATTTATTATTTTTTGACTCGGAGCGCGGAAAGCATCGCACCCGGGATCATCTGATAAAAGGATACGCGAGATCATGGGATCATCGGATTAAAGGAACGCGGGATCATGGGAACGCGGGATCATGGGAACGCGGGATCATGGGAACGCGGGATCATGGGATCATCGGATTAAAGGAACGCGGGATCATGGGAACGCGGGATCATGGGATCATCGGATCAAAGGAATGCGGGATCATGGGAACGCGAGATCATGGGATCATCGGATCATTGGGAACGCGGGATCATGGGATCATCGGATCATTGGGAACGCGGGATCATTGGGAACGCGGGATCATCGGGTCAAAGGAACGCGGGATCATGGGATCATCGGATCAAAGGAACGCGGGATCATGGGATCATCGGATCAAAGGAATGCGGGATCATGGGAACGCGAGATCATGGAATCATCGGATCATTGGGAACGCGGGATCATGGGATCATCGGTTTATTGGGAACGCGGGATCATTGGGAACGCGGGATCATCGGGTCAAAGGAACGCGGGATCATGGGATCATCGGATCAAAGGAACGCGGGATCATGGGATCATCGGATCATTGGGAACGCGGGATCATGGGATCATGGGATAATTGGGAACGCGGGATCATGGGATCATCGGATCAAAGGAATGCGGGATCATTGGGAACGCGGGATCATGGGATCATCGGATCATGGGAACGTGGGATCATGGGATCATGGGATAATTGGGAACGCGGGATCATGGGATCATCGGATCAAAGGAATGCGGGATCATTGGGAACGCGGGATCATGGGATCATCGGATCATGGGAACATGGGATCATGGGATAATTGGGAACGCGGGATCATGGGATCATCGGATTAAAGGAACGCGGGATCATGGGAACGCGGGATCATCGGATCAAAGGAATGCGGGATCATGGGAACGCGAGATCATGGGATCATCGGATCATTGGGAACGCGGGATCATGGGATCATCGGATCATTGGGAACGCGGGATCATTGGGAACGCGGGATCATCGGGTCAAAGGAACGCGGGATCATGGGATCATCGGATCATTGGGAACGCGGGATCATGGGATCATGGGATAATTGGGAACGCGGGATCATGGGATCATCGGGTCAAAGGAACGCGGGATCATGGGATCATCGGATCATTGGGAACGCGGGATCATGGGATCATGGGATAATTGGGAACGCGGGATCATGGGATCATCGGATCAAAGGAATGCGGGATCATTGGGAACGCGGGATCATGGGATCATCGGATCATGGGAACGTGGGATCATGGGATAATTGGGAACGCGGGATCATGGGATCATCGGATCAAAGGAATGCGGGATCATTGGGAACGCGGGATCATGGGATCATCGGATCATGGGAACGTGGGATCATGGGATCATGGGATAATTGGGAACGCGGGATCATGGGATCATCGGATCAAAGGAATGCGGGATCATTGGGAACGCGGGATCATTGGGAACGCGGGATCATGGGAACGCAGGATCATGGGATCATTGGGAACGCGGGATCATGGGAACGCGGGATCATGGGAACGCGGGATCATTGGGAACGCGGGATCATTGGGAACGCGGGATCATTGGGAACGCGGGATCATTGGGAACGCGGGATCATTGGGAACGCGGGATCATGGGATCATCGGATCATTGGGAACGCGGGTGCAATGCAGGACTCCTGCAGACTGTCAGTCTATATGTCCCTTGTACAGACGGGCAGATCTGACAGGAAGAGACAATGATCTCAGCGCTCACCAGCCCCCTGGTGGTTTATTGAGAACTACAAGTCGGCAGCTGCAAAGGATGATGGTAGTTGTAGTTTTCCCATTCACAGAACTCTGATGCAGCGAATCGGGGAGATGAGGCAGGAGGGGAACATGTTACACGTCCCACCATAAAAACCGATGTCACATTCCCATCCCCCGAGCTTCTCCTGTAATGTAGAGAAATGATAAAATGTCGTCACTTCTTACCTTCTCCACCTTATAAGTAGAATGGATACAATGCCAAATCCCGCGATACGTCCCCTGCGTCTGAATCCTCACCTGCAATACAAAGCGGAGCATGTCACCTGTACAGGGCAGTATATACCACCGACTATATATATATATACTAGAGGGCCACCGACTATATATATATATACCAGAGGGCCACCGACTATATATATATACCAGAGGGCCACCGACTATATATATACCAGAGGGCCACCGACTATATATATACCAGAGGGCCACCGACTATATATATATACCAGAGGGCCACCGACTATATATATACCAGAGGGCCACCGACTATATATATATACCAGAGGGCCACCGACTATATATATACCAGAGGGCCACCGACTATATATATATACCAGAGGGCCACCGACTATATATATATACCAGAGAGCCACCGACTATATATATACCAGAGAGCCACCGACTATATATATACCAGAGAGCCACCGACTATATATATACCAGAGGGCCACCGACTATATATATACCAGAGGGCCACCGACTATATATATATACCAGAGGGCCACTGACTATATATATACCAGAGGGCCACCGACTATATATATATATACCAGAGGGCCACTGACTATATATATACCAGAGAGCCACCGACTATATATATACCAGAGGGCCACCGACTATATATATACCAGAGGGCCACCGACTATATATATATACCAGAGGGCCACCGACTATATATATACCAGAGGGCCACCGACTATATATATATATACCAGAGGGCCACCGACTATATATATATACCAGAGAGCCACCGACTATATATATACCAGAGGGCCACTGACTATATATATACCAGAGGGCCACCGACTATATATATACCAGAGGGCCACCGACTATATATATACCAGAGGGCCACCGACTATATATATACCAGAGGGCCACCGACTATATATATACCAGAGGGCCACCGACTATATATATACACCAGAGGGCCACCGACTATATATATATATATATACCAGAGGGCCACCGACTATATATATATACCAGAGGGCCACTGACTATACATATACCAGAGGGCCACCGACTATATATATACCAGAGGGCCACCGACTATATATATACCAGAGGGCCACCGACTATATATATACCAGAGGGCCACCGACTATATATATACCAGAGGGCCACCGACTATATATATACCAGAGGGCCACCGACTATATATATATATACCAGAGGGCCACTGACTATATATATACCAGAGGGCCACCGACTATATATATACCAGAGGGCCACCGACTATATATATACCAGAGGGCCACTGACTATACATATACCAGAGGGCCACCGACTATATATATACCAGAGGGCCACCGACTATATATATACCAGAGGGCCACCGACTATATATATACCAGAGGGCCACTGACTATATATATACCAGAGGGCCACCGACTATATATATACCAGAGGGCCACCGACTATATATATATACCAGAGGGCCACTGACTATATATATACCAGAGGGCCACCGACTATATATATACCAGAGGGCCACCGACTATATATATATATACCAGAGGGCCACCGACTATATATATACCAGAGGGCCACCGACTATATATATACCAGAGGGCCACCGACTATATATATATATATATACCAGAGGGCCACCGACTATATATATATACCAGAGGGCCACCGACTATATATATATACCAGAGAGCCACCGACTATATATATACCAGAGGGCCACCGACTATATATATACCAGAGGGCCACCGACTATATATATATATACCAGAGGGCCACCGACTATATATATATATATATACCAGAGGGCCACCGACTATATATATATACCAGAGGGCCACCGACTATATATATATACCAGAGGGCCACCGACTATATATATATACCAGAGAGCCACCGACTATATATATACCAGAGGGCCACCGACTATATATATATACCAGAGGGCCACCAACTATATATATACCAGAGGGCCACCGACTATATATATACCAGAGGGCCACCGACCATATATATATACTAGAGGGCCACCGACTATATATATATACCAGAGGGCCACCGACTATATATATATATACCAGAGAGCCACCGACTATATATATACCAGAGGGCCACCGACTATATATATATATACCAGAGGGCCACCGACTATATATATACCAGAGGGCCACCGACTATATATATATACCAGAGGGCCACCGACTATATATATATACCAGAGGGCCACCGACTATATATATACCAGAGGGCCACCGACTATATATATATATACCAGAGGGCCACCGACTATATATATACCAGAGGGCCACCGACTATATATATACCAGAGAGCCACCGACTATATATATATATACCAGAGGGCCACCGACTATATATATACCAGAGAGCCACCGACTATATATATACCAGAGGGCCACCGACTATATATATATATATATATACCAGAGGGCCACTGACTATATATATACCAGAGAGCCACCGACTATATATATATACCAGAGGGCCAAAGACTATATATATATACCAGAGGGCCACCGACTATATATATATATACCAGAGGGCCACCGACTATATATATACCAGAGAGCCACCGACTATATATATATACACCAGAGGGCCACTGACTATATATATACCAGAGAGCCACCGACTATATATATATACCAGAGGGCCAAAGACTATATATATATACCAGAGGGCCACCGACTATATATATATATATACCAGAGAGCCACCGACTATATATATATATACACCAGAGGGCCACCGACTATATATATACCAGAGAGCCCCCCGACTATATATATATACCAGAGGGCCACCGACTATATATATATATACCAGAGAGCCACCGACTATATATATATACCAGAGGGCCACCGACTATATATATATATATATACCAGAGGGCCACCGACTATATATATACCAGAGAGCCACCGACTATATATATATATATATACCAGAGGGCCACCGACTATATATATATACCAGAGGGCCACCGACTATATATATATATATATACCAGAGGGCCACGACTATATATATATACCAGAGGGCCACCGACTATATATATACCAGAGGGCCACCGACTATATATATATATACCAGAGGGCCACCGACTATATATATATATATACCAGAGGGCCACCGACTATATATATATATATATATATATATATATATATATATATATACCAGAGGGCCACCGACCATATATATACCAGAAGGCCACCGACTATATATATATATACCAGAGGGCCACCGACTATATATATATATACCAGAGGGCCACCGACCATATATATACCAGAAGGCCACCGACTATATATATATATACCAGAGGGCCACCGACTATATATATATATATATACACCAGAGGGCCACCGACTATATATATGCCAGAGGGCCACTGACTATATATATATATAGCAGAAGGCCACCGACTATATATATATACCAGAGGGCCACCGACTATATATATACCAGAGGGCCACCGACTATATATATACCAGAGGGCCACCGACTATATATATATACCAGAGGGCCACCGACCATATATATATATACCAGAGGGCCACTGACCATATATATATATATACCAGAGGGCCACCGACCTATATATATATATATATACCAGAGGGCCACCAACTATATATATACCAGAGGGCCACCGACTATATATATATATATACACCAGAGGGCCACCGACTATATATATATATATATACCAGAGGGCCACAGACCATATATATATATACCAGAGGGCCACCGACTATATATATATATATAATATATATATATATATATATACCAGAGGGCCACCGACTATATATAGATACCAGAGGGCCACCGACTATATACAGTATCTGACAAAAGTAAGTACACCCCTCAGTGACATTTGTGTAAATCTTTTCTTCTCTCTTTTCATGTGACAACACTGAAGAAATGACACTTGTCTACAATGTAAAGTAGTGAGTGTACAGCTTGTATAACAGTGTAAATTTGCTGTCCCCTCAAAATAACTCAACACACAGCCATTAATGTCTAAACCGCTGGCAACAAAAGTCAGTACACCCCTAAGTGAAAATCTCCAAATTGGGCCCAATTAGCCATTTTCCCTCCCCCGTGTCATGTGACTCGTTAGTGTTACAAGGTCTCAGGTGTGAATGGAGAGCAGGGTGTGTTAAATTTGGTGTTATCGCTCTCACTCTCTCATACTGGTCACTGGAAGTACAACATGGCACCTCATGGCAAAGAACTCTCTGAGGATCTGAAAAAAAGAATTGTTGCTCTATATAAAGATGGCCTAGGCTATAAGAAGATTGCCAAGACCCTGAAACTGATCTGCAGCACGGTGGCCAAGACCATACAGAGGTATAACAGGACAGGTTCCACTCAGAACAGGCCTCGCCATGGTCCACCAAAGAAGTTGAGGTCACGTGATCAGCGTCATATCCAGAGGTTGTCTTTGGGAAATAGACGTATGAGTGCTGCCAGCATTGCTGCAGAGGTTGTAGGGGTGGGGGGGTCAGCCTGTCAGTGCTCAGACCATACGCTGCACACTGCATCAAATTGGTCTGCATGGCTGTCATCCCAGAAGGAAGCCTCTTCTAAAGATGATGCACAAGAAAGTCCACAAACAGTTTGCTGAAGACAAGCAGACTAAGGACATGGATTACTGGAACCATGTCCTGTGGTCTGATGAGACCAAGATAAACGTATTTGGTTCAGATGGTGACAAGCGTGTGTGGGGGCAACCAGGTGAGGAGGACAAAGACAAGTGTGTCTTGTCTACAGTCAAGCATGGTGGTGGGAGTGTCATGGTCTGGGGCTGCATGAGTGCTGCCGGCACTGGGGGGCTACAGATCATTGAGGGGACCATGAATGCCAACATGTACTGTGATATACTGCAGCAGAGCATGATCCCCTCCCTTCAGAGACTGGACTGCAGGGCAGTATTCCAACATGATAACCACCCCAAACACACCTCCAAGACCACCACTGCCTTGCTAAAGAAGCTGAGGGTAAAGGTGATGGACTGGCCAAGCATGTCTCCAGACCTAAACCCTATTGATCATCTGTGGGACATCCTCAAATGGAAGGTGGAGGAGCGCAAGGTCTCTAACATCCACCAGCATTGTGATGTCATCATGGAGGAGGGGAAGAGGACTCCAGTGACAACCTGTGAAGCTCTGGTGACCTTCATGCCCAAGAGGGTTAAGGCAGTGCTGGAAAATAATGGTGGCCACACAAAATATTGACACTTTGGGCCCAATTTGGAGATTTTCACTTAGGGGTGTACTGACTTTTGTTGCCAGCGGTTTAGACATTAATGGCTGTGTGTTGAGTTATTTTGAGGGGACAGCAAATTTACACTGTTATACAAGCTGTACACTCACTACTTTACATTGTAGACAAAGTGTCATTTCTTCAGTGTTGTCACATGAAAAGATACAAGAAATGTCACTGAGGGGTGTACTTACTTTTGTCACATACTGTATATATACCATAGGGGCTCTGACTATATACAAATATACCATAAAATCTCTGTGGATTTGCTGCCACCCAAATCCTGGATGTGAGACGAGTAAATTACGAATATAAAATGGTGCGCTGTTCCTTTAAATTGTATCTAATGTGATATTCATCTTTAAATGCATCGAATAATATTTACAAATTCCGTATCAGATGGTAATAAAGTGCGATATTTACAACGAATGAAAATAAAGTCCCTGAAAAGGGGGAGGGGCGTGTATTGGGGAGGAGGGTGTATTGGGGGAGGGGTGTGTATTGGGGGAGGGGCGTGTATTGGGGAGGAGGGTGTATTGGGGGAGGGGTGTGTATTGGGGAGGGGTGTGTATTGGGGAGGGGGGTGTATTGGGGGAGGGGGTGTGTGTATTGGGGAGGGGGCGTGTATTTGGGGAGGGGGGGCGTGTATTGGGGGAGGGGGCGTGTATTTGGGGAGGGGGGGCGTGTATTGGGGGAGGGGGGTGTATTGAGGAGGGGGTGTATTGGAGGAGGGGGGGCGTGTATTGGAGGAGGGGGGTGTATTGAGGAGGGGGTGTATTGGAGGAGGGGGGGCGTGTATTGGGAGGAGGGGGGTGTATTGGAGGAGGGGGTGTGTGTATTGGGGGGGTGTATTGGGGGAGGGGGGCGTGTATTGGGGGAGGGGGCGTGTATTGGAGGAGGGGGGCGTGTATTGGAGGAGGGGGGTGTGTATTGGGGGAGGGGGGGCGTGTATTGGGGGAGGGGGGTGTGTATGGGGGGAGGGGTGTGTATTGGGGGGGTGTATTGGGGAGGGGGGGTGTATTGGGGGAGGGGGCGTGTATTGGAGGAGGGGGCGTGTATTGGAGGAGGGGGGCGTGTATTGGGGGAGGGGGGTGTATTGGGGGAGGGGGGCGTGTATTGGAGGAGGGGGGGGTGTATTGGGGGAGGGGGGGCGTGTATTGGGGGAGGGGGTGTGTATTGGGGGAGGGGGTGTGTATTGGGGGAGGGGGGTGTGTATTGGGGGAGGGGGGCGTGTATTGGGGGAGGGCGTGTATTGGAGGAGGGGGGTGTGTATTGGGGGAGGGGGGGCGTGTATTGGGGGAGGGGGGTGTGTATGGGGGGAGGGCGTGTATTGGAGGAGGGGGGTGTGTATTGGGGGAGGGGGGGCGTGTATTGGGGGAGGGGGGTGTGTATGGGGGGAGGGGGTGTATTGGGGGAGAGGGGCGTGTATTGGGGGAGGGGGGGTGTGTATTGGGGGAGGGGGGCGTGTATTGGGGGAGGGGGGCGTGTATTGGGGGAGGGGGTGTATTGGGGGAGAGGGGCGTGTATTGGGGGAGGGGGGGTGTGTATTGGGGGAGGGGGGCGTGTATTGGGGGAGGGCGTGTATTGGGGGAGGGGGGCGTGTATTGGGGGAGGGGGGTGTATTGGGGGAGGGGGGCGTGTATTGGAGGAGGGGGGGGTGTATTGGGGGAGGGGGGGCGTGTATTGGGGGAGGGGGTGTGTATTGGGGGAGGGGGTGTGTATTGGGGGAGGGGGGTGTGTATTGGGGGAGGGGGGCGTGTATTGGGGGAGGGCGTGTATTGGAGGAGGGGGGTGTGTATTGGGGGAGGGGGGGCGTGTATTGGGGGAGGGGGGTGTGTATGGGGGGAGGGCGTGTATTGGAGGAGGGGGGTGTGTATTGGGGGAGGGGGGGCGTGTATTGGGGGAGGGGGGTGTGTATGGGGGGAGGGGGTGTATTGGGGGAGAGGGGCGTGTATTGGGGGAGGGGGGGTGTGTATTGGGGGAGGGGGGCGTGTATTGGGGGAGGGGGTGTATTGGGGGAGAGGGGCGTGTATTGGGGGAGGGGGGGTGTGTATTGGGGGAGGGGGGCGTGTATTGGGGGGAGGGCGTGTATTGGGGGAGGGGGGGCGTGTATTGGGGGAGGGGGGTGTGTATGGGGGGGGTGTATTGGGGGAGGGGGGGGTGTATTGGGGGAGGGGGGGGTGTATTGGGGGAGGGGGGCATATATTGGGGGAGGGGGCGTGTATTGGGGGAGGGGGCGTATATTGGGGAAAGGGGTGTGTATTGGGGGAGGGGGGCGTATATTGGGGGAGGGGGCGTGTATTGGGGGAGGGGGGCGTATATTGGGGGAGGGGGCGTGTATTGGGGGAGGGGGGCGTATATTGGGGGAGGGGGCGTGTATTGGGGGAGGGGGGCGTATATTGGGGGAAGGGGTGTGTATTGGGGGAGGGGGGCGTATATTGGGGGAGGGGGCGTGTATTGGGGGAGGGGGGCGTATATTGGGGGAAGGGGTGTGTATTGGGGGAGGGGGGCGTGTATTGGGGGAGGGGGGCGTGTAATGGAGGAGGGGGGCGTGTATTGGGGGAGGGGGGCGTGTATTGGGGGAAGGGGTGTGTATTGGGGGAGGGGGGCGTGTATTGGGGGAGGGGGGGTGTATTGGGGGAGAGGGGCGTGTATTGGGGGAGGGGGGGGTGTATTGGGGGAGGGGGGCGTGTATTGGGGGAGGGCGTGTATTGGAGGAGGGGGGTGTGTATTGGGGGAGGGGGGGCGTGTATTGGGGGAGGGGGGTGTGTATGGGGGGGGTGTATTGGGGGAGGGGGGCGTATATTGGGGGAGGGGGCGTGTATTGGGGGAGGGGGGCGTATATTGGGGGAAGGGGTGTGTATTGGGGGAGGGGGGCGTATATTGGGGGAGGGGGCGTGTATTGGGGGAGGGGGGCGTATATTGGGGGAAGGGGTGTGTATTGGGGGAGGGGGCGTATATTGGGGGAGGGGGGCGTGTATTGGGGAGGGGGTGTATTGGGGGAGGGGGGCGTGTATTGGGGGAGGGGGCGTATATTGGGGGGAGGGGGGGTGTATTGGGGGAGGGGGCGTGTATTGGGGGAGGGGGGTGTATATTGGGGGAGGGGGGCGTGTATTGGGGGAGGGGGGCGTGTATTGGGGGGGTGTATTGGGGGAGAGGGGCGTGTATTGGGGAGGGGGTGTATTGGGGAGGGGGGCGTGTATTGGGGGAGGGGGCGTGTATTGGGGGAGGGGGGCATGTATTGGGGGAGGGGGGCGTATATTGGGGGAGGGGGCGTGTATTGGGGGAGGGGGGGGTGTATTGGGGGAGGGGGCGTGTATTGGGGGAGGGGGGCGTATATTGGGGGAGGGGGCGTGTATTGGGGGAGGGGGGGGTGTATTGGGGGAGGGGGCGTGTATTGGG
The DNA here is from genome assembly GCA_037952925.1 of Lithobates clamitans. NCBI lineage: Eukaryota > Metazoa > Chordata > Amphibia > Anura > Ranidae > Lithobates > Lithobates clamitans. The sequence continues at coordinate 41,688 of JBBGZY010003237.1, forward strand.
GGAGGGGGGTGTATATTGGGGGAGGGGGCGTGTATTGGGGGAGGGGGTGTGTATTGGGGGAGGGGGGCATGTATTGGGGGAGGGGGGTGTATATTGGGGGAGGGGGGCGTGTATTGGGGGAGGGGGGCGTATATTGGGGGAGGGGGGCGTGTATTGGGGGAGGGGGGCGTATATTGGGGGAGGGGGGCGTGTATTGGGGGGGTGTATTGGGGGAGAGGGGGCGTGTATTGGGGGAGGGGGCGTGTATTGGGGGAGGGGGTGTATTGGGGGAGGGGGGCGTGTATTGGGGAAGGGGGGCGTATATTGGGGGAGGGGGCGTGTATTGGAGGAGGGGGGTGTATTGGGGGAGGGGGTGTATTGGGGGAGGGGGGCGTGTATTGGGGGAGGGGGGCGTATATTGGGGGAGGGGGCGTGTATTGGAGGAGGGGGGTGTATTGGGGGAGGGGGGCGTATATTGGGGGGAGGGGGGTGTGTATTGGGGAGGGGGTGTATTGGGGGAGGGGGCATATATTGGAGGAGGGGGGCGTGTATTGGGGGAGGGGGGTGTGTATTGGGGGAGGGGGCGTGTATTGGGGGAGGGGGCGTATATTGGAGGAGGGGGGTGTATTGGGGGAGGGGGGTGTATTGGGGGAGGGGGGTGTATATTGGGGGAGGGGGGTGTATTGGGGGAGGGGGGTGTATATTGGAGGAGGGGGGTGTATTGGGGGAGGGGGGTGTATATTGGAGGAGGGGGGTGTATTGGGGGAGGGGGCCGTATATTGGGGGAGGGGGCGTGTATTGGAGGAGGGGGGTGTATTGGGGGAGGGGGGGCGTATATTGGGGAGGGGGTGTATTGGGGGAGGGGGCGTGTATTGGGGGAGGGGGGGGTGTATTGGGGGAGGGGGGCGTGTATTGGGGGAGGGGGCGTGTATTGGGGGAGGGGGGCGTATATTGGGGGAGGGGGCGTGTATTGGGGAAGGGGGCGTATATTGGGGGAGGGGGCGTGTATTGGGGGAGGGGGGCGTGTATTGGGGGAGGGGGCGTATATTGGGGGAGGGGGCGTATATTGGGGGAGGGGGGTGTATTGGGGAGGGGGGTGTGTATTGGGGGAGGGGGGCGTGTATTGGGGGAGGGGGGTGTGTATTGGGGGAGGGGGGCGTGTATTGGAGGAGGGGGGTGTATTGGGGGAGGGGGGCGTATATTGGGGGAGGGGGCGTATATTGGGGGAGGGGGTGTATTGGGGGAGGGGGGCGTGTATTGGGGGAGGGGGCGTGTATTGGGGGAGGGGGTGTATTGGGGGAGGGGGGCGTGTATTGGGGGAGGGGGCGTGTATTGGGGGAGGGGGTCTGCTTATCATTAGAAGCCCCTCCGGGGTGTCATAGGATGGGGACGCACCCAGCACTTTATTTTATTGGCACCTTTTCAGGGACTTTATTTTCATTGGTTGTGAATATTATTCGATGCATTTAAAGTTGAATATCACATTTGACTCAATTTAAAGGAACAGCGCACCATTTTGTATTGGACATATATACCACAAGGCCGCACTCTATATACAGATAATGTCCCCCTTGAGGTGTGGGGAGGGATTGTGCCCCGGGGGGGGGAGGGGAGGGGGGATTTCTTTTTACTTCCTGACCCAGAAACAGAACAGGAAGTGGGCGGAGATTCACCAGATGGAAGTTTCTCCTCTCCTCAGAAGTGTCATTACTGATCTTGGGGCCCCGTAGAAGAATATTAATGGGGCCCCGTAGAAGAATATCGATGGGGCCCGGTAGAAGAATATCGATGGGACCCCGTAGAAGAATATGGATGGGGCCCCGTAGCAGAATATTAATGGGGCCCCGTAGAAGAATATCAATGGGGCCCCGTAGAAGAATATCGATGGGGCCCGGTAGAAGAATATCAATGGGGCCCCGTAGAAGAATATCGATGGGGGCCCCGTAGAAGAATATCGATGGGGCCCCGTAGAAGAATATCGATGGGGCCCCGTAGAAGAATATCGATGGGGCCCAGTAGAAGAATATCGATGGGGCCCCCGTAGAAGAATATCGATGGGGCCCCGTAGAAGAATATCGATGGGGCCCCGTAGAAGAATATCGATGGGGCCCCGTAGAAGAATATCGATGGGACCCCGTAGAAGAATATCGATGGGACCCCGTAGAAGAATATCGATGGGGCCACGTAGAAGAATATCGATGGGGCCCCGTAGAAGAATATCGATGGGGCCACGTAGAAGAATATCGATGGGACCCCGTAGAAGAATATGGATGGGGCCCCGTAGCAGAATATGGATGGGGCCCCGTAGAAGAATATGGATGGGGCCCCGTAGCAGAATATGGATGGGGCCCCGTAGCAGAATATTAATGGGGCCCCGTAGAAGAATATCGATGGGGCCCCGTAGAAGAATATCGATGGTGCCCAGTAGAAGAATATCGATGGGGCCCGGTAGAAGAATATCAATGGGGCCCCGTAGAAGAATATCGATGGGACCCCGTAGAAGAATATCGATGGGGCCACGTAGAAGAATATCGATGGGGCCCCGTAGAAGAATATCGATGGGGCCACGTAGAAGAATATCGATGGGACCCCGTAGAAGAATATGGATGGGGCCCCGTAGCAGAATATGGATGGGGCCCCGTAGAAGAATATCGATGGGGCCCCGTAGAAGAATATCGATGGGGCCCCGTAGAAGAATATCGATGGGGCCCCGTAGAAGAATATCGATGGGGCCCCGTGGAAGAATATCGATGGGGCCCAGTAGAAGAATATCGATGGGGCCCCCGTAGAAGAATATCGATGGGGCCCCGTGGAAGAATATCGATGGGGCCCCGTAGAAGAATATCGATGGGACCCCGTAGAAGAATATCGATGGGGCCACGTAGAAGAATATCGATGGGGCCCCGTAGAAGAATATCGATGGGGCCACGTAGAAGAATATCGATGGGGCCCCGTAGAAGAATATCGATGGGGCCCCGTAGAAGAATATCGATGGGGCCCCGTAGAAGAATATCGATGGGGCCCCGTAGAAGAATATGGATGGGGCCCCGTAGCAGAATATGGATGGGGCCCCGTAGAAGAATATGGATGGGGCCCCGTAGCAGAATATGGATGGGGCCCTGTAGAAGAATATTAATGGGGCCCCGTAGAAGAATATCAATGGGGCCCCGTAGAAGAATATCGATGGGGCCCGGTAGAAGAATATCGATGGGGCCCCGTAGAAGAATATCGATGGGGCCCCATAGAAGAATATCGATGGGGCCCCGTAGAAGAATATCGATGGGGCCCCGTAGAAGAATATCGATGGGGCCCCGTAGAAGAATATCGATGGGGCCCAGTAGAAGAATATCGATGGGGCCCCCGTAGAAGAATATCGATGGGGCCCCGTAGAAGAATATCGATGGGGCCCCGTAGAAGAATATCGATGGGACCCCGTAGAAGAATATCGATGGGGCCCCGTAGAAGAATATCGATGGGGCCCCCGTAGAAGAATATCGATGGGGCCCCGTAGAAGAATATCGATGGGGCCCCGTAGAAGAATATCGATGGGACCCCGTAGAAGAATATCGATGGGACCCCGTAGAAGAATATCGATGGGGCCACGTAGAAGAATATCGATGGGGCCCCGTAGAAGAATATCGATGGGGCCCCGTAGAAGAATATCGATGGGGCCCCGTAGAAGAATATCGATGGGGCCCCGTAGAAGAATATCGATGGGGCCCCGTAGAAGAATATCGATGGGGCCCCGTAGAAGAATATTAATGGGGCCCCGTAGAAGAATATTGATGGGGCCCCGTAGAAGAATATGGATGGGGCCCCGTAGAAGAATATTGATGGGGCCCTGTAGAAGAATATGGATGGGGCCCCGTAGAAGAATATCGATGGGGCCCCGTAGAAGAATATCGATGGGGCCCCGTAGAAGAATATCGATGGGGCCCCGTAGAAGAATATCGATGGGGCCCCGTAGAAGAATATTAATGGGGCCCCGTAGAAGAATATTGATGGGGCCCCGTAGAAGAATATGGATGGGGCCCCGTAGAAGAATATTGATGGGGCCCTGTAGAAGAATATGGATGGGGCCCCGTAGAAGAATATGGATGGGGCCCTGTAGAAGAATATGGATGGGGCCCCGTAGAAGAATATGGATGGGGCCCCGTAGAAGAATATCGATGGGGCCCCGTAGAAGAATATGGATGGGGCCCAGTAGAAGAAAATCGATGGGGCCCCGTAGAAGAATATTAATGGGGCCCCGTAGAAGAATATCAATGGGGCCCCGTAGAAGAATATCGATGGGGCCCCGTAGAAGAATATTAATGGGGCCCCGTAGAAGAATATTAATGGGGCCCCGTAGAAGAATATGGATGGGGCCCAGTAGAAGAATATGGATGGGGCCCAGTAGAAGAATATCGATGGGGCCCCGTAGAAGAATATCAATGGGGCCCCGTAGAAGAATATCGATGGGACCCCGTAGAAGAATATCGATGGGACCCCGTAGAAGAATATTGATGGGGCCCCGTAGAAGAAAATCGATGGGGCCCAGTAGAAGAATATCAATGGGACCCCGTAGAAGAATATCGATGGGGCCCCGTAGAAGAATATCGATGGGGCCCCGTAGAAGAATATCGATGGGGCCCCGTAGAAGAATATCGATGGGACCCCGTAGAAGAATATCGATGGGACCCCGTAGAAGAATATTGATGGGGCCCCGTAGAAGAAAATCGATGGGGCCCAGTAGAAGAATATCAATGGGACCCCGTAGAAGAATATCGATGGGACCCCGTAGAAGAATATCGATGGGACCCCGTAGAAGAATATCGATGGGGCCCCGTAGAAGAATATCGATGGGGCCCCGTAGAAGAATATCGATGGGGCCCCGTAGAAGAATATTGATGGGGCCCAGTAGAAGAATATCGATGGGGCCCCGTAGAAGAATATCGATGGGGCCCCGTAGAAGAATATCGATGGGGCCCGGTAGAAGAATATCGATGGGGCCCAGTAGAAAAATATTAATGGGGCCCCGTGGAAGAATATCGATGGTGCCCCGTAGAAGAATATCGATGGGGCCCCGTAGAAGAATATTGATGGGGCCCCGTAGAAGAATATCGATGGGGCCCCGTAGAAGAATATCGATGGGGCCCAGTAGAAAAATATTAATGGGGCCCCGTGGAAGAATATCGATGGTGCCCCGTAGAAGAATATCGATGGGGCCCCGTAGAAGAATATCGATGGGGCCCAGTAGAAGAACATAGATGGGGCCCCGTAGAAGAATATCGATGGGGCCCCGTAGAAGAATATCAATGGGGCCCCGTAGAAGAATATCGATGGGGCCCAGTAGAAGAACATCGATGGGGCCCCGTAGAAGAATATCGATGGGGCCCAGTAGAAGAACATAGATGGGGCCCCATAGAAGAATATCGATGGGGCCCCGTAGAAGAATATTGATGGGGCCCTGTAGAAGAATATCGATGGGACCCCGTAGAAGAATATCGATGGGGCCCCGTAGAAGAATATCGATGGGGCCCAGTAGAAGAATATCGATGGGGCCCCGTAGAAGAATATCGATGGGGCCCAGTAGAAGAACATCGATGGGGCCCAGTAGAAGAACATCGATGGGGCCCCATAGAAGAATATTGATGGGGCCCTGTAGAAGAATATTGATGGGGCCCCATAGAAGAATATGGATGGGGCCCCGTAGCAGAATATGGATGGGGCCCCGTAGCAGAATATGGATGGGGCCCCGTAGCAGAATATTGATGGGGCCCCATAGAAGAATATTGATGGGGCCCCATAGAAGAATATGGATGGGGCCCCGTAGCAGAATATGGATGGGGCCCTGTAGAAGAATATTGATGGGGCCCCATAGAAGAATATGGATGGGGCCCCATAGAAGAATATGGATGGGGCCCCGTAGCAGAATATGGATGGGGCCCCGTAGCAGAATATGGATGGGGGCCCCGTAGCAGAATATGGATGGGGCCCCGTAGCAGAATATGGATGGGGCCCCGTAGAAGAATATTGATGGGGCCCTGTAGAAGAATATTGATGGGGCCCCATAGAAGAATATTGATGGGGCCCCATAGAAGAATATGGATGGGGCCCCGTAGCAGAATATGGATGGGGCCCTGTAGCAGAATATGGATGGGGCCCCGTAGCAGAATATGGATGGGGCCCCATAGAAGAATATGGATGGGGCCCCGTAGCAGAATATGGATGGGGCCCCCAGCAGCCTCTCCCTGTGGTTGGCTGTAATGATAGGTGTCACTCATGGTATATACACCTCGCTGTATACAGCTTCCCTCAGCCGTATCGTTTTGTGAATCTGCTGGAAAGTTTCTTACCCGAGATCCTGCCAATAACAGAACTTCCTGTTGCAGGATGACAACACTAAGCCCCGCCCCACTATTTGCAGCAGTGTGGGTGTGGTCAGCCTGCCATGTGACTTCCTTCTCTGGGCTCTTCTGATGGACCCCATTTCATGTCCTTTTCAGCTATTGAATTAAACTGCATCCATTAATGAGGTTCTGATGTAGAGTGACATCTAGTGGTGGTTCAGAGCCACTGCAGCTTGTTTCTTTTTAGTATTTGGTATCTCCCTTTGCTGTCCACCTGTTTAGTGCTAGTTAGTTCAGTCCAGCAAGTGGCCACATTGGAGGTGTGGCATCGCTTATATCGGCTTCTGAAGCACAAGAACAAGGCGTGGCTCCACATTGCTGCTCTCACGTGGGATCTCCAGGGAAGAAACTTGGCAACAAATTCACAAAAATAAGATTTATTTAGGAAACTCTTTAGATTGAGAGAAGATTCCAAACATTCCGACCAGAAAATGTACAATTCCCATATACTGAGAGCCATATACCTTCACCGTGTCCAGGGGGTACCCCACCATCACTCCGCACGCCCCTACAATAAAAACACGGCACACCGGTCATCCGGACAGAACATTGTATTCCATCATATACCATCATATACCATTATAGACCATCATAGACCATTATAGACCATTATAGACCATTATATACTATTATAGACCATTATATACTATTATATATCATTATATACCATTATAGACCATCATAGACCATTATATACCATTATAGACCATTATAGACCATTATATACTATTATATATCATTATATACCATTATAGACCATCATAGACCATTATATACCATTATAGACCATTATAGACCATTATATACTATTATATATCATTATATACCATTATAGATCATTATATACCATTATATACTATTATATATCATTATATACCATTATATATCATTATACACACCCACATAACTGTCCCTGAGCCACCCCCATCAAATCATTCTTTGCAGCTATTACCTTTTGTACCACCTCCCCCTCCCTTTAGAATGTAAGCTCTACGAGCCGCGCCCTCCTGTACCTTCTGTATTGAAATGTACTGTAATTGTGTTGTCCCCCTTATACATTGTAAAGTGCTGAGTAAACTGTTGGCGCTATATAAATCTCGTATAATAATAATAATAATAATAATAATATACTATTATATACCATTATAGACCATTATATACCATTATAGACCATTATGCAATGGGGGGGGGGATAACGATTTTCTCCCCTGCAGATGGTGTAAGTTTTGCCCCCTTACATAGAAATGAAGGGTCTATAATTTTTATCATAGGTGTATTTTATATGATAGAGACAGAATATCAACCAAAAATCCAGAAATAACACAATACAAATGTTATAAATGGAGTAAAATAAGTATTTGATCCCCTTAGTAGTTGGTGGAAACCCTTGTTGGTGATCACAGAGGTCAGACGTTTCTTGTAGGTGGTGATCAGTTTCCACACATCTCAGGAGGGATTTTCTCTTCTTTACAGATCTTCTCTAAATCCTGAAGGTTTCTTGGCACCTCGAAGTTTCAGCTCCTCCATACATTTTCTATAGGATTAAGGTCTGGAGACTGGATAGGCCACTCCATGACCTTCATGTGCTTCTTCTTGAGCCCCTCCTTTGTTGCCTTGGCGATATGTTTTGGGTCATTGTCATGCTGGAAGACCCATCCATGACCCATCTTCAGTGTTCTGGATGAGGGAAGAAGGTTCTCCTCCAAGATCTTACAATACATGGCCCCGTCCATTGGCCCCTCAATGCGGCAAAGTCGGCCTGAACCTTTATCAGAGAAACAGCCCAAATCATCATGTTTCCACCTCCGTGTGTGACTGTAGGGATGATGTGTGACTGTAGGGATGATGTGACTGTAGGGATGGTGTGACTGTAGGGATGATGTGTGACTGTAGGGATGGTGTGACTGTAGGGATGGTGTGTGACTGTAGGGATGATGTGTGACTGTAGGGATGGTGTGTGACTGTAGGGATGATGTGTGACTGTAGGGATGATGTGTGACTGTAGGGATGATGTGTGACTGTAGGGATGATGTGTGACTGTAGGGATGATGTGTGACTGTAGGGATGATGTGTGACTGTAGGGATGATGTGTGACTGTAGGGATGATGTGTGACTGTAGGGATGATGTGTGACTGTAGGGATGATGTGTGACTGTAGGGATGATGTGTGACTGTAGGGATGATGTGTGACTGTAGGGATGATGTGTGACTGTAGGGATGATGTGTGACTGTAGGGATGATGTGACTGTAGGGATGATGTGTGACTGTAGGGATGATGTGTGACTGTAGGGATGATGTGTGACTGTAGGGATGATGTGTGACTGTAGGGATGGTGTGACTGTAGGGATGATGTGTGACTGTAGGGATGGTGTGTGACTGTAGGGATGATGTGTGTGACTGTAGGGATGGTGTGTGACTGTAGGGATGATGTGACTGTAGGGATGGTGTGTGACTGTAGGGATGATGTGTGACTGTAGGGATGGGGTGTGACTGTAGGGATGATGTGTGACTGTAGGGATGATGTGTGACTGTAGGGATGATGTGACTGTAGGGATGGTGTGTGACTGTAGGGATGATGTGACTGTAGGGATGGTGTGTGACTGTAGGGATGGTGTGTGACTGTAGGGATGATGTGTGACTGTAGGGATGATGTGACTGTAGGGATGATGTGACTGTAGGGATGATGTGTGACTGTAGGGATGATGTGTGACTGTAGGGATGATGTGACTGTAGGGATGATGTGACTGTAGGGATGATGTGACTGTAGGGATGATGTGTGACTGTAGGGATGATGTGTGACTGTAGGGATGATGTGTGACTGTAGGGATGATGTGACTGTAGGGATGATGTGACTGTAGGGATGGTGTGTGACTGTAGGGATGATGTGTGACTGTAGGGATGATGTGTGACTGTAGGGATGATGTGACTGTAGGGATGATGTGTGACTGTAGGGATGATGTGACTGTAGGGATGGTGTGTGACTGTAGGGATGATGTTACTGTAGGGATGGTGTGTGACTGTAGGGATAGTGTGACTGTAGGGATGATGTGTGACTGTAGGGATGATGTGTGACTGTAGGGATGGTGTGTGACTGTAGGGATAATGTGACTGTAGGGATGATGTGTGACTGTAGGGATGGTGTGTGACTGTAGGGATGATGATGTGACTGTAGGGATAATGTGACTGTAGGGATGGTGTGTGACTGTAGGGATGGGGTGTGACTGTAGGGATAATGTGACTGTAGGGATGATGTGTGACTGTAGGGATGATGTGACTGTAGGGATGATGTGACTGTAGGGATGATGTGACTGTAGGGATGGTGTGACTGTAGGGATGGTGTGTGACTGTAGGGATGATGTGACTGTAGGGATGGTGTGTGACTGTAGGGATGATGTGTGACTGTAGGGATGGGGTGTGACTGTAGGGATGGTGTGTGACTGTAGGGATGATGTGTGACTGTAGGGATGGTGTGTGACTGTAGGGATGATGTGTGACTGTAGGGATGATGTGTGACTGTAGGGATGATGTGTGACTGTAGGGATGATGTGACTGTAGGGATGATGTGACTGTAGGGATGGGGTGTGACTGTAGGGATGATGTGACTGTAGGGATGATGTGACTGTAGGGATGATGTGTGACTGTAGGGATGATGTGTGACTGTAGGGATGGTGTGTGACTGTAGGGATGATGTGACTGTAGGGATGATGTGTGACTGTAGGGATGATGTGTGACTGTAGGGATGATGTGTGACTGTAGGGATGGTGTGTGACTGTAGGGATGATGTGACTGTAGGGATGATGTGACTGTAGGGATGATGTGTGACTGTAGGGATGATGTGTGACTGTAGGGATGATGTGTGACTGTAGGGATGGTGTGTGACTGTAGGGATGGTGTGTGACTGTAGGGATGGTGTGTGACTGTAGGGATGATGTGTGACTGTAGGGATGATGTGACTGTAGGGATGATGTGTGACTGTAGGGATGATGTGTGACTGTAGGGATGGTGTGTGACTGTAGGGATGATGATGTGACTGTAGGGATGATGTGACTGTAGGGATGATGTGTGACTGTAGGGATGGTGTGTGACTGTAGGGATGATGTGACTGTAGGGATGGTGTGTGACTGTAGGGATGGTGTGTGACTGTAGGGATGATGTGTGACTGTAGGGATGATGTGACTGTAGGGATGATGTGTGACTGTAGGGATGATGTGTGACTGTAGGGATGATGTGACTGTAGGGATGGTGTGTGACTGTAGGGATGATGTGTGACTGTAGGGATGGTGTGTGACTGTAGGGATGATGTGTGACTGTAGGGATGGTGTGTGACTGTAGGGATAATGTGACTGTAGGGATGATGTGTGACTGTAGGGATGGTGTGTGACTGTAGGGATGATGATGTGACTGTAGGGATAATGTGACTGTAGGGATGGTGTGTGACTGTAGGGATGGGGTGTGACTGTAGGGATGATGTGTGACTGTAGGGATGATGTGACTGTAGGGATGGTGTGACTGTAGGGATGATGTGACTGTAGGGATGATGTGTGACTGTAGGGATGGTGTGTGACTGTAGGGATGGGGTGTGACTGTAGGGATGATGTGACTGTAGGGATGATGTGTGACTGTAGGGATGGTGTGACTGTAGGGATGGTGTGTGACTGTAGGGATGATGTGTGACTGTAGGGATGATGTGTGACTGTAGGGATGATGTGACTGTAGGGATGATGTGACTGTAGGGATGATGTGTGACTGTAGGGATGATGTGTGACTGTAGGGATGATGTGTGACTGTAGGGATGGTGTGTGACTGTAGGGATGATGTGACTGTAGGGATGATGTGTGACTGTAGGGATGATGTGACTGTAGGGATGATGTGACTGTAGGGATGGTGTGTGACTGTAGGGATGATGTGTGACTGTAGGGATGGTGTGTGACTGTAGGAATGATGATGTGACTGTAGGGATGGTGTGTGACTGTAGGGATGGTGTGTGACTGTAGGGATGATGTGTGACTGTAGGGATGATGTGACTGTAGGGATGATGTGTGACTGTAGGGATGATGTGTGACTGTAGGGATGATGTGTGACTGTAGGGATGGTGTGTGACTGTAGGGATGATGATGTGACTGTAGGGATGATGTGTGACTGTAGGGATGATGTGTGACTGTAGGGATGATGTGTGACTGTAGGGATGGAGTGTGACTGTAGGGATGATGATGTGACTGTAGGGATGATGTGACTGTAGGGATGATGTGTGACTGTAGGGATGATGTGACTGTAGGGATGATGTGACTGTAGGGATGATGTGTGACTGTAGGGATGATGTGTGACTGTAGGGATGATGTGACTGTAGGGATGATGTGACTGTAGGGATGATGTGTGACTGTAGGGATGATGTGTGACTGTAGGGATGATGTGTGACTGTAGGGATGGTGTGTGACTGTAGGGATGATGATGTGACTGTAGGGATGATGTGTGACTGTAGGGATGATGTGTGACTGTAGGGATGGTGTGTGACTGTAGGGATGATGTGTGACTGTAGGGATGGTGTGTGACTGTAGGGATGATGTGTGACTGTAGGGATGGTGTGACTGTAGGGATGGTGTGTGACTGTAGGGATGGTGTGACTGTAGGGATGGTGTGTGACTGTAGGGATGGTGTGACTGTAGGGATGATGTGACTGTAGGGATGGTGTGTGACTGTAGGGATGGTGTGTGACTGTAGGGATGGTGTGTGACTGTAGGGATGATGTGTGACTGTAGGGATGGTGTGTGACTGTAGGGATGGTGTGTGACTGTAGGGATGGTGTGTGACTGTAGGGATGGTGTGACTGTAGGGATGGTGTGTGACTGTAGGGATGGTGTGACTGTAGGGATGATGTGTGACTGTAGGGATGGTGTGTGACTGTAGGGATGATGTGACTGTAGGGATGATGTGTGACTGTAGGGATGATGTGTGACTGTAGGGATGATGTGACTGTAGGGATGGTGTGTGACTGTAGGGATGATGTGACTGTAGGGATGGTGTGACTGTAGGGATGATGTGTGACTGTAGGGATGATGTGACTGTAGGGATGATGTGACTGTAGGGATGATGTGTGACTGTAGGGATGATGTGACTGTAGGGATGGTGTGTGACTGTAGGGATGATGTGACTGTAGGGATGATGTGTGACTGTAGGGATGATGTGTGACTGTAGGGATGATGTGACTGTAGGGATGATGTGTGACTGTAGGGATGATGTGTGACTGTAGGGATGATGTGTGACTGTAGGGATGGTGTGTGACTGTAGGGATGATGATGTGACTGTAGGGATGATGTGTGACTGTAGGGATGATGTGTGACTGTAGGGATGGTGTGTGACTGTAGGGATGATGTGTGACTGTAGGGATGATGTGTGACTGTAGGGATGATGTGTGACTGTAGGGATGGTGTGTGACTGTAGGGATGATGATGTGACTGTAGGGATGATGTGTGACTGTAGGGATGATGTGTGACTGTAGGGATGATGTGTGACTGTAGGGATGATGTGTGACTGTAGGGATGATGTGTGACTGTAGGGATGGTGTGTGACTGTAGGGATGGTGTGACTGTAGGGATGGTGTGTGACTGTAGGGATGATGTGACTGTAGGGATGATGTGTGACTGTAGGGATGATGATGTGACTGTAGGGATGATGTGACTGTAGGGATGGTGTGTGACTGTAGGGATGATGTGACTGTAGGGATGATGTGTGACTGTAGGGATGATGTGTGACTGTAGGGATGATGTGTGACTGTAGGGATGATGTGTGACTGTAGGGATGATGTGACTGTAGGGATGGTGTGTGACTGTAGGGATGATGTGACTGTAGGGATGATGTGTGACTGTAGGGATGATGTGTGACTGTAGGGATGATGTGTGACTGTAGGGATGATGTGACTGTAGGGATGATGTGTGACTGTAGGGATGAGTGTGACTGTAGGGATGATGTGACTGTAGGGATGGTGTGTGACTGTAGGGATGATGTGACTGTAGGGATGAGGTGTGACTGTAGGGATGATGTGTGACTGTAGGGATGATGTGACTGTAGGGATGGTGTGTGACTGTAGGGATGATGTGTGACTGTAGGGATGATGTGACTGTAGGGATGGTGTGTGACTGTAGGGATGATGTGTGACTGTAGGGATGATGTGTGACTGTAGGGATGATGTGTGACTGTAGGGATGATGTGACTGTAGGGATGATGTGTGACTGTAGGGATGATGTGTGACTGTAGGGATGATGTGTGACTGTAGGGATGGTGTGTGACTGTAGGGATGATGATGTGACTGTAGGGATGGTGTGTGACTGTAGGGATGGGGTGTGACTGTAGGGATGATGATGTGACTGTAGGGATGATGTGACTGTAGGGATGGTGTGTGACTGTAGGGATGATGTGTGACTGTAGGGATGATGTGTGACTGTAGGGATGGTGTGTGACTGTAGGGATGATGTGTGACTGTAGGGATGATGTGTGACTGTAGGGATGGTGTGTGACTGTAGGGATGATGATGTGACTGTAGGGATGATGTGACTGTAGGGATGGTGTGTGACTGTAGGGATGATGTGTGACTGTAGGGATGGTGTGTGACTGTAGGGATGATGTGTGACTGTAGGGATGATGTGTGACTGTAGGGATGGGGTGTGACTGTAGGGATGATGTGTGACTGTAGGGATGGGGTGTGACTGTAGGGATGATGTGACTGTAGGGATGGTGTGTGACTGTAGGGATGATGTGTGACTGTAGGGATGATGATGTGACTGTAGGGATGGTGTGTGACTGTAGGGATGATGTGTGACTGTAGGGATGGTGTGTGACTGTAGGGATGATGTGACTGTAGGGATGGTGTATGACTGTAGGGATGATGTGTGATTGTAGGGATGATGTGTGACTGTAGGGATGATGTGTGACTGTAGGGATGATGTGTGACTGTAGGGATGATGTGACTGTAGGGATGATGTGACTGTAGGGATGATGTGACTGTAGGGATGATGTGTGACTGTAGGGATGATGATGTGACTGTAGGGATGATGTGTGACTGTAGGGATGATGTGTGACTGTAGGGATGATGTGTGACTGTAGGGATGATGTGACTGTAGGGATGATGTGTGACTGTAGGGATGATGTGACTGTAGGGATGGTGTGTGACTGTAAGGATGATGTGTGACTGTAGGGATGGTGTGTGACTGTAGGGATGATGTGTGACTGTAGGGATGATGTGTGACTGTAGGGATGATGTGTGACTGTAGGGATGATGTGACTGTAGGGATGATGTGTGACTGTAGGGATGATGTGACTGTAGGGATGGTGTGTGACTGTAGGGATGATGTGACTGTAGGGATGATGTGTGACTGTAGGGATGATGTGACTGTAGGGATGATGTGTGACTGTAGGGATGATGTGTGACTGTAGGGATGGTGTATGACTGTAGGGATGATGTGTGACTGTAGGGATGGTGTGACTGTAGGGATGATGTGTGACTGTAGGGATGGTGTGACTGTAGGGATGATGTGTGACTGTAGGGATGATGTGTGACTGTAGGGATGATGTGTGACTGTAGGGATGGTGTGTGACTGTAGGGGTGATGTGTGACTGTAGGGATGATGTGTGACTGTAGGGATGGGGTGTGACTGTAGGGATGGTGATGTGACTGTAGGGATGATGTGTGACTGTAGGGATGATGTGACTGTAGGGATGATGTGTGACTGTAGGGATGATGTGACTGTAGGGATGGTGATGTGACTGTAGGGATGATGTGACTGTAGGGATGATGTGACTGTAGGGATGATGTGTGACTGTAGGGATGATGTGTGACTGTAGGGATGATGTGTGACTGTAGGGATGATGTGTGACTGTAGGGATGATGTGTGACTGTAGGGATGATGTGTGACTGTAGGGATGATGATGTGACTGTAGGGATGATGTGTGACTGTAGGGATGATGTGTGACTGTAGGGATGATGTGTGACTGTAGGGATGATGTGTGACTGTAGGGATGGATGTGTGACTGTAGGGATGGTGTGTGACTGTAGGGATGATGTGTGACTGTAGGGATGATGTGA
>JBBGZY010003238.1:0-42198 GCA_037952925.1 Lithobates clamitans
CCCCGTCCCCGGTACACACAGACATGACATCATCCCCGTCCCCGGTACACACAGACACGACACGTCATCATCCCCGTCCCCGGTACACACAGACATGACATCATCCCTGTCCCCGGTACACACAGACATGACATCATCCCGTCCCCGGTACACACAGACATGACATCATCCCCGTCCCCGGTACACACAGACATGACATCATCCCCGTCCCCGGTACACACAGACATGACACGTCATCCCCGTCCCCGGTACACACAGACATGACATCATCCCCGTCCCCGGTACACACAGACATGACACGTCATCCCCGTCCCCGGTACACACAGACATGACACGTCATCATCCCCGTCCCCGGTACACACAGACACGTCATCATCCCCGTCCCCGGTACACACAGACAAGACACGTCATCATCCCCGTCCCCGGTACACACAGACAAGACACGTCATCATCCCCGTCCCCGGTACACACAGACATGACACGTCATCATCCCCGTCCCCGGTACACACAGACATGACATCATCCCCGTCCCCGGTACACACAGACATGACACGTCATCCCCGTCCCCGGTACACACAGACATGACACGTCATCCCCGTCCCCGGTACACACAGACATGACATCATCCCCGTCCCCGGTACACACAGACATGACATCATCCCCATCCCCGGTACACACAGACATGACACGTCATCCCCGTCCTCGGTACACACAGACATGACATCATCCCCGTCCCCGGTACACACAGACATGACACGTCATCATCCCCGTCCCCGGTACACACAGACATGACACGTCATCCCCGTCCCCGGTACACACAGACATGACATCATCCCCGTCCCCGGTACACACAGACATGACACGTCATCATCCCCGTCCCCGGTACACACAGACATGACATCATCCCCGTCCTCGGTACACACAGACATGACATCATCCCCGTCCCCGGTACACACAGACATGACACGTCATCATCCCCGTCCCCGGTACACACAGACATGACACGTCATCATCCCCGTCCCCGGTACACACAGACATGACATCATCCCCATCCCCGGTACACACAGACATGACATCATCCACGTCCCCGGTACACACAGACATGACATCATCCCCGTCCCCGGTACACACAGACATGACACGTCATCATCCCCGTCCCCGGTACACACAGACATGACATCATCCCCGTCCCCGGTACACACAGACATGACATCATCCCCGTCCCCGGTACACACAGACATGACATCATCCCCGTCCCCGGTACACACAGACATGACATCATCCCCGTCCCCGGTACACACAGACATGACACGTCATCATCCCCGTCCCCGGTACACACAGACATGACATCATCCCCGTCCCCGGTACACACAGACATGACACGTCATCATCCCCGTCCCCGGTACACACAGACATGACATCATCCCCGTCCCCGGTACACACAGACATGACATCATCCCCGTCCCCGGTACACACAGACATGACATCATCCCCGTCCCCGGTACACACAGACATGACACGTCATCCCCGTCCCCGGTACACACAGACATGACATCATCCCCGTCCCCGGTACACACAGACATGACATCATCCCCGTCCCCGGTACACACAGACATGACACGTCATCATCCCCGTCCCCGGTACACACAGACATGACACGTCATCATCCCCGTCCCCGGTACACACAGACATGACACGTCATCCCCGTCCCCGGTACACACAGACATGACATCATCCCCGTCCCCGGTACACACAGACATGACACCATCCCCGTCCCCGGTACACACAGACATGACATCATCCCCGTCCCCGGTACACACAGACATGACATCATCCCCGTCCCCGGTACACACAGACATGACATCATCCCCGTCCCCGGTACACACAGACATGACACGTCATTATCCCCGTCCCCGGTACACACAGACATGACACGTCATCATCCCCGTCCCCGGTACACACAGACATGACACCATCCCCGTCCCCGGTACACACAGACATGACATCATCCCCATCCCCGGTACACACAGACATGACATCATCCACGTCCCCGGTACACACAGACATGACACGTCATCATCCCCGTCCCCGGTACACACAGACACGTCATCATCCCCGTCCCCGGTACACACAGACATGACACGTCATCCCCGTCCCCGGTACACACAGACATGACACGTCATCATCCCCGTCCCCACATGACATCATCCCCGTCCCCGGTACACACAGACATGACACGTCATTATCCCCGTCCCCGGTACACACAGACATGACATCATCCCCGTCCCCGGTACACACAGACATGACATCATCCCCGTCCCCGGTACACACAGACATGACATCATCCCCGTCCCCGGTACACACAGACATGACATCATCCCCGTCCCCGGTACACACAGACATGACACGTCATCATCCCCGTCCCCGGTACACACAGACATGACATCATCCCCGTCCCCGGTACACACAGACATGACATCATCCCCGTCCCCGGTACACACAGACATGTCATCATCCCCGTCCCCGGTACACACAGACATGACACGTCATCATCCCCGTCCCCGGTACACACAGACATGACATCATCCCCGTCCCCGGTACACACAGACATGACATCATCCCCGTCCCCGGTACACACAGACATGACATCATCCCCGTCCCCGGTACACACAGACATGACACGTCATCATCCCCGTCCCCGGTACACACAGACATGACACGTCATCATCCCCGTCCCCGGTACACACAGACATGACACGTCATCATCCCCGTCCCCGGTACACACAGACATGACATCATCCCCGTCCCCGGTACACACAGACATGACACGTCATCATCCCCGTCCCCGGTACACACAGACATGACACGTCATCATCCCCGTCCCCGGTACACACAGACATGAAGTCACGTCATCCCCGTCCCCGGTACACACAGACATGACACGTCATCATCCCCGTCCCCGGTACACACAGACATGACATCATCCCCGTCCCCGGTACACACAGACATGACACGTCATCATCCCCGTCCCCGGTACACACAGACATGACATCATCCCCGTCCCCGGTACACACAGACATGACACGTTCATCCCCGTCCCCGGTACACACAGACATGACATCATCCCCGTCCCCGGTACACACAGACATGACCCCACGTCATCATCCCCGTCCCCGGTACACACAGACATGACCAGACATGACATCATCCCCGTCCCCCGGTACACACAGACATGACATCATCCCCGTCCCCGGTACACACAGACATGACATCATCCCCGTCCCCGGTACACACAGACATGACATCATCCCCGTCCCCGGTACACACAGACATGACATCATCCCCGTCCCCGGTACACACAGACATGACATCATCCCCGTCCCCGGTACACACAGACATGACATCATCCCCGTCCCCGGTACACACAGACATGACATCATCCCCGTCCCCGGTACACACAGACATGACACGTCATCCCCGTCCCCGGTACACACAGACATGACACTCGTCATCCCCGTCCCCGGTACACACAGACATGACACGTCATCATCCCCGTCCCCGGTACACACAGACATGACATCATCCCCGTCCCCGGTACACACAGACACGTCATCATCCCCGTCCCCGGTACACACAGACATGACACGTCATCATCCCCGTCCCGGTACACACAGACATGACATCATCCCCGTCCCCGGTACACACAGACATGACATCATCCCCGTCCCCGGTACACACAGACACGTCATCATCCCCGTCCCCGGTACACACAGACATGACACGTCATCATCCCCGTCCCCGGTACACACAGACATGACACGTCATCATCCCCGTCCCCGGTACACACAGACATGACATCATCCCCGTCCCCGGTACACACAGACATGACATCATCCCCGTCCCCGGTACACACAGACATGACATCATCCCCGTCCCCGGTACACACAGACATGACATCATCCCCGTCCCCGGTACACACAGACATGACACGTCATCCCCGTCCCCGGTACACACAGACATGACATCATCCCCGTCCCCGGTACACACAGACATGACACGTCATCCCCGTCCCCGGTACACACAGACATGACATCATCCCCGTCCCCGGTACACACAGACATGACATCATCCCCGTCCCCGGTACACACAGACATGACATCATCCCCGTCCCCGGTACACACAGACATGACATCATCCCCGTCCCCGGTACACACAGACATGACATCATCCCCGTCCCCGGTACACACAGACATGACACGTTCATCCCCGTCCCCGGTACACACAGACATGACACATCATCATCCCCGTCCCCGGTACACACAGACATGACACGTCATCATCCCCGTCCCCGGTACACACAGACATGACACGTCATCCCCGTCCTCGGTACACACAGACATGACATCATCCCCGTCCCCGGTACACACAGACACGTCATCATCCCCGTCCCCGGTACACACAGACATGACACGTCATCATCCCCGTCCCCGGTACACACAGACATGACACGTCATCCCCGTCCCCGGTACACACAGACATGACATCATCCCCGTCCCCGGTACACACAGACATGACACGTCATCATCCCCGTCCCCGGTACACACAGACATGACACGTCATCATCCCCGTCCCCGGTACACACAGACATGACACGTCATCATCCCCGTCCCCGGTACACACAGACATGTCATCATCCCCGTCCCCGGTACACACAGACATGACACCATCCCCGTCCCCGGTACACACAGACATGACATCATCCCCGTCCCCGGTACACACAGACATGACATCATCCCCGTCCCCGGTACACACAGACATGACACGTCATCCCCGTCCCCGGTACACACAGACATGACATCATCCCCGTCCCCGGTACACACAGACATGACATCATCCCCGTCCCCGGTACACACAGACATGACATCATCCCCGTCCCCGGTACACACAGACATGACACGTCATCATCCCCGTCCCCGGTACACACAGACATGACACGTCATCATCCCCGTCCCCGGTACACACAGACATGACACGTCATCATCCCCGTCCCCGGTACACACAGACACGACATCATCCCCGTCCCCGGTACACACAGACACGTCATCATCCCCGTCCCCGGTACACACAGACATGACACGTCATCATCCCCGTCCCCGGTACACACAGACATGACACGACATCATCCCCGTCCCCGGTACACACAGACACGTCATCATCCCCGTCCCCGGTACACACAGACATGACACGTCATCATCCCCGTCCCCGGTACACACAGACATGACACGTCATCATCCCCGTCCCCGGTACACACAGACATGACATCATCCCCGTCCCCGGTACACACAGACATGACATCATCCCCGTCCCCGGTACACACAGACATGACATCATCCCCGTCCCCGGTACACACAGACATGACATCATCCCCGTCCCCGGTACACACAGACATGACATCATCCCCGTCCCCGGTACACACAGACATGACATCATCCCCGTCCCCGGTACACACAGACATGACATCATCCCCGTCCCCGGTACACACAGACATGACACGTCATCCCCGTCCCCGGTACACACAGACATGACACGTCATCATCCCCGTCCCCGGTACACACAGACATGACACGTCATCATCCCCGTCCCCGGTACACACAGACATGACATCATCCCCGTCCCCGGTACACACAGACATGACACGTCATCCCCGTCCCTGGTACACACAGACATGACACGTCATCATCCCCGTCCCCGGTACACACAGACATGACATCATCCCCGTCCCCGGTACACACAGACATGACATCATCCCCGTCCCCGGTACACACAGACATGACATCATCCCCGTCCCCGGTACACACAGACATGACATCATCCCCGTCCCCGGTACACACAGACATGACACGTCATCATCCCCGTCCCCGGTACACACAGACATGACACATCATCATCCCCGTCCCCGGTACACACAGACATGACATCATCCCCGTCCCCGGTACACACAGACATGACATCATCCCCGTCCCCGGTACACACAGACATGACACGTCATCATCCCCGTCCTCGGTACACACAGACATGACATCATCCCCGTCCCCGGTACACACAGACATGACACGTCATCATCCCCGTCCCCGGTACACACAGACATGACACGTCATCATCCCCGTCCCCGGTACACACAGACATGACACGTCATCATCCCCGTCCCCGGTACACACAGACATGACATGTCATCCCCGTCCTCGGTACACACAGACATGACATCATCCCCGTCCCCGGTACACACAGACATGACATCATCCCCGTCCCCGGTACACACAGACATGACACATCATCATCCCCGTCCCCGGTACACACAGACATGACATCATCCCCGTCCCCGGTACACACAGACATGACACGTCATCATCCCCGTCCTCGGTACACACAGACACGTCATCATCCCCGTCCCCGGTACACACAGACATGACATCATCCCCGTCCCCGGTACACACAGACATGACACGTCATCATCCCCGTCCCCGGTACACACAGACATGACACGTCATCATCCCCGTCCCCGGTACACACAGACATGACATCATCCCCGTCCCCGGTACACACAGACATGACATCATCCCCGTCCCCGGTACACACAGACATGACATCATCCCCGTCCCCGGTACACACAGACATGACATCATCCCCGTCCCCGGTACACACAGACATGACACGTCATCCCCGTCCCCGGTACACACAGACATGACACGTCATCATCCCCGTCCCCGGTACACACAGACATGACATCATCCCCGTCCCCGGTACACACAGACATGTCATCATCCCCGTCCCCGGTACACACAGACATGACACGTCATCCCCGTCCCCGGTACACACAGACATGACACGTCATCATCCCCGTCCCCGGTACACACAGACATGACATCATCCCCGTCCCCGGTACACACAGACATGACATCATCCCCGTCCCCGGTACACACAGACATGACACGTCATCATCCCCGTCCCCGGTACACACAGACATGTCATCATCCCCGTCCCCGGTACACACAGACATGACATCATCCCCGTCCCCGGTACACACAGACATGTCATCATCCCCGTCCCCGGTACACACAGACATGACACGTCATCCCCGTCCCCGGTACACACAGACATGACACGTCATCCCCGTCCCCGGTACACACAGACATGACACGTCATCCCCGTCCCCGGTACACACAGACATGTCATCATCCCCGTCCTCGGTACACACAGACATGACATCATCCCCGTCCCCGGTACACAGACATGACACGTCATCCCCGTCCCCGGTACACACAGACATGACATCATCCCCGTCCCCGGTACACACAGACATGACATCATCCCCGTCCCCGGTACACACAGACATGACACGTCATCATCCCCGTCCCCGGTACACACAGACATGACATCATCCCCGTCCCCGGTACACACAGACATGACACGTCATCATCCCCGTCCCCGGTACACACAGACATGACACGTCATCATCCCCGTCCCCGGTACACACAGACATGACACGTCATCATCCCCGTCCCCGGTACACACAGACATGACATCATCCCCGTCCCCGGTACACACAGACATGACACGTCATCCCCGTCCCCGGTACACACAGACATGACATCATCCCCGTCCCCGGTACACACAGACATGACACGTCATCATCCCCGTCCCCGGTACACACAGACATGACACGTCATCATCCCCGTCCCCGGTACACACAGACATGACATCATCCCCGTCCCCGGTACACACAGACATGACATCATCCCCGTCCCCGGTACACACAGACATGACACGTCATCCCCATCCCCGGTACACACAGACATGACATCATCCCCGTCCCCGGTACACACAGACATGACATCATCCCCGTCCCCGGTACACACAGACATGACATCATCCCCGTCCCCGGTACACACAGACATGACATCATCCCCGTCCCCGGTACACACAGACATGACACGTCATCCCCGTCCCCGGTACACACAGACATGACATCATCCCCGTCCCCGGTACACACAGACATGACACGTCATCATCCCCGTCCCCGGTACACACAGACATGACACGTCATCATCCCCGTCCCCGGTACACACAGACATGACATCATCCCCGTCCCCGGTACACACAGACATGACATCATCCCCGTCCCCGGTACACACAGACATGACATCATCCCCGTCCCCGGTACACACAGACATGACATCATCCCCGTCCCCGGTACACACAGACATGACACGTCATCATCCCCGGTACACACAGACATGACATCATCCCCGTCCCCGGTACACACAGACATGACACGTCATCATCCCCGGTACACACAGACATGACATCATCCCCGTCCCCGGTACACACAGACATGACATCATCCCCGTCCCCGGTACACACAGACATGACACGTCATCCCCGTCCCCGGTACACACAGACATGACACGTCATCATCCCCGTCCCCGGTACACACAGACATGACATCATCCCCGTCCCCGGTACACACAGACATGACACGTCATCATCCCCGTCCCCGGTACACACAGACATGACACGTCATCCCCGTCCCCGGTACACACAGACATGACACGTCATCATCCCCGTCCCCGGTACACACAGACATGACATCATCCCCGTCCCCGGTACACACAGACATGACACATCATCATCCCCGTCCCCGGTACACACAGACATGACACGTCATCATCCCCGTCCCCGGTACACACAGACATGACACGTCATCATCCCCGTCCCCGGTACACACAGACATGACATCATCCCCGTCCCCGGTACACACAGACACGTCATCATCCCCGTCCCCGGTACACACAGACATGACACATCATCATCCCCGTCCCCGGTACACACAGACATGACACGTCATCATCCCCGTCCCCGGTACACACAGACATGACATCATCCCCGTCCCCGGTACACACAGACATGACATCATCCCCGTCCCCGGTACACACAGACATGACACGTCATCATCCCCGTCCCCGGTACACACAGACATGATACGTCATCATCCCCGTCCCCGGTACACACAGACATGACATCATCCCCGTCCCCGGTACACACAGACATGTCATCATCCCCGTCCCCGGTACACACAGACATGACATCATCCCCGTCCCCGGTACACACAGACATGACACGGTGCATTATGGGGAAATATTACCAGAATAATCCACAATGTGGGTGGGGACTCTCTCCGGGGTGACATCTCCTGGGATGGTGATCTCCTCCGCCCGAGCCGGGACCTGAAATACACTGCAGGTTACTAGAGGTTAGACTCCACCCTCCCTCACGTGACTCCACCCCTCCTCTGACACGCTACTCAAATGACTCCACCCCTCCCTCACGTGACTCCACCCCTCCTCGGACACGCTACTCAAATGACTCCACCCCTCCCTCACGTGACTCCACCCCTCCCTCACATGACTCCACCCCTCCTCGGACACGCTACTCAGGTGACTCCACCCCTCCCTCAGGCAGACTCCGCCCCTCCCCACACACGCCGCTCAGGGGACTCCGCCCCTCCCCACACACGCCGCTCAGGGGACTCCGCCCCTCCCCACACACGCCGCTCAGGGGACTCCGCCCCTCCCCACACACGCCGCTCAGGGGACTCCGCCCCTCCTCAGACACGCCGCTCAGGGGACTCCGCCCCTCCCCACACACGCGCTCAGGGGACTCCGCCCCTCCCCACACACGCCGCTCAGGGGACTCCGCCCCTCCCCACACACGCCGCTCAGGGGACTCCGCCCCTCCCCACACACGCCGCTCAGGGGACTCCGCCCCTCCCCACACACGCCGCTCAGGGGACTCCGCCCCTCCCCACACACGCCGCTCAGGGGACTCCGCCCCTCCCCACACACGCCGCTCAGGGGACTCCGCCCCTCCCCACACACGCCGCTCAGGGGACTCCGCCCCTCCCCACACACGCGCTCGGGGGACTCCGCCCCTCCCCACACACGCCGCTCAGGGGACTCCGCCCCTCCCCACACACGCCGCTCAGGGGACTCCGCCCTCCCCACACACGCCGCTCAGGGGACTCCGCCCCTCCCCAGACACGCCGCTCAGGGGACTCCGCCACTCCCCAGACACGCCGCTCAGGGGACTCCGCCTCTCCCCAGACACGCCGCTCAGGGGACTCCGCCACTCCCCAGACACGCCGCTCAGGGGACTCCGCCACTCCCCAGACACGCCGCTCAGGGGACTCCGCCTCTCCCCAGACACGCCGCTCAGGGGACTCCGCCCCTCCCCACACACGCCGCTCAGGGGACTCCGCCCCTCCCCAGACACGCCGCTCAGGGGACTCCGCCCCTCCCCAGACACGCCGCTCAGGGGACTCCGCCCCTCCCCAGACACGCCGCTCAGGGGACTCCGCCCCTCCCCAGACACGCCGCTCAGGGGACTCCGCCATTCCCCAGACACGCCGCTCAGGGGACTCCGCCCCTCCCCAGACACGCCGCTCAGGGGACTCCGCCCCTCCCCACACACGCCGCTCAGGGGACTCCGCCCCTCCCCACACACGCCGCTCAGGGGACTCCGCCCCTCCCCACACACGCCGCTCAGGGGACTCCGCCCCTCCCCACACACGCCGCTCAGGGGACTCCGCCCCTCCCCACACACGCCGCTCAGGGGACTCCGCCCCTCCCCACACACGCCGCTCAGGGGACTCCGCCCCTCCCCACACACGCCGCTCAGGGGACTCCGCCCCTCCCCACACACGCCGCTCAGGGGACTCCGCCCCTCCCCACACACGCCGCTCAGGGGACTCCGCCCCTCCCCACACACGCCGCTCAGGGGACTCCGCCACTCCCCAGACACGCCGCTCAGGGGACTCCGCCACTCCCCAGACACGCCGCTCAGGGGACTCCGCCTCTCCCCAGACACGCCGCTCAGGGGACTCCGCCCCTCCCCACACACGCCGCTCAGGGGACTCCGCCCCTCCCCAGACACGCCGCTCAGGGGACTCCGCCCCTCCCCAGACACGCCGCTCAGGGGACTCCGCCATTCCCCAGACACGCCGCTCAGGGGACTCCGCCCCTCCCCAGACACGCCGCTCAGGGGACTCCGCCCCTCCCCACACACGCCGCTCAGGGGACTCCGCCCCTCCCCACACACGCCGCTCAGGGGACTCCGCCCCTCCCCACACACGCCGCTCAGGGGACTCCGCCCCTCCCCACACACGCCGCTCAGGGGACTCCGCCCCTCCCCACACACGCCGCTCAGGGGACTCCGCCCCTCCCCACACACGCCGCTCAGGGGACTCCGCCCCTCCCCACACACGCCGCTCAGGGGACTCCGCCCCTCCCCACACACGCCGCTCAGGGGACTCCGCCCCTCCCCACACACGCCGCTCAGGGGACTCCGCCCCTCCCCACACACGCCGCTCAGGGGACTCCGCCCCTCCCCACACACGCCGCTCAGGGGACTCCGCCTCTCCCCAGCAGCTTCAGAAGATAAGTCCTCGGTGTCTCACCTCCTCCGGGAACTCCTCGCTGACCAGAGACATGATGAGAGACGTCTTCCCCACCCGGGCTGCAAACAAAGAGAGGAATATGTTAGAGGACAGGGGGCCACCACTAATAATACACGGGGGGCTGGGGGCCACTACAAATCATACATGGGGGGCTGGGGGCCACTACAGATCATACATGGGGGGCTGGGGACCACTACAAATCATACACGGGGGGCTGGGGACCACTACAAATCATACACGGGGGGCTGGGGACCACTACAAATCATACACGGGGGGCTGGGGGCCACTACAAATTATACACGGGGGGCTGGGGACCACTACAAATCATACACGGGGGGCTGGGGGCCACCACTAATAATACACGGGGGGCTGGGGACCACTACAAATTATACACGGGGGGCTGGGGACCACCACTAATAATACACGGGGGGCTGGGGGCCACCACTAATAATACACGGGGGGCTGGGGGCCACTACAAATCATACATGGGGGGCTGGGGACCACTACAAATCATACATGGGGGGCTGGGGACCACTACAAATTATACACGGGGGGCTGGGGACCACTACAAATCATACATGGGGGGCTGGGGACCACTACAAATCATACACGGGGGGCTGGGGACCACTACAAATCATACATGGGGGGCTGGGGACCACTACAAATCATACATGGGGGGCTGGGGGCCACTACAGATCATACATGGGGGGCTGGGGACCACTACAAATCATACATGGGGGGCTGGGGACCACTACAAATCATACATGGGGGGCTGGGGACCACTACAAATCATACATGGGGGGCTGGGGGCCACTACAGATCATACATGGGGGGCTGGGGACCACTACAAATCATACATGGGGGGCTGGGGACCACTACAAATCATACATGGGGGGCTGGGGACCACTACAAATCATACATGGGGCCTGGGGGCCACTACAAATCATACATGGGGGCTGGGGGCCACTACAAATCATACATGGGGGGCTGGGGACCACTACAAATCATACATGGGGGGCTGGGGACCACTACAAATCATACATGGGGGGCTGGGGACCACTACAAATCATACATGGGGCCTGGGGGCCACTACAAATCATACACGGGGGGCTGGGGGCCACTACAAATCATACACGGGGGGCTGGGGACCACTACAAATCATACATGGGGGGCTGGGGACCACTACAAATCATACATGGGGGGCTGGGGACCACTACAAATCATACATGGGGCCTGGGGGCCACTACAAATCATACATGGGGGCTGGGGGCCACTACAAATCATACATGGGGGGCTGGGGACCACTACAAATCATACATGGGGGGCTGGGGACCACTACAAATCATACATGGGGGGCTGGGGACCACTACAAATCATACATGGGGCCTGGGGGCCACTACAAATCATACATGGGGGCTGGGGGCCACTACAAATCATACATGGGGGGCTGGGGACCACTACAAATCATACATGGGGGGCTGGGGGCCACTACAAATCATACATGGGGGGCTGGGGGCCACTACAGATCATACATGGGGGGCTGGGGGCCACTACAGATCATACATGGGGGGCTGGGGGCCACTACAGATCATACATGGGGGGCTGGGGGCCACTACAAATCATACATGGGGGGCTGGGGGCCACTACAAATTATACACGGGGGGCTGGGGGCCACTACAGATCATACATGGGGGGCTGGGGGCCACTACAAATCATACATGGGGGGCTGGGGGCCACTACAAATCATACATGGGGGGCTGGGGACCACTACAAATCATACATGGGGGCTCCAGTGTCATCACGCTCTTGTGACTCCGGTGGAAAAATATAACTGTGGGGGGGGGAAGCACATAACGGGGGAACCTTCCTCTGACTCCGGGGGAAGGATATAACGGGGGAACCTTCCTCTGACTCCGGGGGAAGGATATAAAGGGGGAACCTTCCTCTGACTCCGGGGGAAGGATATAACGGGGGGGACCTTCCTCTGACTCCGGGGGAAGGATATAACGGGGGGACGCTCCTCTGACTCCGGGGGAAGGATATAACGGGGGGACGCTCCTCTGACTCCGGGGGGAAGGATATAACGGGGGGACGCTCCTCTGACTCCGGGGGGAAGGATATAACGGGGGGACCCTCCTCTGACTCCGGGGGAAGGATATAACGGGGGGACGCTCCTCTGACTCCGGGGGGAAGGATATAACGGGGGGACGCTCCTCTGACTCCGGGGGGAAGGATATAACGGGGGGACCTTCCTCTGACTCCGGGGGAAGGATATAACGGGGGGACGCTCCTCTGACTCCGGGGGAAGGATATAACGGGGGGAACTTCCTCTGACTCCGGGGGAAGGATATAACGGGGGGACGCTCCTCTGACTCCGGGGGAAGGATATAACAGGGGGACCTTCCTCTGACTCCGGGGGAAGGATATAACGGGGGGACCTTCCTCTGACTCCAGGGGAAGGATATAATGGGGGGACCTTCCTCTGACTCCGGGGGAAGGATATAAAGGGGGGACGGACGCTCCTCTGACTCCGGGGGAAGGATATAACGGGGGGACGCTCCTCTGACTCCGGGGGAAGGATATAACGGGGGGACGCTCCTCTGACTCCGGGGGAAGGATATAACGGGGGGACGCTCCTCTGACTCCGGGGGAAGGATATAACGGGGGGACGGACGCTCCTCTGACTCCGGGGGAAGGATATAACGGGGGGACGCTCCTCTGACTCCGGGGGAAGGATATAACGGGGGGACGCTCCTCTGACTCCGGGGGAAGGATATAACGGGGGGACGCTCCTCTGACTCCGGGGGAAGGATATAACGGGGGGACCTTCCTCTGACTCCGGGGGAAGGATATAACGGGGGGACCTTCCTCTGACTCCAGGGGAAGGATATAACGGGGGGACCTTCCTCTGACTCCGGGGGAAGGATATAACGGGGGGACGCTCCTCTGACTCCGGGGGAAGGATATAACGGGGGGGACGCTCCTCTGACTCCAGGGGGAAGGATATAACGGGGGGACGCTCCTCTGACTCCGGGGGAAGGATATAACGGGGGGGGGGACGCTCCTCTGACTCCGGGGGAAGGATATAACGGGGGGACGCTCCTCTGACTCCAGGGGGAAGGATATAACGGGGGGACGCTCCTGGGGAAGGATATAACGGGGGGACGCTCCTCTGACTCCGGGGGAAGGATATAACGGGGGGACGCTCCTCTGACTCCGGGGGAAGGATATAACGGGGGGACCTACCTCTGACTCCGGGGGAAGGATATAACGGGGAGACGCTCCTCTGACTCCAGGGGGAAGGATATAACGGGGGGACGCTCCTGGGGAAGGATATAACGGGGGGACGCTCCTGGGGAAGGATATAACGGGGGGACGCTCCTCTGACTCCGGGGGAAGGACATAACGGGGGGACGCTCCTCTGACTCCGGGGGAAGGATATAACGGGGGGACGCTCCTCTGACTCCGGGGGAAGGATATAACGGGGGGACGCTCCTCTGACTCCGGGGGAAGGATATAACGGGGGGACGCTCCTCTGACTCCGGGGGAAGGATATAACGGGGGGACGCTCCTCTGACTCCGGGGGAAGGATATAACGGGGGGACGCTCCTCTGACTCCGGGGGAAGGATATAACGGGGGGACGCTCCTCTGACTCCGGGGGAAGGATATAACGGGGGGACGCTCCTCTGACTCCGGGGGAAGGATATAACGGGGGGACGCTCCTCTGACTCCGGGGGAAGGATATAACGGGGGGAACGCTCCTCTGACTCCGGGGGAAGGATATAACGGGGAGACGCTCCTCTGACTCCGGGGGAAGGATATAACGGGGGGACCTTACTCTGACTCCGGGGGAAGGATATAACGGGGGGACGCTCCTCTAACTCCGGGGGAAGGATATAATGGGGGGACGCTCCTCTGACTCCGGGGGAAGGCTATAACGGGGGGACGCTCCTCTGACTCCGGGGGAAGGATATAACGGGGGGACGCTCCTCTGACCCCGGGGGAAGGATATAACGGGGGGACGCTCCTCTGACTCCGGGGGAAGGATATAACGGGGGGACCCTCCTCTGACTCCGGGGGAAGGACATAACGGGGGGACCTTCCTCTGACTCCGGGGGAAGGATATAACGGGGGGACCTTCCTCTGACTCCGGGGGAAGGATATAACGGGGGGACCTTCCTCTGACTCCGGGGGAAGGATATAACGGGGGGACCTTCCTCTGACTCCGGGGGAAGGATATAACGGGGGGACGCTCCTCTGACTCCGGGGGGAGGATATAACGGGGGGACGCTCCTCTGACTCCGGGGGAAGGATATAACGGGGGGACCTTCCTCTGACTCCGGGGGAAGGATATAACGGGGGGACGCTCCTCTGACTCCGGGGGAAGGACATAACGGGGGGACTCTCCTCTGACTCCGGGGGAAGGACATAACGGGGGGGCGCTCCTCTGACTCCGGGGGAAGGATATAACGGGGGGACGCTCCTCTGACTCCGGGGGAAGGATATAACGGGGGGGGGACCTTCCTCTGACTCCGGGGGAAGGATATAACGGGGGGACCTTCCTCTGACCCCGGGGGAAGGATATAACGGGGGGACGCTCCTCTGACCCCGGGGGAAGGATATAACGGGGGGACGCTCCTCTGACTCCGGGGGAAGGATATAACGGGGGGACGCTCCTCTGACCCCGGGGGAAGGATATAACGGGGGGACGCTCCTCTGACCCCGGGGGAAGGATATAACGGGGGGGACCTTCCTCTGACTCCGGGGGAAGGATATAACGGGGACGCTCCTCTGACCCCGGGGGAAGGATATAACAGGGGGACGCTCCTCTGACTCCGGGGGAAGGATATAAAGGGGGGACGCTCCTCTGACTCCGGGGGAAGGATATAACGGGGAGACGCTCCTCTGACTCCGGGGGAAGGATATAATGGGGGGACCTTACTCTGACTCCGGGGGAAGGATATAACGGGGGGACGCTCCTCTGACTCCGGGGGAAGGATATAACGGGGGAACCTTCCTCTGACTCCGGGGGAAGGATATAACGGGGGGACCTTCCTCTGACCCCGGGGGAAGGATATAACGGGGGGACGCTCCTCTGACTCCAGGGGGAAGGATATAACGGGGGGACGCTCCTGGGGAAGGATATAACGGGGGGACGCTCCTCTGACTCCGGGGGAAGGATATAACGGGGGGACCTTCCTCTGACTCCGGGGGAAGGATATAACGGGGGGACGCTCCTCTGACTCCGGGGGAAGGATATAACGGGGGGACGCTCCTCTGACTCCGGGGGAAGGATATAACAGGGGGACCTACCTCTGACTCCGGGGGAAGGATATAACGGGGGGACGCTCCTCTGACTCCGGGGGAAGGACATAACGGGGAGACGCTCCTCTGACTCCGGGGGAAGGATATAACGGGGGGACCTTACTCTGACTCCGGGGGAAGGATATAACGGGGGGACGCTCCTCTAACTCCGGGGGAAGGATATAATGGGGGGACGCTCCTCTGACTCCGGGGGAAGGCTATAACGGGGGGACGCTCCTCTGACTCCGGGGAAAGGATATAACGGGGGGACGCTCCTCTGACTCCGGGGGAAGGCTATAACGGGGGGACTCTCCTCTGACTCCGGGGAAAGGATATAACGGGGGGACGCTCCTCTAACTCCGGGGGAAGGATATAATGGGGGGACGCTCCTCTGACTCCGGGGGAAGGCTATAACGGGGGGACGCTCCTCTGACTCCGGGGGAAGGATATAACGGGGGGACGCTCCTCTGACTCCGGGGGAAGGATATAACGGGGGGACGCTCCTCTGACTCCGGGGGAAGGATATAACGGGGGGACGCTCCTCTGACTCCGGGGGGAGGATATAACGGGGGGACGCTCCTCTGACTCCGGGGGAAGGATATAACGGGGGGACCTTCCTCTGACTCCGGGGGAAGGATATAACGGGGGGACGCTCCTCTGACTCCGGGGGAAGGACATAACGGGGGGACTCTCCTCTGACTCCGGGGGAAGGATATAACGGGGGGACCTTCCTCTGACTCCGGGGGAAGGATATAACGGGGGGACGCTCCTCTGACTCCGGGGGAAGGATATAACGGGGGGACCTTCCTCTGACTCCGGGGGAAGGATATAACGGGGGGACCTTCCTCTGACTCCGGGGGAAGGATATAACGGGGGGACGCTCCTCTGACTCCGGGGGAAGGATATAACGGGGGGACCTTCCTCTGACTCCGGGGGAAGGATATAACGGGGGGACGCTCCTCTGACTCCGGGGGAAGGATATAACGGGGGACCTTCCTCTGACCCCGGGGGAAGGACATAACGGGGGGGCGCTCCTCTGACTCCGGGGGAAGGATATAATGGGGGGACCTTCCTCTGACTCCGGGGGAAGGATATAACGGGGGGACGCTCCTCTGACTCCGGGGGAAGGATATAACGGAGGGACCTTCCTCTGACCCCGGGGGAAGGATATAACGGGGGGACGCTCCTCTGACTCCGGGGGAAGGATATAACGGGGGGACGCTCCTCTGACTCCGGGGGAAGGATATAACGGGGGGACGCTCCTCTGACCCCGGGGGAAGGATATAACGGGGGACCTTCCTCTGACTCCGGGGGAAGGATATAACGGGAGGGACGCTCCTCTGACTCCGGGGGAAGGATATAACGGGGGGACCTTCCTCTGACTCCGGGGGAAGGATATAACGGGAGGGACGCTCCTCTGACTCCGGGGGAACGATATAACGGGGGGACCCTCCTCTGACTCCGGGGGAAGGATATAACGGGGGGACGCTCCTCTGACTCCGGGGGAAGGATATAACGGGGGGACGCTCCTCTGACTCCGGGGGAAGGATATAACGGGGGGACGCTCCTCTGACTCCGGGGGAAGGATATAACGGGGGGACCTTACTCTGACTCCGGGGGAAGGATATAACGGGGGGACGCTCCTCTAACTCCGGGGGAAGGATATAACGGGGGGACGCTCCTCTGACTCCGGGGGAAGGACATAACGGGGGGACCTTCCTCTGACTCCGGGGGAAGGATATAACTGGGGGACCTTCCTCTGACTCCGGGGGAAGGATATAACGGGGGGACGCTCCTCTGACTCCGGGGGAAGGATATAACGGGGGGACGCTCCTCTGACTCCGGGGGAAGGATATAAAGGGGGGACGCTCCTCTGACTCCGGGGGAAGGATATAAAGGGGGGACGCTCCTCTGACTCCGGGGGAAGGATATAACGGGGAGACGCTCCTCTGACTCCGGGGGAAGGATATAACGGGGGGACCTTCCTCTGACTCCGGGGGAAGGATATAACGGGGGGACTCTCCTCTGACTCCGGGGGAAGGATATAACGGGGGGACCTTCCTCTGACTCCGGGGGAAGGCTATAACGGGGGGACGCTCCTCTGACTCCGGGGGAAGGATATAACGGGGAGACGCTCCTCTGACTCCGGGGGAAGGATATAACGGGGGGGGACCTTCCTCTGACTCCGGGGGAAGGATATAACGGGGGGGACCTTCCTCTGACTCCTGGGGAAGGATATAACGGGGAGACGCTCCTCTGACTCCGGGGGAAGGATATAACGGGGAGACGCTCCTCTGACTCCGGGGGAAGGATATAACGGGGGACGCTCCTCTGACTCCGGGGGAAGGATATAACGGGGGGACGCTCCTCTGACTCCGGGGGAAGGATATAACGGGGGGACGCTCCTCTGACTCCGGGGGAAGGATATAACGGGGGGACGCTCCTCTGACTCCGGGGGAACGCTCCTCTGACTCCGGGGGAAGGATATAACGGGGGGACGCTCCTCTGACTCCGGGGGAAGGATATAACGGGGGACGCTCCTCTGACTCCGGGGGAAGGATATAACGGGGGGACGCTCCTCTGACTCCGGGGGAAGGATATAACCGGGGGACCTTCCTCTGAGTCCGGGGGGAAGGATATAACGGGGGGACGCTCCTCTGACTCCGGGGGAAGGATATAACGGGGGGACGCTCCTGGGGAAGGATATAACGGGGGGACGCTCCTCTGACTCCGGGGGAAGGATATAACGGGGGGACCTTCCTCTGACTCCGGGGGAAGGATATAATGGGGGGACGCTCCTCTGACTCCGGGGGAAGGATATAACGGGGGGGCGCTCCTCTGACCCCGGGGGAAGGATATAACGGGGGACGCTCCTCTGACTCCGGGGGGAAGGATATAACGGGGGACGCTCCTCTGACTCCGGGGGGAAGGATATAACGGGGGGACGCTCCTCTGACCCCGGGGGAAGGATATAACGGGGGGACGCTCCTCTGACCCCGGGGGAAGGATATAACGGGGGGACCTTCCTCTGACTCCGGGGGAAGGACATAACGGGGGGACGCTCCTCTGACTCCGGGGGAAGGATATAACGGGGGGACCTTCCTCTGACTCCGGGGGAAGGATATAACGGGGGGACGCTCCTCTGACTCCGGGGGAAGGATATAACGGGGGGACGCTCCTCTGACTCCGGGGGGAAGGATATAACGGGGGGACGCTCCTCTGACTCCGGGGGAAGGATATAACGGGGGGACGCTCCTCTGACTCCGGGGGAAGGATATAACGGGGGGACGCTCCTCTGACTCCGGGGGAAGGATATAACGGGGGGACCTTCCTCTGACTCCGGGGGAAGGATATAACGGGGGGAAGCTCCTCTGACTCCGGGGGAAGGATATAACGGGGGGACCTTCCTCTGACCCCGGGGGAAGGATATAACGGGGGGACGCTCCTCTGACTCCGGGGGAAGGATATAACGGGGGACCTTCCTCTGACTCCGGGGGAAGGATATAACGGGGGGACGCTCCTCTGACTCCGGGGGAAGGATATAACGGGGGACCCTCCTCTGACTCCGGGGGAAGGATATAACAGGGGGACGCTTCTCTGACCCCGGGGGAAGGATATAACGGGGGGACGCTTCTCTGACCCCGGGGGAAGGA
This sequence comes from Lithobates clamitans, assembly GCA_037952925.1. Taxonomy (NCBI): domain Eukaryota; kingdom Metazoa; phylum Chordata; class Amphibia; order Anura; family Ranidae; genus Lithobates; species Lithobates clamitans. Next base: position 20,471 of record JBBGZY010003238.1, read on the forward strand.
TATAATGGGGGGACGCTCCTCTGACTCCGGGGGAAGGATATAACGGGGGGACGCTCCTCTGACACAGGGGGAAGGATATAACGGGGGAACCTTCCTCTGACTCCGGAGGAAGGATATAACGGGGGGACGCTCCTCTGACTCCGGGGGAAGGATATAAAGGGGGGACGCTCCTCTGACTCCGGGGGAAGGATATAACGGGGGGGACCTTCCTCTGACTCCGGGGGAAGGATATATCGGGGGGACGCTCCTCTGACCCCGGGGGAAGGATATAACGGGGGGACGCTCCTCTGACTCCGGGGGAAGGATATAACGGGGGGACGCTCCTCTGACTCCGGGGGAAGGATATAACGGGGGGACCTTCCTCTGACTCCGGGGGAAGGATATAACGGGGGGACGCTCCTGGGGAAGGATATAACGGGGGGACGCTCCTCTGACCCCGGGGGAAGGATATAACGGGGGGACGCTCCTCTGACTCCGGGGGAAGGATATAACGGGGGGACGCTCCTCTGACTCCGGGGGAAGGATATAACGGGGGACGCTCCTCTGACCCCGGGGGAAGGGTATAACGTGGGGACGCTCCTCTGACTCCGGGGGAAGGATATAACGGGGGGACGCTCCTCTGACTCCGGGGGAAGGATATAACGGGGGGACGCTCCTCTGACCCCGGGGGAAGGATATAACGGGGGGACACTCCTCTGACTCCGGGGGAAGGACATAACGGGGGGACGCTCCTCTGACTCCGGGGGAAGGATATAACGGGGGGACCTTCCTCTGACTCCGGGGGAAGGATATAACGGGGGGACCTTCCTCTGACTCCGGGGGAAGGATATAACGGGGGGACCTTCCTCTGACTCCGGGGGAAGGATATAACGGGGGGACGCTCCTCTGACTCCGGGGGAAGGATATAACGGGGGGACGCTCCTCTGACTCCGGGGGAAGGATATAACGGGGGGACCTTCCTCTGACTCCGGGGGGAAGGATATAACGGGGGGACGCTCCTCTGACCCCGGGGGAAGGATATAACGGGGGGACCTTCCTCTGACTCCGGGGGAAGGATATAACGGGGGGACGCTCCTCTGACTCCGGGGGAAGGATATAACGGGGGGACGCTCCTCTGACTCCGGGGGAAGAATATAACGGGGGGACGCTCCTCTGACACAGGGGGAAGGATATAACGGGGGGACGCTCCTCTGACTCCGGGGGAAGGATATAACGGGGGGACCTTCCTCTGACTCCGGGGGAAGGATATAACGGGGGGACGCTCCTCTGACCCCGGGGGAAGGATATAACGGGGGGACGCTCCTCTGACCCCGGGGGAAGGATATAACGGGGGGACGCTCATCTGACTCCGGGGGGACGCTCATCTGACTCCGGGGGAAGGATATAACGGGGGGACGCTCCTCTGACTCCGGGGGAAGGATATAACGGGGGGACGCTCCTCTGACCCCGGGGGAAGGGTATAACGGGGGGACGCTCCTCTGACTCCGGGGGAAGGATATAACGGGGGGACCTTCCTCTGACTCCGGGGGAAGGATATAACGGGGGGACGCTCCTCTGACTCCGGGGGAAGGATATAACGGGTGGGACCTTCCTCTGACCCCGGGGGAAGGATATAACGGGGGGACCTTCCTCTGACTCCGGGGGAAGGATATAACGGGGGGACGCTCCTCTGACTCCGGGGGAAGGATATAACGGGGGGGACGCTCCTCTGACTCCGGGGGAAGGATATAACGGGGGGACGCTCCTCTGACTTCGGGGGAAGGATATAACGGGGGGACGCTCCTCTGACTCCGGGGGAAGGATATAACGGGGGGACCTTCCTCTGACTCCGGGGGAAGGATATAACGGGGGGACCTTCCTCTGACTCCGGGGGAAGGATATAACGGGGGGACCTTCCTCTGACTCCGGGGGAAGGATAACGGGGGGACGCTCCTCTGACTCCGGGGGAAGGATATAACGGGGGGACCTTCCTCTGACTCCGGGGGAAGGATATAACGGGGGGACGCTCCTCTGACTCCGGGGGAAGGATATAACGGGGGGACGCTCCTCTGACTCCGGGGGAAGGATATAACGGGGGGGACCTTCCTCTGACTCCGGGGGAAGGATATAACGGGGGGGACCTTCCTCTGACTCCGGGGGAAGGATATAACAGGGGGGACGCTCCTCTGACTCCGGGGGAAGGATATAATGGGGGGACGCTCCTCTGACTCCGGGGGAAGGATATAACGGGGGGGACCTTCCTCTGACTCCGGGGGAAGGATATAACGGGGGGACCTTCCTCTGACTCCGGGGGAAGGATATAACGGGGGGACCTTCCTCTGACTCCGGGGGAAGGATATAACGGGGGGACCTTCCTCTGACTCCGGGGGAAGGATATAACGGGGGGACGCTCCTCTGACTCCGGGGGAAGGATATAACGGGGGGACCTTCCTCTGACTCCGGGGGAAGGATATAACGGGGGGACGCTCCTCTGACTCCGGGGGAAGGATATAACGGGGGGACGCTCCTCTGACTCCGGGGGAAAGATATAACGGGGGGACCCTCCTCTGACTCCGGGGGAAGGATATAACGGGGGGACCTTCCTCTGACTCCGGGGGAAGGATATAACGGGGGGACGCTCCTCTGACCCCGGGGGAAGGATATAACGGGGGGACGCTCCTCTGACTCCGGGGGGAAGGATATAACGGGGGGACGCTCCTCTGACCCCGGGGGAAGGATATAACGGGGGGACGCTCCTCTGACCCCGGGGGAAGGATATAACGGGGGGACGCTCCTCTGACTCCGGGGGAAGGATATAACGGGGGGACGCTCCTCTGACTCCGGGGGAAGGATATAACGGGGGGACCTTCCTCTGACTCCGGGGGAAGGATATAACGGGGGGACGCTCCTCTGACTCCGGGGGAAGGAAATTAACGGGGGGGACCTTCCTCTGACTCCGGGGGAAGGATATAACGGGGGGACGCTCCTCTGACCCCGGGGGAAGGATATAACGGGGGACGCTCCTCTGACCCCGGGGGAAGGATATAACGGGGGGGACCTTCCTCTGACTCCGGGGGAAGGATATAAAGGTGACACTCCGGGGGAAGGATATAATGGGGGGACGCTCCTCTGACTCCGGGGGAAGGATATAACGGGGGGACGCTCCTCTGACCCCGGGGGAAGGATATAACGGGGGACGCTCCTCTGACTCCGGGGGAAGGATATAACGGGGGGACGCTCCTCTGACCCCGGGGGAAGGATATAACGGGGGACGCTCCTCTGACTCCGGGGGGAAGGATATAACGGGGGGACGCTCCTCTGACCCCGGGGGAAGGATATAACGGGGGGACGCTCCTCTGACACCGGGGGAAGGATATAACGGGGGGACCTTCCTCTGACTCCGGGGGAAGGACATAACGGGGGGACGCTCCTCTGACTCCGGGGGAAGGATATAACGGGGGGACCTTCCTCTGACTCCGGGGGAAGGATATAACGGGGGGACGCTCCTCTGACTCCGGGGGGAAGGATATAACGGGGGGACGCTCCTCTGACTCCGGGGGAAGGATATAACGGGGGGACGCTCCTCTGACTCCGGGGGAAGGATATAACGGGGGGACGCTCCTCTGACTCCGGGGGAAGGATATAACGGGGGGACGCTCCTCTGACTCCGGGGGAAGGATATAACGGGGGGACGCTCCTCTGACTCCGGGGGAAGGATATAACGGGGGGACGCTCCTCTGACTCCGGGGGAAGGATATAACGGGGGGACCTTCCTCTGACTCCGGGGGAAGGATATAACGGGGGGAAGCTCCTCTGACTCCGGGGGAAGGATATAACGGGGGGACCTTCCTCTGACCCCGGGGGAAGGATATAACGGGGGGACGCTCCTCTGACTCCGGGGGAAGGATATAACGGGGGACCCTCCTCTGACTCCGGGGGAAGGATATAACAGGGGGACGCTTCTCTGACCCCGGGGGAAGGATATAACGGGGGGACGCTTCTCTGACCCCGGGGGAAGGATATAACAGGGGGACGCTTCTCTGACCCCGGGGGAAGGATATAACAGGGGGACGCTTCTCTGACCCCGGGGGAAGGATATAACGGGGGGACACTCCTCTGACTCCGGGGGAAGGATATAACGGGGGGACGCTCCTCTGACTCTGGGGGGAAGGATATAACGGGGGGACGCTCCTCTGACTCTGGGGGGAAGGATGTAACGGGGGGACGCTCCTCTGACTCCGGGGGAAGGATATAACGGGGGGGACGCTCCTCTGACTCCGGGGGAAGGATATAACGGGGGGGACGCTCCTCTGACTCCGGGGGAAGGATATAACGGGGGGACGCTCCTCTGACTCCGGGGGAAGGATATAACGGGGGGACCCTCCTCTGACTCCGGGGGAAGGATATAACGGGGGGGACCTTCCTCTGACTCCGGGGGAAGGATATAACGGGTGGGACCTTCCTCTGACTCCGGGGGAAGGACATAACGGGGGGACGCACCTCTGATTCCGGGGGAAGGATATAACGGGTGGGACCTTCCTCTGACTCCGGGGGAAGGACATAACGGGGGGACGCTCCTCTGACTCCGGGGGAAGGATATAACGGGGGGACGCTCCTCTGACTCCGGGGGAAGGATATAACGGGGGGACGCTCCTCTGACCCCGGGGGAAGGATATAACGGGGGGACGCTCCTCTGACTCCGGGGGAAGGATATAACGGGGGACCTTCCTCTGACTCCGGGGGAAGGATATAACGGGGGGACGCTCCTCTGACTCCGGGGGAAGGATATAACGGGGGGACGTTCCTCTGACTCCGGGGGAAGGATATAACGGGGGGACGCTCCTCTGACTCCGGGGGAAGGATATAACGGGGGGACGCTCCTCTGACTCCGGGGGAAGGATATAACGGGGGGACCTTCCTCTGACTCCGGGGGAAGGATATAACGGGGGGACGCTCCTCTGACTCCGGGGGAAGGATATAACGGGGGGACGCTCCTCTGACTCCGGGGGAAGGATATAACGGGGGGACGCTCCTCTGACTCCGGGGGAAGGATATAACGGGGGGACGCTCCTCTGACTCCGGGGGAAGGATATAACGGGGGGACGCTCCTCTGACTCCGGGGGAAGGATATAACGGGGGGACGCTCCTCTGACTCCGGGGGAAGGATATAACGGGGGGGACCTTCCTCTGACTCCGGGGGAAGGATATATCGGGGGGACGCTCCTCTGACCCCGGGGGAAGGATATAACGGGGGGACGCTCCTCTGACTCCGGGGGAAGGATATAACGGGGGGACGCTCCTCTGACTCCGGGGGAAGGATATAACGGGGGGACCTTCCTCTGACTCCGGGGGAAGGATATAACGGGGGGACGCTCCTGGGGAAGGATATAACGGGGGGACGCTCCTCTGACCCCGGGGGAAGGATATAACGGGGGGACGCTCCTCTGACCCCGGGGGAAGGATATAACGGGGGGACCTTCCTCTGACTCCGGGGGAAGGATATAACGGGGGGACGCTCCTCTGACTCCGGGGGAAGTATATAAGGGGGGACGCTCCTCTGACTCCGGGGGAAGGATATAACGGGGGGACGCTCCTCTGACTCCGGGGGAAGGATATAACGGGGGACGCTCCTCTGACTCCGGGGGAAGGATATAACGGGGGACGCTCCTCTGACTCCGGGGGAAGGATATAACGGGGGGGACCTTCCTCTGACTCCGGGGGAAGGATATAACGGGGGGACGCTCCTCTGACCCCGGGGGAAGGATATAACGGGGGGACCTTCCTCTGACTCCGGGGGGAAGGATATAACGGGGGGACGCTCCTCTGACCCCGGGGGAAGGATATAACGGGGGACGCTCCTCTGACTCCGGGGGAAGGATATAACGGGGGACGCTCCTCTGACCCCGGGGGAAGGGTATAACGGGGGGACGCTCCTCTGACTCCGGGGGAAGGATATAACGGGGGGACGCTCCTCTGATTTCGGGGGAAGGATATAACGGGGGACGCTCCTCTGACTCCGGGGGAAGGATATAACGGGGGGACGCTCCTCTGACCCCGGGGGAAGGATATAACGGGGGGACCTTCCTCTGACTCCGGGGGGAAGGATATAACGGGGGGACGCTCCTCTGACCCCGGGGGAAGGATATAACGGGGGGACCTTCCTCTGACTCCGGGGGAAGGATATAACGGGGGGACGCTCCTCTGACTCCGGGGGAAGGATATAACGGGGGGACGCTCCTCTGACTCCGGGGGAAGAATATAACGGGGGGACGCTCCTCTGACACAGGGGGAAGGATATAACGGGGGGACGCTCCTCTGACTCCGGGGGAAGGATATAACGGGGGGACCTTCCTCTGACTCCGGGGGAAGGATATAACGGGGGGACGCTCCTCTGACCCCGGGGGAAGGATATAACGGGGGGACGCTCCTCTGACTCCGGGGGAAGGATATAACGGGGGGACCTTCCTCTGACCCCGGGGGAAGGATATAACGGGGGGACGCTCCTCTGACTCCGGGGGAAGGATATAACGGGGGGGACGCTCCTCTGACTCCGGGGGAAGGATATAACGGGGGGACCTTCCTCTGACTCTGGGGGGAAGGATATAACGGGGGGACGCTAATCTGACTCCGGGGGAAGGATATAACGGGGGGACGCTCCTCTGACTCCAGGGGAAGGATATAACGGGGGGACGCTCCTCTGACCCCGGGGGGAAGGATATAACGGGGGGGACGCTCCTCTGACTCCGGGGGAAGGATATAATGGGTGGGACCTTCCTCTGACCCCGGGGGAAGGATATAACGGGGGGGACGCTCCTCTGACTCCGGGGGAAGGATATAACGGGGGGACGCTCCTCTGACTCCGGGGGAAGGATATAACGGGGGGACGCTCCTCTGACTCCGGGGGAAGGATATAACGGGGGGACGTTCCTCTGACTCCGGGGGAAGGATATAACGGGGGGACGCTCCTCTGACTCCGGGGGAAGGACATAACGGGGGGACGCTCCTCTGACTCCGGGGGAAGGATATAACGGGGGGACGCTTCTCTGACCCCGGGGGAAGGATATAATGGGGGGACGCTCCTCTGACTCCGGGGGAAGGATATAACGGGGGGACGCTCCTCTGACACAGGGGGAAGGATATAACGGGGGGACCTTCCTCTGACTCCGGGGGAAGGATATAACGGGGGGACCTTCCTCTGACTCCGGGGGAAGGATATAACGGGGGGACCTTCCTCTGACTCCGGGGGAAGGATATAACGGGGGGACGCTTCTCTGACTCCGGGGGAAGGATATAACGGGGGGACCTTCCTCTGACTCCGGGGGAAGGATATAACGGGGGGACGCTCCTCTGACTCCGGGGGAAGGATATAACGGGGGGACCCTCCTCTGACTCCGGGGGAAGGATATAACGGGGGGACGCTCCTTTGACTCCGGGGGAAGGATATAACGGGGGGACGCTCCTCTGACTCCGGGGGAAGGATATAACGGGGGGGACCTTCCTCTGACTCCGGGGGAAGGATATATCGGGGGGACGCTCCTCTGACCCCGGGGGAAGGATATAACGGGGGGACGCTCCTCTGACTCCGGGGGAAGGATATAACGGGGGGACGCTCCTCTGACCCCGGGGGAAGGATATAACGGGGGGACCTTCCTCTGACTCCGGGGGAAGGATATAACGGGGGGGACGCTCCTCTGACTCCGGGGGAAGGATATAACGGGGGGACGCTCCTCTGACCCCGGGGGAAGGATATAACGGGGGGACCTTCCTCTGACTCCGGGGGAAGGATATAACGGGGGGACGCTCCTCTGACTCCGGGGGAAGGATATAACGGGGGGACGCTCCTCTGACTCCGGGGGAAGAATATAACGGGGGGACGCTCCTCTGACACAGGGGGAAGGATATAACGGGGGGACGCTCCTCTGACCCCGGGGGAAGGATATAACGGGGGGACCTTCCTCTGACCCCGGGGGAAGGATATAAAGGGGGGACCTTCCTCTGACTCCGGGGGGAAGGATATAACGGGGGGACGCTCCTCTGACTCCGGGGGAAGGATATAACGGGGGGACCTTCCTCTGACTCCGGGGGAAGGATATAACGGGGGGACGCTCCTCTGACCCCGGGGGAAGGATATAACGGGGGGACGCTCCTCTGACTCCGGGGGAAGGATATAACGGGGGGACCTTCCTCTGACCCCGGGGGAAGGATATAACGGGGGGACGCTAATCTGACTCCGGGGGAAGGATATAACGGGGGGACGCTCCTCTGACTCCGGGGGAAGGATATAACGGGGGGACGCTCCTCTGACCCCGGGGGAAGGATATAACGGGGGGACCTTCCTCTGACTCCGGGGGGAGGATATAACGGGGGGACGCTCCTCTGACTCCGGGGGAAGGATATAATGGGTGGGACCTTCCTCTGACCCCGGGGGAAGGATATAACGGGGGGACCTTCCTCTGACTCCGGGGGAAGGATATAACGGGGGGACGCTCCTCTGACTCCGGGGGAAGGATATAACGGGGGGACCTTCCTCTGACTCCGGGGGAAGGATATAACGGGGGGACGCTCCTCTGACTCCGGGGGAAGGATATAACGGGTGGGACCTTCCTCTGACCCCGGGGGAAGGATATAACGGGGGGACCTTCCTCTGACTCCGGGGGAAGGATATAACGGGGGGACGCTCCTCTGACTCCGGGGGAAGGATATAACGGGGGGGACGCTCCTCTGACTCCGGGGGAAGGATATAACGGGGGGACCTTCCTCTGACTCCGGGGGAAGGATATAACGGGGGGACGCTCCTCTGACTCCGGGGGAAGGATATAACGGGGGGACGCTCCTCTGACTCCGGGGGAAGGATATAACGGGGGGGACCTTCCTCTGACTCCGGGGGAAGGATATAACGGGGGGACCTTCCTCTGACTCCGGGGGAAGGATATAACGGGGGGGACCTTCCTCTGACTCCGGGGGAAGGATATAACGGGGGGACCTTCCTCTGACTCCGGGGGAAGGATATAACGGGGGGGACGCTCCTCTGACTCCGGGGGAAGGATATAACGGGGGGGACCTTCCTCTGACTCCGGGGGAAGGATATAACGGGGGGGACGCTCCTCTGACTCCGGGGGAAGGATATAATGGGGGGGACCTTCCTCTGACTCCGGGGGAAGGATATAACGGGGGGACGCTCCTCTGACTCCGGGGGAAGGGTATAACGGGGGGGACCTTCCTCTGACTCCGGGGGAAGGATATAACGGGGGGACCTTCCTCTGACTCCGGGGGAAGGATATAACGGGGGGACCTTCCTCTGACTCCGGGGGAAGGATATAACGGGGGGACGCTCCTCTGACTCCGGGGGAAGGATATAACGGGGGGACGCTCCTCTGACTCCGGGGGAAGGATATAACGGGGGGACCTTCCTCTGACTCCGGGGGAAGGATATAACGGGGGGACGCTCCTCTGACTCCGGGGGAAGGATATAACGGGGGGACGCTCCTCTGACTCCGGGGGAAGGATATAACGGGGGGACGCTCCTCTGACTCCGGGGGAAAGATATAACGGGGGGACGCTCCTCTGACTCCGGGGGAAGGATATAACGGGGGGACCTTCCTCTGACTCCGGGGGAAGGATATAACGGGGGGACGCTCCTCTGACTCCGGGGGAAGGATATAACGGGGGGACGCTCCTCTGACTCCGGGGGAAGGAAATTAACGGGGGGGACCTTCCTCTGACTCCGGGGGAAGGATATAACGGGGGGACGCTCCTCTGACTCCGGGGGAAGGATATAACGGGGGGGACCTTCCTCTGACTCCGGGGGAAGGATATAAAGGTGACACTCCGGGGGAAGGATATAATGGGGGGACGCTCCTCTGACTCCGGGGGAAGGATATAACGGGGGGACGCTCCTCTGACCCCGGGGGAAGGATATAACGGGGGACGCTCCTCTGACTCCGGGGGAAGGATATAACGGGGGACGCTCCTCTGACTCCGGGGGGAAGGATATAACGGGGGACGCTCCTCTGACTCCGGGGGGAAGGATATAACGGGGGGACGCTCCTCTGACCCCGGGGGAAGGATATAACGGGGGGACGCTCCTCTGACCCCGGGGGAAGGATATAACGGGGGGACCTTCCTCTGACTCCGGGGGAAGGACATAACGGGGGGACGCTCCTCTGACTCCGGGGGAAGGATATAACGGGGGGACCTTCCTCTGACTCCGGGGGAAGGATATAACGGGGGGACGCTCCTCTGACTCCGGGGGGAAGGATATAACGGGGGGACGCTCCTCTGACTCCGGGGGAAGGATATAACGGGGGGACGCTCCTCTGACTCCGGGGGAAGGATATAACGGGGGGACGCTCCTCTGACTCCGGGGGGAAGGATATAACGGGGGGACCTTCCTCTGACTCCGGGGGAAGGATATAACGGGGGGAAGCTCCTCTGACTCCGGGGGAAGGATATAACGGGGGGACCTTCCTCTGACCCCGGGGGAAGGATATAACGGGGGGACGCTCCTCTGACTCCGGGGGAAGGATATAACGGGGGACCTTCCTCTGACTCCGGGGGAAGGATATAACGGGGGGACGCTCCTCTGACTCCGGGGGAAGGATATAACGGGGGACCCTCCTCTGACTCCGGGGGAAGGATATAACAGGGGGACGCTTCTCTGACCCCGGGGGAAGGATATAACGGGGGGACGCTTCTCTGACCCCGGGGGAAGGATATAACGGGGGGACCCTCCTCTGACCCCGGGGGAAGGATATAACGGGGGGACCTTCCTCTGACTCCGGGGGAAGGATATAACGGGGGGACGCTCCTCTGACTCCGGGGGAAGGATATAACGGGGGGACGCTCCTCTGACTCCGGGGGAAGGATATAACGGGGGGACGCTCCTCTGACTCCGGGGGAAGGATATAACGGGGGGACGCTCCTCTGACTCCGGGGGAAGGATATAACGGGGGGACCTTCCTCTGACTCCGGGGGAAGGATATAACGGGGGGAAGCTCCTCTGACTCCGGGGGAAGGATATAACGGGGGGACCTTCCTCTGACCCCGGGGGAAGGATATAACGGGGGGACGCTCCTCTGACTCCGGGGGAAGGATATAACGGGGGACCTTCCTCTGACTCCGGGGGAAGGATATAACGGGGGGACGCTCCTCTGACTCCGGGGGAAGGATATAACGGGGGACCCTCCTCTGACTCCGGGGGAAGGATATAACAGGGGGGACGCTCCTCTGACTCCGGGGGAAGGATATAACGGGGGGATGCTCCTCTGACTCCGGGGGAAGGATATAACGGGGGGACCCTCCTCTGACTCCGGGGGAAGGATATAACGGGGGGGACCTTCCTCTGACTCCGGGGGAAGGATATAACGGGGGGACGCTCCTCTGACTCCGGGGGAAGGATATAACGGGGGGACGCTCCTCTGACTCCGGGGAAGGATATAACGGGGGGACGCTCCTCTGACTCCGGGGGAAGGATATAACGGTGACACTCCGGGGGAAGGATATAACGGGGGGACCTTCCTCTGACTCCGGGGGAAAGATATAACGGGGGGAAGCTCCTCTGACTCCGGGGGAAGGATATAACGGGGGGACGCTCCTCTGACTCCGGGGGAAGGATATAACGGGGGGACGCTCCTCTGACTCCGGGGGAAGGATATAACGGGGGAACCTTCCTCTGACTCCGGGGGAAGGATATAACGGGGGGACGCTCCTCTGACTCCGGGGGAAGGATATAACGGGGGGACGCTCCTCTGACTCCGGGGGAAGGATATAACGGGGGGGACCTTCCTCTGACTCCGGGGGAAGGATATATCGGGGGGACGCTCCTCTGACCCCGGGGGAAGGATATAACGGGGGGACGCTCCTCTGACTCCGGGGGAAGGATATAACGGGGGGACGCTCCTCTGACTCCGGGGGAAGGATATAACGGGGGGACCTTCCTCTGACTCCGGGGGAAGGATATAACGGGGGGACGCTCCTGGGGAAGGATATAACGGGGGGACGCTCCTCTGACCCCGGGGGAAGGATATAACGGGGGGACGCTCCTCTGACTCCGGGGGAAGGATATAACGGGGGGACGCTCCTTTGACTCCGGGGGAAGGATATAACGGGGGACGCTCCTCTGACCCCGGGGAAGGGTATAACGTGGGGACACTCCTCTGACTCCGGGGGAAGGATATAACGGGGGGATGCTCCTCTGACTCCGGGGGAAGGATATAACGGGGGGACGCTCCTCTGACTCCGGGGGAAGGATATAACGGGGGGACGCTCCTCTGACCCCGGGGGAAGGATATAACGGGGGGACCTTCCTCTGACTCCGGGGGGAAGGATATAACGGGGGGACGCTCCTCTGACCCCGGGGGAAGGATATAACGGGGGGACCTTCCTCTGACTCCGGGGGAAGGATATAACGGGGGGACGCTCCTCTGACTCCGGGGGAAGGATATAACGGGGGGACGCTCCTCTGACTCCGGGGGAAGGATATAACGGGGGGACGCTCCTCTGACTCCGGGGGAAGGATATAACGGGGGACGCTCCTCTGACTCCGGGGGAAGGATATAACGGGGGGACGCTCCTCTGACTCCGGGGGAAGGATATAACGGGGGGACGCTCCTCTGACCCCGGGGGAAGGATATAACAGGGGGACGCTCCTCTGACTCCGGGGGAAGGATATAACGGGGGGACGCTCCTCTGACACAGGGGGAAGGATATAACGGGGGGACGCTCCTCTGACTCCGGGGGAAGAATATAACGGGGGGACGCTCCTCTGACACAGGGGGAAGGATATAACGGGGGGACGCTCCTCTGACTCCGGGGGAAGGATATAACGGGGGGACCTTCCTCTGACTCCGGGGGAAGGATATAACGGGGGGACGCTCCTCTGACTCCGGGGGAAGGACATAACGGGGGGATGCTCCTCTGACTCCGGGGGAAGGATATAACGGGGGGACGCTCCTCTGACTCCGGGGGAAGAATATAACGGGGGGACGCTCCTCTGACACAGGGGGAAGGATATAACGGGGGGACGCTCCTCTGACTCCGGGGGAAGGATATAACGGGGGGACCTTCCTCTGACTCCGGGGGAAGGATATAACGGGGGGACGCTCCTCTGACCCCGGGGGAAGGATATAACGGGGGGACGCTCCTCTGACCCCGGGGGAAGGATATAACGGGGGGACGCTCCTCTGACTCCGGGGGAAGGATATAACGGGGGGACCTTCCTCTGACCCCGGGGGAAGGATATAACGGGGGGACGCTAATCTGACTCCGGGGGAAGGATATAACGGGGGGACGCTCCTCTGACCCCGGGGGAAGGATATAACGGGGGGACGCTCCTCTGACTCCGGGGGAAGGATATAACGGGGGGACCTTCCTCTGACTCCGGGGGGAGGATATAACGGGGGGACGCTCCTCTGACTCCGGGGGAAGGATATAATGGGTGGGACCTTCCTCTGACCCCGGGGGAAGGATATAACGGGGGGGACGCTCCTCTGACTCCGGGGGAAGGATATAACGGGGGGACGTTCCTCTGACTCCGGGGGAAGGATATAACGGGGGGACGCTCCTCTGACTCCGGGGGAAGGACATAACGGGGGGACGCTCCTCTGACTCCAGGGGAAGGATATAACGGGGGGACGCTCCTCTGACTCCGGGGGAAGGATATAACGGGGGGACCCTCCTCTGACCCCGGGGGAAGGATATAACGGGGGGACGCTCCTCTGACTCCGGGGGAAGGATATAACGGGGGGACGCTTCTCTGACCCCGGGGGAAGGATATAATGGGGGGACGCTCCTCTGACTCCGGGGGAAGGATATAACGGGGGGACCTTCCTCTGACTCCGGGGGAAGGATATAACGGGGGGACCTTCCTCTGACTCCGGGGGAAGGATATAACGGGGGGACCTTCCTCTGACTCCGGGGGAAGGATATAACGGGGGGACGCTTCTCTGACTCCGGGGGAAGGATATAACGGGGGACCTTCCTCTGACTCCGGGGGAAGGATATAACGGGGGGACGCTCCTCTGACTCCGGGGGAAGGATATAACGGGGGGACGCTCCTCTGACTCCGGGGGAAGGATATAACGGGGGGACGCTCCTCTGACTCCGGGGGAAGGATATAACGGGGGAACCTTCCTCTGACTCCGGGGGAAGGATATAACGGGGGGACGCTCCTCTGACTCCGGGGGAAGGATATAACGGGGGGACGCTCCTCTGACTCCGGGGGAAGGATATAACGGGGGGGACCTTCCTCTGACTCCGGGGGAAGGATATATCGGGGGGACGCTCCTCTGACCCCGGGGGAAGGATATAACGGGGGGACGCTCCTCTGACTCCGGGGGAAGGATATAACGGGGGGACGCTCCTCTGACTCCGGGGGAAGGATATAACGGGGGACCTTCCTCTGACTCCGGGGGAAGGATATAACGGGGGGACGCTCCTGGGGAAGGATATAACGGGGGGACGCTCCTCTGACCCCGGGGGAAGGCTATAACGGGGGACGCTCCTCTGACTCCGGGGGAAGGATATAACGGGGGGACGCTCCTGGGGAAGGATATAACGGGGGGACGCTCCTCTGACCCCGGGGAAGGATATAACGGGGGACGCTCCTCTGACTCCGGGGGAAGGATATAACGGGGGGACGCTCCTTTGACTCCGGGGGAAGGATATAACGGGGGACGCTCCTCTGACCCCGGGGGAAGGGTATAACGTGGGGACACTCCTCTGACTCCGGGGGAAGGATATAACGGGGGGATGCTCCTCTGACTCCGGGGGAAGGATATAACGGGGGGACGCTCCTCTGACTCCGGGGGAAGGATATAACGGGGGGACGCTCCTCTGACCCCGGGGGAAGGATATAACGGGGGGACCTTCCTCTGACTCCGGGGGGAAGGATATAACGGGGGGACGCTCCTCTGACCCCGGGGGAAGGATATAACGGGGGGACCTTCCTCTGACTCCGGGGGAAGGATATAACGGGGGGACGCTCCTCTGACTCCGGGGGAAGGATATAACGGGGGGACGCTCCTCTGACTCCGGGGGAAGGATATAACGGGGGGACGCTCCTCTGACTCCGGGGGAAGGATATAACGGGGGGACGCTCCTCTGACTCCGGGGGAAGGATATAACGGGGGGACGCTCCTCTGACTCCGGGGGAAGGATATAACGGGGGGACGCTCCTCTGACCCCGGGGGAAGGATATAACAGGGGGACGCTCCTCTGACTCCGGGGGAAGGATATAACGGGGGGACGCTCCTCTGACACAGGGGGAAGGATATAACGGGGGGACGCTCCTCTGACTCCGGGGGAAGAATATAACGGGGGGACGCTCCTCTGACACAGGGGGAAGGATATAACGGGGGGACGCTCCTCTGACTCCGGGGGAAGGATATAACGGGGGGACCTTCCTCTGACTCCGGGGGAAGGATATAACGGGGGGACGCTCCTCTGACTCCGGGGGAAGGACATAACGGGGGGATGCTCCTCTGACTCCGGGGGAAGGATATAACGGGGGGACGCTCCTCTGACTCCGGGGGAAGAATATAACGGGGGGACGCTCCTCTGACACAGGGGGAAGGATATAACGGGGGGACGCTCCTCTGACTCCGGGGGAAGGATATAACGGGGGGACCTTCCTCTGACTCCGGGGGAAGGATATAACGGGGGGACGCTCCTCTGACCCCGGGGGAAGGATATAACGGGGGGACGCTCCTCTGACCCCGGGGGAAGGATATAACGGGGGGACGCTCCTCTGACTCCGGGGGGAAGGATATAACGGGGGGACCTTCCTCTGACCCCGGGGGAAGGATATAACGGGGGGACGCTAATCTGACTCCGGGGGAAGGATATAACGGGGGGACGCTCCTCTGACCCCGGGGGAAGGATATAACGGGGGGACGCTCCTCTGACTCCGGGGGAAGGATATAACGGGGGGACCTTCCTCTGACTCCGGGGGGAGGATATAACGGGGGGACGCTCCTCTGACTCCGGGGGAAGGATATAATGGGTGGGACCTTCCTCTGACCCCGGGGGAAGGATATAACGGGGGGGACGCTCCTCTGACTCCGGGGAAGGATATAACGGGGGGACGTTCCTCTGACTCCGGGGGAAGGATATAACGGGGGGACGCTCCTCTGACTCCGGGGAAGGACATAACGGGGGGACGCTCCTCTGACTCCAGGGGAAGGATATAACGGGGGGACGCTCCTCTGACTCCGGGGGAAGGATATAACGGGGGGACCCTCCTCTGACCCCGGGGGAAGGATATAACGGGGGGACGCTCCTCTGACTCCGGGGGAAGGATATAACGGGGGGACGCTTCTCTGACCCCGGGGGAAGGATATAATGGGGGGACGCTCCTCTGACTCCGGGGGAAGGATATAACGGGGGGACCTTCCTCTGACTCCGGGGGAAGGATATAACGGGGGGACCTTCCTCTGACTCCGGGGGAAGGATATAACGGGGGGACCTTCCTCTGACTCCGGGGGAAGGATATAACGGGGGGACGCTTCTCTGACTCCGGGGGAAGGATATAACGGGGGGACCTTCCTCTGACTCCGGGGGAAGGATATAACGGGGGGACGCTCCTCTGACTCCGGGGGAAGGATATAACGGGGGGACGCTCCTCTGACTCCGGGGGAAGGATATAACGGGGGGACGCTCCTCTGACTCCGGGGGAAGGATATAACGGGGGAACCTTCCTCTGACTCCGGGGGAAGGATATAACGGGGGGACGCTCCTCTGACTCCGGGGGAAGGATATAACGGGGGGACGCTCCTCTGACTCCGGGGGAAGGATATAACGGGGGGGACCTTCCTCTGACTCCGGGGGAAGGATATATCGGGGGGACGCTCCTCTGACCCCGGGGGAAGGATAT
The DNA here is from genome assembly GCA_037952925.1 of Lithobates clamitans. Classification (NCBI taxonomy): domain Eukaryota; kingdom Metazoa; phylum Chordata; class Amphibia; order Anura; family Ranidae; genus Lithobates; species Lithobates clamitans. Next base: position 37,320 of record JBBGZY010003238.1, read on the forward strand.
AACGGGGGGACGCTCCTCTGACTCCGGGGGAAGGATATAACGGGGGGACGCTCCTCTGACTCCGGGGGAAGGATATAACGGGGGGACCTTCCTCTGACTCCGGGGGAAGGATATAACGGGGGGACGCTCCTGGGGAAGGATATAACGGGGGGACGCTCCTCTGACCCCGGGGGAAGGCTATAACGGGGGGACGCTCCTCTGACTCCGGGGGAAGGATATAACGGGGGACGCTCCTCTGACTCCGGGGGAAGGATATAACGGGGGGACGCTCCTCTGACTCCGGGGGAAGGATATAACGGGGGACGCTCCTCTGACCCCGGGGGAAGGGTATAACGTGGGGACACTCCTCTGACTCCGGGGGAAGGATATAACGGGGGGACGCTCCTCTGACTCCGGGGGAAGGATATAACGGGGGGACGCTCCTCTGACCCCGGGGGAAGGATATAACGGGGGGACCTTCCTCTGACTCCGGGGGGAAGGATATAACGGGGGGACTCTCCTCTGACTCCGGGGGAAGGATATAACGGGGGGACCCTCCTCTGACTCCGGGGGAAGGATATAACGGGGGGACCCTCCTCTGACTCCGGGGGAAGGATATAACGGGGGGACGCTCCTCTGACTCCGGGGGAAGGATATAACGGGGGGACCTTCCTCTGACTCCGGGGGAAGGATATAACGGGGGACGCTCCTCTGACTCCGGGGGAAGGATATAACGGGGGGACCTTCCTCTGACTCCGGGGGAAGGATATAACGGGGGGACGCTCCTCTGACCCCGGGGGAAGGATATAACGGGGGGACGCTCCTCTGACTCCGGGGGAAGGATATAACGGGGGGACCTTCCTCTGACCCCGGGGGAAGGATATAACGGGGGGACGCTAATCTGACTCCGGGGGAAGGATATAACGGGGGGACGCTCCTCTGACTCCGGGGGAAGGATATAACGGGGGGACGCTCCTCTGACTCCGGGGGAAGGATATAACGGGGGACGCTCCTCTGACCCCGGGGGAAGGGTATAACGTGGGGACGCTCCTCTGACTCCGGGGGAAGGATATAACGGGGGGACTGTCCTCTGACCCCGGGGGAAGGATATAACGGGGGGACCTTCCTCTGACTCCGGGGGGAAGGATATAACGGGGGGACGCTCCTCTGACCCCGGGGGAAGGATATAACGGGGGGACGCTCCTCTGACTCCGGGGGAAGGATATAACGGGGGGACGCTCCTCTGACTCCGGGGGAAGGATATAACGGGGGGACCTTCCTCTGACTCCGGGGGAAGGATATAACGGGGGGACCTTCCTCTGACTCCGGGGGAAGGATATAACGGGGGGACCTTCCTCTGACTCCGGGGGAAGGATATAACGGGGGGACGCTCCTCTGACTCCGGGGGAAGAATATAAAGGGGGGACGCTCCTCTGACTCCGGGGGAAGAATATAAAGGGGGGACGCTCCTCTGACTCCGGGGGAAGGATATAACGGGGGGACACTCCTCTGACTCCGGGGGAAGGATATAACGGGGGGACTGTCCTCTGACCCCGGGGGAAGGATATAACGGGGGGACCTTCCTCTGACTCCGGGGGGAAGGATATAACGGGGGACGCTCCTCTGACCCCGGGGGAAGGATATAACGGGGGGACGCTCCTCTGACTCCGGGGGAAGGATATAACGGGGGGACGCTCCTCTGACTCCGGGGGAAGGATATAACGGGGGGACCTTCCTCTGACTCCGGGGGAAGGATATAACGGGGGGACCTTCCTCTGACTCCGGGGGAAGGATATAACGGGGGGACCTTCCTCTGACTCCGGGGGAAGGATATAACGGGGGGACGCTCCTCTGACTCCGGGGGAAGGATATAACGGGGGGACGCTCCTCTGACTCCGGGGGAAGAATATAAAGGGGGGACGCTCCTCTGACTCCGGGGGAAGGATATAACGGGGGGACGCTCCTCTGACTCCGGGGGAAGGATATAACGGGGGGACGCTCCTCTGACTCCGGGGGAAGGATATAACGGGGGGACGCTCCTCTGACCCCGGGGGAAGGGTATAACGGGGGGACGCTCCTCTGACTCCGGGGGAAGGATATAACGGGGGGACCTTCCTCTGACTCCGGGGGAAGGATATAACGGGGGGGACGCTAATCTGACTCCGGGGGAAGGATATAACGGGGGGACGCTCCTCTGACTCCGGGGGAAGGATATAACGGGGGGACGCTCCTCTGACCCCGGGGGAAGGATATAACGGGGGGACGCTCCTCTGACTCCGGGGGAAGGATATAACGGGGGGACGCTCCTCTGACTCCGGGGGAAGGATATAATGGGTGGGACCTTCCTCTGACCCCGGGGGAAGGATATAACGGGGGGACCTTCCTCTGACTCCGGAGGAAGGATATAACGGGGGGACCGTCCTCTGACTCCGGGGGAAGGGTATAACGGGGGGACCTTCCTCTGACTCCGGGGGAAGGATATAACGGGGGGACCTTCCTCTGACTCCGGGGGAAGGATATAACGGGGGGACGCTCCTCTGACTCCGGGGAAGGATATAACGGGGGGACGCTCCTCTGACTCCGGGGGAAGGATATAACGGGGGGACGCTCCTCTGACTCCGGGGGAAGGATATAACGGGGGGACGCTCCTCTGACTCCGGGGGAAGGATATAACGGGGGGACCTTCCTCTGACCCCGGGGGAAGGATATAACGGGGGACGCTCCTCTGACTCCGGGGGAAGGATATAACGGGGGGACGCTCCTCTGACTCCGGGGGAAGGATATAACGGGGGGACGCTCCTCTGACTCCGGGGGAAGGATATAACGGGGGGACGCTCCTCTGACTCCGGGGGAAGGATATAACGGGGGGGACCTTCCTCTGACTCCGGGGGAAGGATATAACGGGGGGACGCTCCTCTGACTCCGGGGGAAGGATATAACGGGGGGACGCTCCTCTGACTCCGGGGAAGGATATAACGGGGGGACGCTCCTCTGACTCCGGGGGAAGGATATAACGGGGGGACCTTCCTCTGACTCCGGGGAAGGATATAACGGGGGGACCTTCCTCTGACTCCGGGGGAAGGATATAACGGGGGGGACGCTCCTCTGACTCCGGGGGAAGGATATAATGGGGGGACGCTCCTCTGACTCCGGGGGAAGGGTATAACGGGGGGGACCTTCCTCTGACTCCGGGGGAAGGATATAACGGGGGGACCTTCCTCTGACTCCGGGGGAAGGATATAACGGGGGGACCTTCCTCTGACTCCGGGGGAAGGATATAACGGGGGGACCTTCCTCTGACTCCGGGGGAAGGATATAACGGGGGGACGCTCCTCTGACTCCGGGGGAAGGATATAACGGGGGGACCTTCCTCTGACTCCGGGGGAAGGATATAACGGGGGGACGCTCCTCTGACTCCGGGGGAAGGATATAACGGGGGGACGCTCCTCTGACCCCGGGGGAAGGATATAACGGGGGGACCTTCCTCTGACTCCAGGGGAAGGATATAATGGGGGGACGCTCCTCTGACTCCGGGGAAGGATATAACGGGGGGACGCTCCTCTGACTCCGGGGGAAGGATATAACGGGGGGACGCTCCTCTGACTCCGGGGGAAGGATATAATGGGGGGACCTTCCTCTGACTCCGGGGGGAAGGATATAACGGGGGGACGCTCCTCTGACTCCGGGGGAAGGATATAACGGGGGGACGCTCCTCTGATTCCGGGGGAAGGATATAACGGGGGGGACCTTCCTCTGACTCCGGGGGAAGGATATAACGGGGGACGCTCCTCTGACTCCGGGGGAAGGATATAACGGGGGGGACCTTCCTCTGACTCCGGGGGAAGGATATAACGGGGGGGACCTTCCTCTGACTCCGGGGGAAGGATATAACGGGGGGACCTTCCTCTGACTCCGGGGGAAGGATATAACGGGGGGACCTTCCTCTGACTCCGGGGGAAGGATATAACGGGGGGACCTTCCTCTGACTCCAGGGGGAAGGATATAACGGGGGGACGCTCCTCTGACTCCGGGGGAAGGATATAACGGGGGGACGCTCCTCTGACTCCGGGGGAAGGATATAATGGGGGGACCTTCCTCTGACTCCGGGGGGAAGGATATAACGGGGGGACGCTCCTCTGACTCCGGGGGAAGGATATAACGGGGGGACGCTCCTCTGACTCCGGGGGAAGGATATAACGGGGGGACGCTCCTCTGATTCCGGGGGAAGGATATAACGGGGGGACGCTCCTCTGACTCCGGGGGAAGGATATAACGGGGGGGACCTTCCTCTGACTCCGGGGGAAGGATATAACGGGGGACGCTCCTCTGACTCCGGGGGAAGGATATAAAGGTGACACTCCGGGGGAAGGATATAAAGGTGACACTCCGGGGGAAGGATATAAAGGTGACACTCCGGGGGAAGGATATAAAGGTGACACTCACGCTCTCCCACCAGCAGGATTCGGACGTCCTTCTTCATGGTCTCCTCACTCCCCGGAATCTCTGCAGTACGGCAGCCGCACAGCGCGACCACTGACGTCCCCGGGGGCGGGGCCTGACATGACAGATCCCACTGCGCGTGCGCGGAATCCGAGCCCGACCACAGAGCATGCGCGGAACCCTGAAGGCGGAAGTGACGTCAAGAAAGAGAGCAGCGCGTGCTCATATGAGGCTCACCTCTACCGGAAGTGTACACGTTCCCATGGCAAGGAGGCGGTTTTTTCTATAAAGTTCCGCGCCAATTGTACAGGCCCCGCCCCCCACTTATTCTACGCGTCCCTCCCCCTCCTAGATGTACACACAGCCCCTCCCCCTCCTATATCTAAACAAAACCCCTCCCCCTCCTAGATGTACAAACAGCCCCTCCCCCTCCTAGATGTACACACAGCCCTCCCCCTCC
>JBBGZY010003239.1:0-257395 GCA_037952925.1 Lithobates clamitans
GAAAAAAAAAAGGTAAAAGAACATAGGGTAAAGGGACAGAGAAGGGAAGGGAAGATAAAAATAAAAGACAGAGAAAGGTATAGTAACCAGAAAAAAAAGGAAAGGGGAAATAGAAAAGAAAAAGAAATGAGGCTGTATATTGGAAAAGGAAAAGTAAAAGATGGAGAGGTGATTACTAGAAGGGAATCGGTAAGGATAGCAGAGATGAGGAACGGCATGAAGAGGCAGAACAGCAGGAAAGCAGCACCATGGAGAAGTCTTTCAAGCCTCATTTATATGGAGAGTTGCCAGGCAAAGTCAGTGAGGCAATATTTTCTTCCTGTGCTTTGAGCCAGGACCCGGGGATCTAATAAAACATTCCTAGCTGCAGAGACATTAACATTCCAGTCTAGCTCTGTGTCTAGATGAATTGACTGGCAGCCAGGAACTGTGCGAGATTCTCATAATAAGGAATATAGAGGCGCTTAATCCCATCAATACTATCCGGGAGGTGGGGAGGTGAGACCATGGGCTATTCAATAAGGGTGAACGTTTTCCCTTCTGACCACTCAAGCCTTCAAACAATTTGCCTGCTAAAAAATTTATTTCAAAATGGATACTGGTAAAGACCTTACAATTGTGCATTTTACCTGAATCCGGGCATGAAGCCCAAATACTGAGCGTCTGGGCTTTTCAACCTAGCATTGTGAATTCTGGATAAGTCTGCCCTGCTACATAGATAAATATATTCATATATCACATAAATAAGGAGGTGTAACTGAAAGTATTGGCAGCTGCCAAGGGATAGTAAATCTCCTCCTAAGTTACTATGTTTACAAAGCATATAAAATGATCCTCCAGCACTCACCTCTAACCTTGTTCATCTAATCAAATTGCATATAATAAGGTAGTTATGTTACAGATTTTTTCCTTATTAGGATACCCAGAAGCCGTAAATGTATCCAAATGTCTAGATTGATACTGATGACAGTCTCCTCAGTCAGTAGATATAAACTGTAAATACACTTGGCTGTAAAACTCCATCTGGCAGGTATCATAAAAGATGTAGTAAAACCCAAGTTGGCCATAAACCAAAAACAAATTGAACAGATTCCTCCATTCATGCTATACAACGCAGATAGACGATTCTGCAGTGGCTGCTTTTGTATTTGACTGTTGCTGTTCGTCGCAATTTTCCACCCGTCTCCATCTAATCAAAGGGTGTTGGGCAGGAGGGTGCCAACAGGGCCACCAACAAACTGAATCTTGGTCGATTCCCGACCAACTGGCAGAAATCCACTCAGTGTATGGCCAGCTTTCAGCTAGGTAGAGTAATGTTCAAATCATCGTGTGGAAACTCTAAAAAATGGTTCCTCAAAGCATGCATGTCAATGACTCGACTAATTTCACCCTTAAAAATTTTGTAGGCTTGCCATGCCAGTGGTCCAAATTTTAACATTTGACTTTGGGATGCACAGAAGTGATGCAACATTTATGCCTGTGTCCCTAGCACATATTGTGATATTTTAGGGGGCCAGATCACTTTGTAAAAAAAAAAAAAAAAAAAGTTTATTATTCTCCAAAAAGGGCAAACAAAACATCTTCAGCATCAAACAAAATAGTCTACGAACTTTGGCACAACCAAAACCTTGGCTCACCGTCAGCATAAACCTGCCCCACAACAGGGTTAAAAGTCCCCACCTGCACTAAGGCTCCAGTCACACTTGAGCAGAACCACTTTTAGGGTTTTTTTGAGCGTTTTTTGGAAGTGTACCATTTTAGAAGCGTATTACAAGAGTTTTTCAGCTTCAGGTATTTTTTGTTTAGCCTATAGAAAGCATTGCGGGGAGGAGAGGGGGAGGAAATTAGAGAAGAAGAGCTGCTGTTTGAGCAGAAAACACACAACAAAACACTCAAGTCACGCATTTTTACGGCGTTTCTGCTGAAGTCTAAGGGGCAAAAACACTTGTAATCTGCCACAAAGAAGCTCATGTACTTTTTTAAGCTTTAGGCGTTTTGCTTCAGGCGCCAGAAAGCTCAGATGTGAACAGGGACCATTGAAATGAATGAGATTTGGCTTGTTGAGCGTTTTAGAGCTACAAGCTTCAAGCAGAAAATCGCTCGGGTGCGAATCGCTAAGTTACATAGTTAGTAAGGTTGAATAAAGACACCAGTCCATCCAGTTCAACCTGAGGGAGTGTGGGTGCATGTCCACAATTGTCCCTATCCCTGTACATTGCATCTCATCAAGATGCTCCTCCATTATATATATTTATTACACATTGGTCCCCACCCCCAAGGAGCCCACAATCCAAGGTCCCAAATTCACATTCATATACTAGGGCCAATTTTTTTGGACAGAAGCCAATTAACCTACCAGCATGTCTTTGGAGTGTGGGAGGAAACCGGAGTACCCGGAGGAAACCCACGCAAGCACAGGGAGCACATGCAAACTCCAGGCAGGTATTGTCGTGGTTGGGATTCGAACCAGCAACCCTTTTTACTGCTAGGCGAGAGTGCTACCCACTACACCACTGTGCCACCCTAGTGTGCAGGAGCTGTTAGAATAGAAGCATCTCAGCAGCTAAACCCCTCATCGACACATGCCAATTGCTTTAGAGCCCTTTCAAATATCACTCATAGGTTGGGTAACCTGTTCAGGTGCAAGGTACACATAGTCAGGGCTGGCAACTCTTTCCCACCAAAGATCTCTCGGAGCCTCCAAACTCCGGACCCCACATAAGGACTTAAAAATTCCTGGGGTTCTAGTTCCCTTACTCAACTAAAAAAAAGCATGGTTACTTGTGTGTTACTACTGAAGACTTTTCTTCACCCCTTGTGTGATGAAACGGTCCCCACCAGGAGAGAAAGTGAGAGCAAATCTCAGGTCATTCGTGAAAACCTAACATGATTTCAAACCCTTCCCCCACTGTATCGGTGGGGAAGGCATGCACACATACACCCAAAGGAGGAAACAAAGAGCATCAAACACCTCCAGTACACCTATCAGGTATTTTGCAGACATTCTTTACAAAAACAAGGAAGCTAACATACAACTCAGGTTTCAGAAACAAACCTGCACCAATCAATCAGCAGCAGAGCCAGGAATTCTCTTGCAGCTGCAATAAACTATTTTTACGAGTCTTATTTACAGAGACACATCTACAGGAACACAATAATGAAAAAAGAAAAACACCAGTCCTGGCACTTGATCAAGTGCCCTGAGATGAGGACATTTCTGTTCTTGTGCCAGGGAATACTAATGACATCTCAGGCAAGAAAGTCAAGGTAATGTTCTCCTCCAGACAGTAACTGAAGCTTCCCTGTAACTGCTGTGTTATCCAAGAACAAAGACGGCAGCCATGTTGCCTGCTGGAGCCATATTTCAACAAATGTACTGTAATTCCTAGCTAGAAACTAGTGACAGGTACTCGGTTTTGTTTAGGAAGAACCCTGCTGCCGGATTCTTCTTGAAACCTGCGACAAATACACTTGAAATCCACGCCAAGCATAAACTATGAGCTGGTTTATATCAAAGAGTTTCGGGGCTTAATTTGCTTAGGAGTGCAATGAAGAGAGCCCACAGTGTCGGATTTATAAGGGGGCAAAGGGGCAATTGCCCCAAAGCCCCCCTGCCAGAGGAGGCCCCAGTTCTTCCATTATATATTAAAAAAAATAATAATAATAAATTATAAAATGAGTTTTACTATTTTAAAAAAATTAATAAAGTGTGTGTGGGTGTCAGTATATGGAACAGTTATGCCCTGTACACACGATAGGATTTTCCAACAACAAAATCCCTGTTTTTTTTCCGACGGATGTTGGCTCAAACTTGCATACACGCGGTCACACAAATCTTGTCGGAAATTCCGAACGTCAAGAACGCGGTGACGTACAACACGTACGATGAGCCGAGAAAAATGAAGTTCAACAGCCAGTGCGGCTCTTCTGCTTGATTCCGAGCATGCTCTGCACTTTGTGCGTCGGAATTGTGTACACACGATCGGAATTTAGGACAATGGATTTTGTTGATGGAAAATTTGAGAACCAGCTCTCAAATTTTGTGTGACGGAAATTCCGATGGAAAATGTCTGATGGAGCCTACACACGGTCATAATTTCTGACAACAAGCTCCTATAGAACATTTTCGGTCGGAAAATCCTATCGTGTGTACGGGGCATTAGGCTCCATTCACACTTGTAATGCCATGTACATACGGGCGGACTTTTCGACCGGACTGGTCCGACGAACCCATCGGACAATCCGACCGTGTGTGAGCTTCATCGGACCTACAGCTGACTTTTTTGGTTGAAAATCAGACGGACTTTAGATTTGGATCAGCAGTGGATATGTAAGCAGATCCCCTGCTATTCGGAATGAAATCTGCCCCATCTGAAAGGGTCGTTAAAGTGTAAGTTCACCCCGTACTTTGCACCATGGGTAATGAGGTATTAGCCGGTGCAGCAGTCCGGGGGATTTGAAATCTCCGCTACTCTCCCTCTTCTCCGTACATCGCTTTTAGGATGGAGCAGAGCAAATCACTGCGCAGGCGCTGACCAATCAGAATCATTCTGATTGGTCCCAGAAGCACTGCATAGAAGAGGGCGAACAGAGGGGTATTCAAATTTTCTGACTTCTGAACCGGCTGCATGGAAACCGACAACTATCACCCATGGAAGTAAGTACAACAGGGTACGTGGGGGAGGGGGGCGGGGAAGCTGTACGGCACATATATCAAACACAAGGCTGTGGGCCAAATCCGGACCACCAGGCCTGGTCATGTGGCCCTCCCACCCAGTTTTGCAGGCACAGCGTGGCGGGACTCCATTCCCCCACCTCCAGGTCTACCCCCCCGCCTCACTTGTAAACACAGAGGCCTTCTGTGTTTGCAAGGGCCCAGCTTTGCTCTCAGCATCTGTGAGGAAGCGAGATGTGAGGAAGCTATGGGGGGGTGCACACTGCATAGTGCTCCCCTGAACTCTGCACTCTGTATGCAACACACCCCTGAACCCTGCTCTCTGTGCATAACGCACTCCCTGAATCCTGCACTCTGTGCATTGCGCACCCCTGAACCCTGCGCTCTGTGCATAGCGCACACCTGAACCCTCGCACCCAGTTTAGCAGGCACAGCGTTGTGTAACTCCATTTCCCCACCTCTGGCTCTCACCCCCCCCACACCCTCCCCTCTCTCACTTGTAAACACAGAGGCCTATCTATCTCCCCCTTCTGTCCATGTCCCCAATTAATCTAGGGATTTTGCAGCTATGGTGGCAACTCATTTCCTCCCTATCACATCTGAGCAGCCCATGTGACTATAAAGTCACACATGTGGGCGTATACAGTGGTAAATGACACTTCCACTCCCTCCCTCCCTGCTCCATGCCCACTAACCAGCTAAACACAATGGGGGTGGGATATTATAAGTAGATTGATGGAGGTCTCATCTCCCTGTTATTGTAAGACAGGAGGGGGCGTGACACAGCCTGCGCAGCTACTGTAAGTGGAAAAGAGGGTCAACAATTCCCATTTGCATGCCTCACTGTGCCCATTTGCAGCCATAGGTCCCCCGAACTTCAAACTCGGTGGTTAAGGGTTCCTAGATGCCCCCTAGCTTCAGCCAAAATTTGGGGTCTTTGGACCCAAGGGGCCCTAAATGACATTGCTGCAGATGGACACAGTTGACCAACTTTGGGGCCCTGTATCTCGGGGCCACTTGGTGCTAGGAACCCCAAATTTGGTGTGCAAACCCAGTGGAACTAGCACTACAACATATCCAAGCTGGGGTTTCCAGCACCAAGTGGTCCCGAGATACGGAGCCCCAAAGTCGGTTCGGAAAATGTCAAGCACTTTTCTGCAGCAAAGAATGACATTTTCCAAACAGACTTTGGGGCCCCGTATCTCGGGGTCACTTGGTGCTAGGAACCCCAGCTTGGATATGTTGTAGTGCTAGTTCCACTGGGTTTGCACAACAAATTTGGGGTTCTTAGCACCAAGTAGCCCCGAGATACGGGGCCCCAAAGTCGGTTCGGAAAATGTCATTCTCTGCTGCAGAAAAGTGCTTGACTCGAGTATAAGCCGAGGAGGGCATTTTAAGCACACAAAAAATGTGCTGAAAAACTTGGCTTATACTCGAGTATATACGGTAAACAGTGTGTGTTTACTATCACTTTAAAGAGGAGGGCCAGTCAAAAAAAATAAATAATTTAAAAGTCAACAGCTACAAATACTGCAGCTGCTGACTTTTAATTGGACACTTACCTGTCCCTGGGTCCAGCGATGCGGGGGATCGAAGCCCCGCTTGTCTCCCCCTCCGTTCGGCGGCGCCGGCATTGCAACTGTGGGCGCCGGGCTGTGGCTTCACAGCCTGGCACCCACTGCGCATGCGCGAGCGGCGCCGAGCGCCTTGATTGGTCACCTGGGACCTGTAACGGGTCCCAGATGATTGACGGGAGGGAGGGAGCAGAGCTGAGCCCTTCCTGTGCCGAGACAGAAGTGATGTCACCAGCCCAGGCACTGAAAGAGGCAGACTACGAGGGACCCCCTAGCAACAGGCATTTAGAGGTGAGTAAAAAAAAAAAAAATATCCAAATTTTTTTTGTATTTTTTTTTAGGATTTTTCATGTAGTTTTTTTTTTTTTTTTTTTTTTAGGTGGAACCCCACTTTAAGCAGTCAGCGGATCAGGTATCCATGTGAAGCCCCATAAATGGTGGACGGTTTCTCTGCCAGATACATATTTTAACTTTTCCCACACATGCTAAAATGCACTTTTTTTTTTGGTGTGTGAATATCTAAAAACCTACAAAGCATTATACGTTTTTCTGAAAGCAAAGGTTTTTTTGAAAGAATTATCCTATTTTTACCAGTAAAAAATGCAATAAACTAAGTTTTAGTGCACATAACACACAATGTATTTTAAAAATGTGGGGGTAAATATAAAAAGACAAGATGGTGGGGAGTGAACAGATAGCACATATATCAAGCCTCAAATCTGCATGCCGAGGAGTAAGCAGGACAAACTACCCATAATTGTCCACAGGGAATGCTGAACAACCTTTACAGCTCATCAACTTGGCGTTAACCTTGAATTGTGTGTCAGGAATCTAAAACAGCAACAGCATGTTTATTCCCGTGCAGCTAATGCTTGTGCACATGCACCAGCACACAGACACGTTCAGGCTAACATCTAGGCAGCGCGCGTCGGCGTGCACATCCACATGCATTGGCGCCAAGTTGCCTATTTAGAGGAGACCCTGGTGTGTGCTAACTGCAGGATGTTTTCTTAGCTGTCCCATGATTTTTGTTCCTGTTTTTTGCGTGACTGATCTCCGCTGCTGACCCCGGCTATTTCCTGACCTTGTTCTGTGGATTTTAGACTGACCTCGGCTTGCCTCTGACTATTCTCTGCCTGCTTCCCTGGTACTGACCTTGAACTGCTACTGAACCTTGCTATGCCTGTTTCCCAGGTACTGACTTCAGCCTGCTTTCTGACCACCCTGCTGCCTCCTCGTGTATGACCCTGGTTCACTTTGACTACATCTTTGACCGCGACAATCACCTGCTACTAGAGCTGCACAATTCTGGGAAAAATGAGAATCACATTTTTTTTTTTGCTTAGAATACAGATTACGATTCTCGCAGCGTAACATAAAAAAATTGGGCTAATGTTACTGTTTAGTTTTTTTTTAATTCATCAATGTGTATTTTTTTTTTCCCGAAAAAAATTGCATTTGAAAGACCGCTGCGCAAATACAGTGCGACATAAAATATGGCAACAACCACCATTTTATTCTCTAGGGTCTCCGCTTAAAAAAATATATATATAATGTATCATAATAATAAGTGGCCCTGTGACTCTGTATTGTAAAAAAAATCTTCTGGATTGTACCTAAATGAGCTTGGCTCCTGGCGCTCAGCTGACTAGTCAGCTCTCTTCTCTCTTGGCTCACAGTTCCAGTGGGCGGGGCCGAGCCCTCCCACTGACGTCAGTCGGGGATGAGGGGGAGAGAGGAGAGAGAGAGCGCTGACAGTCAGCTAAGCGCCGGGAGCCACACTTATATAGGTACAAACACTTATTATAGTACAGAGAGGATGGGGGGATTTAGCTGCAGCTATGAGAGTAGCAGGAGCAGGGGTGCAGGCGCTGGTACGAGCAGACAGGGAGGGGAGGGGGGATAAGGACAGAGGAGACACAGGAGAGCAGGGCAGCGTATGACAGAGACAACGGTGTCAGGGCTCAGCAGCCCTGATATATCAGAGTCAGCGTATAGCCAGGCAGGATCAGCCAGGTATTTCAGGTGTCACCAGGGGCCAAGTGCCAAGTGACACAGCACAAGCACTGTGCTATATAACATGCTTTAAGGGAACAGGATCTGTTTTTTTGGGGGGTTAAAACGCTTTAAACTTCCCTCATTTACAGATCAAAGTTCATTCCTTTGATCTAAAGAACAACACTTACAATGTTTATAGTTAGCTCAGCGGCTGAGGAATGTTGTGAAACTTTTTTTTTTTTTTGACAGCTTAAAGTGGTGTTCCGGCCAAAATTATACTTTTTAAATAAAAATACCCCTATAATACACAAGCTTAATGTATTCTAGTAAAGTGAGTCTGTAAACGAAGGTCTGTTTTGTTAGTTTATAGCAGTAGTTTGTTATTTTATAAACGTACAGCAGGCCGTGGCCATCTTAAGTGTGGGCATCTGAAGCCAGACTGTATTTCTTCCTGGATCTCATCCTTGCAGATCTCGCACATGCTCAGTGCAGCACAAGCAGTGTATTAGGTTTCAGGTCAGGTTTCCATAGCAACGGCAGTGTCAGAGGAAGTTGCCGCCCCTTCCCAGAAGGCATTGCAAACAAGAAATGATGCGTTGGGCTGCGGCCAGGGAGGAGGAAGTGAAAAATGAATACAGCAGATATACAGTAGGTGCTGAGAAAATAAAAAAAATATCCAATTAGTTTACAGTGCACAGTTTAGTGAGGGATGCTGAAGAGTTGCAAAAGTGGGTGGAACTCCACTTTAAGCAGAGAACTCTGCATAGAATCGAGAAAATGCATTAAAATCGCGAGGAGGGGGGGGATCGCGATTTCGATTCTTAACGATTAATCGTGCAGCTCTACTTGCTACCAGCCGTGCTTCTTTGAGCCCTGTACCTCTGACACCACATTCAGGGTGCTTGGACCAGAGCTGCAAAGGAAGGTATATGACATGATGGCCCTAGAAATATTCCTCTCACTCCTGCCTGGGTGGGGATACCGAATAGGTATTACACAATCACGTACACAAGCATCCAAAGTGTGCTTATGTTGACGTATGTGTGTGGAGGCAGGGCACATTTAACCCTTTTGCTGACAGTCTGATTTTTTTATCTTGTTTCCCTTCATTTTTCCATACGTTAAAATGCAAATTTTAGCCCCCAAAACATGATACATATATTTTCTGAAGACAGAGACCCCAAATAATAAAACGATGGCAGCTGCATTTGTTATGTCACACAGTAATAAAGCAACTGTTTATCAAACCCATATTTTTAAAAAAGAATACACTGAAGCTAATTTTAGTACAAACAAAAATAATATATCACACAATTTTTTTGCTAAAACATGAGGTTGTGTCGAGTTAATAGATACCAAACATGTCAAGCCTTAAAGTTGTTGTAAAGGCAGAAGGTGGTATTTTATCTTCATGCATTCTCTGAACTCCGGCCAAAAAAAGTTTTCCCTTGCAGTAAGGCTGTGCTTGCACTGCAAGGTTTATTTGCTTGTTTTTATATAGGGGAGAAATGAGGGGAGATATACTTACCTGATCCTCCTTTCCTCCCTGCACAAGACCAGTCCCTGCAGCTCCTGCCCCTAGCGCTCCACTGGTGGGCTGTTCTTGACTTGGATGTGATGATGCCAGGAACAGTCCACCGGTGGATTGTGGAGGGGAGTGCCATTTGACGGGGGGAGCGGAGGATCAAGTGAGCATAAGGCTTTCTCCTCTCCCCCAAACAAAACTAATACTTAACCCTTGCAGTGTGAGCACAACCCCACTGGCAATGGAAAACTTTTTTTTTCCACAGTTGAGCTATAAAATTGCACATGCCCATAAAACGGTGACAAACTACAGTACCCAAAATTGTCCATAGGTATGTCTATGGACACACAGAGCTGGCTCAGGAGCAAGCCCACACCAGTGCCCCCATAGCAAGCAGCTTGCTATGGCGGGTACTTGGTGGGGGGGCCAGGAGCGCAAATAGGGGACCCCAGAAAAAGAGGAACAGGGCTGCTCTGTGCAAATATTTTTGTACAGAGGAGGCAAGTATACCATGTTTGTTATATTTAAAAAAATAAATAAAATGTGGTCCTTTACGATCGCTTTAATGTGAACCTATTAAAGCTAGCTAGAAAAGTATATCTAAAGCCAATTTTTTTTTTTTTGAAAGGGTTTGTTAACTCGCCCAAACAAATGTACATAATCCTGCTGCTTCTCTAATGACAGGCGCTCCAGTCTCTGTGTTTTCTAAAATAAAAAGCCTCCTTTACCTGATTTCACAGAGGCTCTCCGCGATCACATCACCGGCTGTGTCTCCTCTCTCTGCCCGGCTGTCAGATGCAGCGAGTGGGGCCAAGATCTCCCCCCCCCCGCTGACATCAGCCGGGACTCGAGGAATAGAGGAGTGAGCGAGCCGGCCGGTCACGTGACCGCGGAGAGCTGCTCTGAAATACAGTAAACAAGGCTTTTTTTTTAAATTAAACACAGAAACAGGAGCACCTATCATTAGGGAACCAGCAGGATTATATGCATTTTACAAAAGTTATGAGCGCAGCACGAGCAGAGGTGGCTGGCACTAACACAGGGGCAGGCAGGCTGGGAGGGGAGAGGGAAGGAGGACACAGGAGCACAGAGGAGGCAGGAGAGCTACGGCTGACAGAGGCACGTAAACTGACCACGGTGTCAGGGCTCAGCAGCCATGATACACCGTGTTCAGTTTACATAGGGAAAGGTAGAAACTGGCAGGATCAGCCAGGTATTTTAGGGGTTACAGGGGGTCAAATCACACAGCACAAGCATGGTGCTGTATAAAATGCTTTAAAGGAGCAGGATTCTTTTTCTTTTTTTTTTTTTTTTGGGTTAACAAACGCTTTAAGTTTTGAATAGCTTCTAATTTGGTTAGATACTTTTAAAGGAGAAGTATGGTCTTTTTTTGTCTATGCTTTCCCTATGGATCACAGGAGTGCAGTTAGTTCTGCACTCCTGTAATTTGTTTTCAGCCGACAGCGGGCTGAAGCCCGCTGTTGGCTGACGTCACTGAGTCGGTCCAGGCTCTGGAAAGATCCCCACCATATGGCCCGGATCCACCCACAAGTTTGGATCGGCACCTGGTTCAGCCTCTCAATGATCCGCTAAGAGCCTGAGCCGGCCCCTTCACAGCCCAGAGCTCCAGTGAGCGCTGGGGGGGGGAGAGCAGAGAGCCGGTGACTGACAGCCCCAGCTCTCTGCTCAGAGCAGAGGGGGAGAACTGAAGGATTAGCAGTGTTTGATCGCTCAGTTCTCACTACAGAGCTGGCGGGGAACAGATGCACCACCTAGGCGAGTATTAACGTTTGTTTTTTTCCAAAGCCATACTTCTCGTTTAAAGGTTTTTGTAAGCTGAGGCTGCATTCTTCCCTATTACAATGCTAAGGCTGATCAGGTGATGACAGTGAAGGCAGACCTTCCCACTCAACAATCAGTTTGAGACAGTGCTGACCAGGCTTACACAAATCCCTACTGAACACAACTAGCTACGAATCTGCAGTAGAGCTTGATAGAAAAACCGTTTCAATGTACATAGTTTGCTTGGCAGCGATTTCTCCACTTGCTGGACTTTCAAGTCAGGCTGAGAAAACACTGCGATCTCTGCAGCCTTTGGAGGGGAATGATGTGACGGTACAAATCATTAGTATTCTTGCTTTACAGAATGCAGGTAAACGGCTTGGAGGAGACCTATTTGTCCCCATGGCGCAGAATGCTCTGTTCTTAACGTATAAAAAAGAAATGCCATTTAAGTGAGCAATCAGCACATTGCACTGCTGACCTCGAACACCGAACACAATGTTCTCTGCATAAAAAACAGCCGCCGACTTGGCAGTTGGCTTCCACAAATGAACCTCAGTGAGGACGAGGATAAAAGCAGTAAGACAAGTTCCGCCAGATCATTTTAAAGCAGCTATTCCCAACCAGGGTTAGCTAGGGCTTCCTTGAGCTGCAGCTAACCGACCTTCCATCTGATGGTGCCTGCAGAGTGGGTGTGGCTTGGCAATGGCAGCATGAAGATAATACCTCGTGTGAACTCTGCCAAGGCGCCCTCATCTCTTGCACCTATTACAGCAGTACAGCAGACCCGTTCAAGATCTGGGGCTGCAAAGCTCAGAGACCTACTACAATACATTCCGTCCCTTCTCCAGACCTGATCCTCCTGGCCCTGCTGGAGAAATGATCAAACTGGCACCTGCAGCCTTTCTCCCGGTATCCTGCCTGGACCGCTTGATTCTTGATGGACCTGCAGCTGCCGTTCCTGCTGAAATAATATTTCATAATAACAGTTCAAATCTTGACTGGGTTCAGCAGAAACCGGATGAGATTCGAACCATGTATGGGCAGGTTAAATGTACCAAAGTTGATCGATCGGGCCCCCCCCTCCCCTTTCTCACCAGGAGAACACAATGGCATGTGGTTGCAGGAAAGAACTTTGCTCCATCTATGGCCGGCCTTGCCCACCTAGCCCACCTAGAGCAGCCTGTCCAAGGTAACACCTAGAGTCTTTTTTTTGCAGAGAACTGGGAGGAGCTGCGAGCAGAAGTATTGCATATGGTTACCAGAATGGAGACCCTAGAGCAGCCTTTCTCAACCTTTCGAACACAGGGGACCCCTTGAAAACACTTTCCAGTCTCAGGAAACCTCGACTAAAAATGACTATATCTACAATTCATGATACATTAGTGTGATGGTCAGTGGGAAAAATGATCCTTACACTTGTGGTCATTGGGAAGAATTCCCCCTCTACAAAAGAAGAAAAGATCAATGAGAACTTATCCGAGATGCAGAATTTGCTCTTTGCTCAAGGAACCCTTAGCAACCTCTGGAACCCTGGAAGAGAAGACTGCCCTATAGGTAGCTAATGCCACCATGCAACAAACCCTGAACAATATACCACTGGCCAGACATCCATCAAGTGGCGGTTTGCCTTACACCAACTAGCTGATGGCGTCTTCATAGTTCCAGGTCACAAGCCACTTGGCAGAGCCAGCAACATGACTGCAAGTGCGTCATTCTGTCCACCCCCTGTAAGGGGGATATTCTTCTCATCACCAACGTAAGGGGCATTTTCCCAATGATCCCTAATAGACTAATCTTATGAGGGGTTCCTGGAGACCTGACATTTATTTCAAGGGTTCCTCTGGGGTCAAAAGGTTGAGAAATGCAGTGTTAAAGGGCTGACAGATGACCATGCAGAGCAAAGTAATGGTGTCTCTACTCAGGACTCCCAAACCTACAGATACTCATCTTATGCCTGGTATGCACAGGATGAGAAAAATCGGACAGAAAACGTTCTCATACGAGAACAGAACAAATGATTTTCATGTAATCAGTATAGTATTCTACCAAGAAAAAAAAAAATTGAGCGAACGAGACGGCGCATGATCGGAAACAAGAGGACATCCCGGAAAGAAAAATGGCAACAAAAACAATCTTCTTATACAACAAAAATGTTCTTGTCTTCTTCTTTTTAACCACTTGCCTACTGGGCACTTTCACCTCCTTTCTATCCAGGCTAATTTTCAGCTTTCAGCGCTGTCACAATTTAAATGACAATTGCACGGTCATGCAACCCTGCACCCATATGAAATTGTTATTTTTTTTTCACACAAATGTCGCGTACACATGATCGGAATTTCAGCCTGCAAAAGACCAATGACAGTTTTTTTGTCGGGAAATGCGACCGTGTGTATGCTCCATAGGACTTTTACTGCCCGAATTCCAGCCAGCAAAAGATTGAGAGCATGTTCTTAATTTTTCGTTCAGGAAAAGTTCCTAGCCGAAAATGCAAGCGTCTGTGGCAATTCCGACGCGCAAAATTCCTACGCATGCTCGGAAACAATTCGACGTATGCTCGGAAGCATTGAACTTCCTCGGTTCGTCGTAGTGTTCTACGTCACCGCGTTCTTGACGGTCGTAATTTCAACGAACGTTTGCATGACCGTGCGTATGCAAGGCAAACTTGAGCGGAATCCCGTTGGAAAAGCCGTCATATCTTTTTCCGACGAGAAGTCCGATTGTGAGTACGTGGCAAAATAGAGCTTTCTTTTTGTGGTATTTAATCAGCACTAAGTTTAAAAGCACCCATTGTAACGAATGGGAGGCAGTTTTCAGGCGCTTTACAGGTGCTAATTCTAGCGCTAAAACGCCTGAAAACTGCCTCAGTGTAAAAGGGGTCTAAAGTACTCCATTTGGGCCGTTGACCATGAATGGATCTACCTGCAGAAACCGATGTACGAATACGCTGAGACACTCTGAACGGGTATAGCCAAAGGCGTGGAGAGCAGAGGGGTCACACTTACATTACTTCCAATGACGCGAAGGTACACAGCTACGCACACGGGGAAGTTGTACTGGATAGTACAAGAATTTCCTTACACTTAGTAGCACATTTTTGTTCGATATGCGATCAGCATAGAAAAAAAAACCCAGAACAATCATTCGTCTGATTTTCTCATCCTGTGTACCAGGCATCAGCTGCGCATCCTTGCAGCTCCTTGTTCACAACGGAATGTATCTGCAAATCAGATGTGTTCCAATAGAAGATTATTTTCCTGCAATTCCCACTGCAATGCCCAGAAAACGCACACTTTTCTGTGGGCAATGCGGAGTGCGAATGCAACGCACATATGTGAACCAGCCTCATTCAAATAAACAGATTTTTTAAATTTCCTGCGGATTGGACGTGGAAAATTCGCATAGGTGTGAACCCAGCCTTAAAGCGGAGTTCCGGCCAAAATTTCTCCCTCCTTTTGTGGGCTTTGCCATCGTGATTGTGGGCATGTGAAGTTCAATCGATATCTCTTCCTGGATAAGCGTTGGAGAGGTTGCCTCATTCTGATAGACGACTGGATGACTACTAGCTCTCTCAAACTCAACGGATCAAAAACAAAGCTTCTTCTCCTATACGGAAACCAAAATTCCAAAACTAAGACCCCATGGACACCTCCCACCATCTTTGGACAGACCATCTCCCCAAGCACCAAAGCCAAGAGTCTCGGAGTCATTTTTGACTCTGAAATGACAATAGATGCACAAATAGGATCAGTAGTTAGCGGATCTCACCATCTTCTACGCCTGCTACGTAGACTCATCCCATTCGTGCCAGAAGAGGACAAAGCAGCAGTAGTTGGAACAATCATCAATTCCAGACTCGACTACGCAAACTCCCTCTACATAGGACTACCCCAACATCAGCTTGCGTGCTTACAACTCATTCAAAACATGGCGGCAAGACTGTTAACAGGAAAAAAACCCTGGGAATCCATCTCCCCTTCCCCGAGGAGCCTACATTGGCTAACCGTAAAGAATCGGATCACTTTCAAGACCCTCTGCCTCACCCACAAAATGTATACATGGAAACGCTCCTCAATACCTATGCGATAAAATAAAACGCTACACACCTAATCGCAGTCTTTGATCCTCTAACCATAACCTCCTCCTTATTCCAAAAACCCGCTACAAAACAAAGGGAGAACGAAGATTCGCAGTCCAAGGACCACGGCTTTGGAACGCTCTACCTACACACATTCGCATGGAAGAAAACCATCAGGCCTTCAGAAAGAAACTCAAGACCTACCTCTTCTAAGAATCTTGACTACTCAGGACGGATCCAGCGCCTTGAGGCGATTCAGTTCGCAACTGCAGCGCTATACAAATCATTCATTCATTCAGAGGTGCATGCTGGGTAAGCCGTAGCGCCGATTGTTTCTAAAGTTGCCATAACAACGGGCGGCGACGGAGGAAGGTCCCGCCCCGTTGTTATGGCAACATAGATAAACACATCTGGGTGCTGTAATCCGCCTTAAACCGCGTCATTTCCTGTCAGCAATAACGCGATTTCTGATCACAGTACTGCCCACAGACTCCTGGGAAATGATGGGTAACCAGCATGCACCTCTCGATCTCGCGCATGCGCGATTCACCGGGCGGCCACAGTGCCGATTGTTTCTAAAGTTGCCATAACAACGGTTGGCGACGGAGGAAGGTCCCGCCCCGTTGTTAAGGCAACATAGATAAACACATCTCAGCGCTGCGACCCGCCTTAAATTGCGTCATTTTCTGTCAGGAAATAACGCGATTTTTGATCACAGACTCCTGGGAAATGACACATAATTTCCCAGAGCACAGGCGAGGGAGAAAGTGAAGCTCCGCGGACCAGGAAGTGGCAGATTAGGAGGACTACATAGCAACAGGGCGATTCTGGTAAGTATATATAAAAAAAAAAAAATTCCTCCAAATTTTTTTATAGTTTTAGAGGAGTCCGATTCTGAAAAAAAATATTTCAGGGTGGAACTCCGCTTTAAGGAGAGTATAAGGGGGAGGGGCATTTGCAGAGACACTATCACTTTAACGCCTGCCCCTCCGTCCCTCTCCAAATGCATACTTTCATTTCTTTCCCAGAAGAACAATATATATTTTTTTATTATTACAGATTTTTATATAGCACTGATAATTTACGCAGCACTACATATATATTATTATCTATATATAGTAGATTCACATCAGTCCCTGCCCTCAAGGAGCTTACAATCTAAGGTCCCAAGCTCACATTCTTACATACCAGGGCCAAGTAAGACAGAAGCCAATGAACCTATGAGCATCTCTTTGGAGCATTACTACTTCCTTACCACCCAGCAGACTTCCCACCCGCTGTGTATATGAAGAAAGGGGCTCTTGGGAGATGTAGTTCTGGGGGTGATCCTATGTCAATAGGAACTGAGCTCCAAGCAGCTGCCCCTGCAAGAACTTTACAAGGCTGGCGATGATTTTACAGGGAGTAATAAAAGCTGTTCCTGTTGAGGAGCGAGGTAAATAAACTATATTGAGACTGCCTCCCTGTTCTAGAGGGGGGTGATGGGAGATTTAGGGGGTGGGGGGGGGTAATGCCTGGACATACACTATGAATGGAGGACTGGACTGGCCAGAGAATCACTATAAATAAGCTGAGACTGGAGAATTTGCTCCAGAGTACAAAGGAAAAGGGATACAAGCAGCATAAAGAGACCCTTCCACCCATAAACATAATACAGTCCCAGCGACATACCTGCGTAGGTCATGTTTTTTGGATTTCCGTAGGGAGTCCCTGGCTGTACAGGGCTGTAAACGGGATTCATTGTGGAAGACCAAAATCTCTGCAAAGACATCAAGAAGATACACCCATCAATCAAAAAGAAGAAAACCTAGAATGGTCACACAGAGCAGAATATTTAAGATAACAGAACATTTTTTAAATGACTTTAATTGGTATTTGTATGCTTTGAACCAAAGTTGTACCCCCCTTCACGATCAGACCTTTTTTTTGCTATTTAGCACTGCGCTACTTTAACTGACAATTGTGCGGTCATGCAACACTGTACCCAAATAAAATTGATATCATTTTTTTCACACAAGTAGAGCTAATGATTAAATTTTTTGCCACAATGCACAGCATCACAGTCACAGCTGTGTACAACCCTGAGTGGCTGCATGTCGCTGTTCAGGTCAGAGGGCAGACAAATCTTGGCTCAACTGTGGGGTTGTACCGCCCCTCAACCGCATGCGAGAATGAGCCCTTGTGCTTTATTCACACGTGCGGCTAGTGGGCAGCAAAACCAGGTAGTTTCGCCGTGGTTTTACCACTACCTGGTTTTGCTGCCCATTAGCCGCACGTGTGGATAAAGCACAAGGGCTCATTCTCACATGCGGTTGAGGGGCGGTACAACCCCACAGTTGAGCCAAGCTTTGTCTGCCCTCTAACCACCACCCTCCGTTAGCTGCAGAGGTACACAAACTGCCATGGCAGAAATGATACCCCCTGTGAATGTTGACACTCGGCGAGCGCCCTGAACCTGCGTACAATGCACACTGCTGTGGTGGACTAGTGAAAAGGTTCAAGGGGTTAAAGCAGAACACGGATCGTTCTTCAAAGAGCAAAGCAAGTGTGAATGAACCCTAATCATAGTCTTCTTCCTTCTGGGTCAACAGCCATGCAGACCAATTTGATGCAGTGTGTGGCGTATGGTCTGAGCACTGACAGGCTGACCCCCCCACCCCTTCAACCTCTGCAGCAATGCTGGCAGCACTCATACGTCTATTTCCCAAAGACAACCTCTGGATATGACGCTGAGCACGTGACTTCAACTTCTTTGGTGGACCATGGCGAGGCCTGTTCTGAGTGGAACCTGTCCTGTTATACCGCTGTATGGTCTTGGCCACCGTGCTGCAGCTCAGTTTCAGGGTCTTGGCAATCTTCTTGTAGCCTAGGCCAGTGATGGTGAACCTTGGCACCCCAGATGTTTTGGAACTACATTTCCCATGATGCTCCACTACACTGCAGAGTGTATGATCATCATGGGAAATGTAGTTCCAAAACATCTGGGGTGCCAAGGCTCACCATCACTGGCCTAGGCCATCTTTATGTAGAGCAACAATTCTTTTTTTTTTTAGAATTCTTTGCCATGAGGTGCCATGTTGAACTTCCAGTGACCAGTATGAGAGATCCATCTTGGCACTGATTTTGAAAGATTTCAGCAAGTTTACTGGCATACCTGGTCTCTAGAGTTGCACCAAAATTTCAGCGGCTGAAGCATAGCGGTTGAAAATGGTGTTTTCAGCATTTTGTCGATAGAGAAAAGGGTGCCGATAACCGCTCCGAAAATGCACGCGATTTTGCCACAATTTTACTGTGTTTATGGTGTGTTTTTCATAGGTCACGTGGCTCAAAAACCGCATCAAATTGATGTATTCTTGCTGCATTTTTAATGCATTTCAACGGGGAGGTGCGTTTTTTTCTTTTTAAAGCAGTAGTAAACCACAGTTGAGGAAAAAAAAAATCCCCTGCAAAGTAATGTCATAATGTGCAAGCATGCATCGAATTCTTGGACATTATGGGAGACTTTCCTCAAAATGAAGCCCTCCAGCGCCACACTGTTAACGCTGCGAGGGCTTCCATCTTCCCACCGGTCGTCCTTCTAGGTTCGCGGCCTCCCGGGAGCAGGATAATGTCACTCCTACACATGCACGCGGGAGCCGCCATTTACGGCATGGGCACTGAAGGCACTGAAAGCCAGACCTTCAGTGACGTCACCGGCTGCACAGGCAATATCTCTTAAACAGTGCAAGTTTAGGAGATATTCACAGTACCTACAGCCTGATTATAGACTTACCTGTAGGTACAAGTGGTAGAACAGAGTTTACTATCACCTTAACTGACCAAAAATGCAGCAAGCAGGATTGTTAACACCACAGCGAAAGAGCAACAGACCAGTGTGAAGACACACATAGAATAGAACCGCTTCTCACCCGCCCAACGTCATATGACGTCGCGGACGTTGAGCGGTGATATCTGAATGATTCCCTTCACCATAAGAACAATCATAGCATCTGTTCAGCCGCTTGATCGTTCTTATAGTCGGCGGGAGGGGAGGGGACAGCCCCCCCTCCCGCCGCCCTCCAGTGCTTCTCCCAGCTTGCCCCTGTGATCGGCAAGCCGGAGAAGGAACTGACCAGTGCCGGATGCTGACCATAGAGATTTCCGGCAGGCCAGATGGTCCCCGAAGTCTCTATGATCGTTTGGAGGCCGGGCACGATGTTATGACATCACGCCCGGCCTCTGCATTTCAAAAAATGCCGCCGGCTCGGCTGGGAAGACAGGATCGTTTGTTTGTTTTTTTTATTATTATTTTAGGCTTCCCAGCCTAGAGGAGAGATGTGGGGATTAATGACCCCAGATCTCACTGTAAAGAGGACTTGTCATGCACTATTCCTATTACAAGGGGTGTTTACATTCCTTGTGATAGGAATAAAAGTGACCACAAAAAAAATATATAAAAAAGCATCAAACTAGAAAAAAAAAAAAAAAAATGTAAAGTGGTCCTGTCCCCGCAGAAGCAAACGCATACGTAAGTCACGCCCACATATGTAAATGGTGTTCAAACCGCACATTTGAGGCATCGCCATGAGCGTTCGAGCGAGAGCAAAAATTCTAGTGCTAGAGCTCCTCTGTAACTCAAAACATGTAACCTGTAAAAAAAAAAAAAAGCGTCGCCTATGGGGATTTTTAAGTACCGAAGTTTAGCGCCATTCCACGAGCGTGTGCAAATTTTGAAGAGTGACATGTTCGGTATCTATTTACTCGGCGTAACTTCATCTTTCACATTATGCAAAAAAAATAAATTGGGTTAACTTTTTTTTTTTTCAATGCATGAAACAGTTTTTTTCCCCAAAAAAAACGTGTTTGAAAAATTGCTGCACAAATACCGTACAAGATAAAAAGTTGCAATGATCGCCATTTTATTCTCTACGGCAGTGAGGCTGGATTCACACCTCTGCATTTTTAGTGCTTTTTGCATTTTGCAGATTTGCACTACAGAACGTGTTCCATAGGAAATCATGTTAAATGGACTGTATTGCAAATCTGCAAAATGCAAAAAGCACTAAAACTGCATAGGTGTGAATCCAGCCTGATGGTGAACCTTGGCACCCCAGATGTTTTGGAACTACATTTCCCATGATGATAATGCACTCTGCAGTGTATTGGAGCATCATGGGAAATGTAGTTCCAAAACATCTGGGGTGACAAAGTTCACCATCACTGGTCTAGGGTCTCTGCTAAAT
Source organism: Lithobates clamitans (assembly GCA_037952925.1). Lineage (NCBI taxonomy): Eukaryota > Metazoa > Chordata > Amphibia > Anura > Ranidae > Lithobates > Lithobates clamitans. The sequence goes on from JBBGZY010003239.1 coordinate 20,855, forward strand.
AAATATATATAAGACCCCATCTGGAATATGCAGTTCAGTTTTGGGCTCCAATTCTCAAAAAGGATATCGGGGAACTGGAGAAAGTGCAGAGAAGGGCAACCAAACTGATAAGAGGCATGGAGGAGCTCAGCTATGAGGAAAGATTAGAGCAGTGGTTCTCAACTCCCGTCCTCAGGACCCACTAACAGGCCAGGTTTGCAAGATAACTGAAATACATCACAGGTGATATCATTTGCTGCTCAGTGATTGCAGTATTCTAGTCTGCATCTCGCCCAAGGTAATACTTAAAGCGGGATTCCAGCCAGCTAATTTTTTTTTTTAAGTCAGCAGCTACAAACACTGTAGCTGCTGACTTTAAATAAGTAGACTTAGGCCTCTTTCACACGAACGATCCGTTCAGATCCGCCTGTCAGTTTTTTTTAGGCAGACCTGAACGGACCCTCCATAGACCTCTATGGAGCGTCGGATGTCAGCGGTGATATGTCCGCTGACATCCGACCCGCTCCAAAAAAGTATAACGGAGGAAAACCCTACTTTTCCATCCATTTTCGGATCGGACCGGGGGAAGACGGACTCTACGGTCCTTCGTCATCCGATCCCCCATAGGGGAGAGCGGCGTTCTGACAGGTCCATCGCTGCACAGTGAGCAGCAACGGACCCGTCATCGGCGGAGCGATCCCCGCTGAGCAAGCGGATGTTCAGATCCGCCCCGTGTGAAAGAGCCCTTACCTGTCCTGGGTGCCCGCGATGTCAGCCGCCCGAGGCTGACCTGTCCCTCGGCTCCCAGCACCGCCATCCTAACTAAGGGAAACAGGCAGTGGAGGTTTGCGGCTTCACTGCCAGTTTCCTACTGCGCACGCGCGAGCGACGCAGCGCTTTGTGAATGGGACGCCATGTGTTGTGGGACACAGACAGTTCCCATAACACACCGCGCCCCATTCCCCAGAAGACAATGCGGCGGAGGAGAAGACTGAACATCACCGCAGTGTAGGAAGAGGCAGATTAGGAAGACAGCCATTTCACGTAAGTAAAAAAAAAAATTTTTTCCCCTCCATTTAGGTTTTTTTTGTGCAATTTTTTTTTTTCAGGGTGGACCTCCACTTTAAAATCTGGCCTGTTAGTGGGCCCTGAGGACAGGAGTTGAGAACCACTGGATTAGAGGAACTGAATTTATTCTCTCTTGAGAAGAGGAGATTAAGGGGGGATATGATCAACATGTATAAATACCGTATTTATCGGCGTATAACACGCACCGGCGTATAACACGCACCCCAATTTAGGAGGGAATTTTAAGGAAAAAAAACTTTTAGGAGGGAAGTTGAAGGGAAAAAAACTTACATTTAAATGCCCTTCATTGCAGCCATGTCAGTGCAGCCTTGTCAGTGCAGCCATGTCAGTGCAGCCTTCCTCAGTGCAGCCTTCCCCAGTGCAGCCTTCCCCAGTGCAGCCTTCCCCAGTGCAGCCTTCCCCAGTGCAGCCTTGTCAGTGCAGCCTTGTCAGTGCAGCCATGTCAGTGCAGCCATGTCAGTGCAGCCATGTTAGTGCAGCCTTGTCAGTGCAGCCTTCCCCGTGCAGCCTTCCCCAGTGCAGCCTTCCCCAGTGCAGCCTTCCCCAGTGCAGCCTTCCCCCCGTGCAGCCTGGGATCCCCTGTCCCTGCTGTCACATCTTCAAAATCGCGGACCGCGATTTGAAAATGGCGCCGCCGGCGCCGAAGTACACAGAGCCGGTCTTCGGCTCTTTCCGGCGGCTCTCGTTTACTTTCGGCTCCACTCGTAGTCCCGAGCGGAGCTATCCGAGTAGGTTCGGATAGCTCCGCTCGGGACTACGAGTGGAGCCGAAAGTAAACGAGAGCCGCCGGAAAGAGCCGAGGACCGGCTCTGTGTACTTCGGCGCCGGCGGCGCCATTTTCAAATCGCGGTCCGCGATTTTGAAGAAGTGACAGCTCCGGATCGGCAGTAATCGGCGTATAACACGCACCTGCAACTTTCCCCTGATTTTAAGGGGAAAAAAGTGCGTGTTATACGCCGATAAATACGGTACATAAGGGGTCCATATAGTGGAACTTGGTGTTAAGTTATTCACTTTAAGGTCATAACAGAGGACAAGGGGGCACTCTATGTCTAGAGGAAAAAAGATTTCATCTCCAAATACGGAAAGGGTTCTTCACAGTAAAAGCTGTGAAAATGTGGAAAAGACTCCCTCCAGAGGTGGTTCTGACCAGCTCAGTAGATTGCTTTAAGAAAGGCCACACCGGGCCGCCCATGGCTTTATTGGGGGGGGGGGGGGGGAAGGTTCACCTTCCTCTGGATCAACTGTGGGTGAAGGTTTGTGTATATGTAAATGTATGATATTTATTTTTTATGGTTGAACTGGATAAACTTGTGTCTTTTTTCAACCTGACTATGTAACTATATATAATGTTTGGGGGTTCTGTGTAATCTTCTAGCAAAAAAAAAAAAAAAAGATGATTTTTACATGTAGGAGAGAAATGTCAGAATTGGCCCGGTAGGCAAGTGGTTAAAGGGATGCATTTTTCTTGAGCTTTTCTTTTGCCAAAGGTAGCGATAATGGCCGACGATAAATTCATATTCATTTAACCGCCGCCTGTATATTTAAGTCGGCAGAATGGCGCGGCTGCGCAAATGGGCGTACCTGTACGTCACTTTGAATTTGCCGCTGTGCCATCCCGTGCGCGCCGGCGGCACGGGCGCGCACCCGCCGTGAGCAGGATCGCGGGTCCCGCGGACTTGATGTCCACCAGGATACCCGCGAACGCCTCACAGAGAGGAAGAACAGGAAATTACTAATGTAAACAAGCATTTCCCCGTTCTGCCTGTAATCGGGAGCGGTGATCAGTGATGTGTCACACGTAGCCCCTCCCCCCCACAGTTAGAATCACTCCCTAGGACACACTTAACCCCTACACTGCCACCTAGTGGTTAACCCCTTCACTGCCAGTCACATTTACACAGTAATCAGTGCATTTTTTATCGCACTGATCACTGCATAAAAGTGAATGGTCCCAAAAATGTGTCAAAATTGTCTGATGTGTCCGCCATAATGTCGCAGTCACGACAAAAATGCTGATCGCCGCCATTACTAGTAAAAAAAAAAAAAAAAAAAAATTAATAAAAATGCCATAAAACTATCCCCTATTTTGTAGACGCTATAACTTTTGCACAAACCAATCAATATACACTTATTGCGATTTTTTTACCAAAAATATGTAGAAGAATACATATCGGCCTAAACTGAGGAAAAAAATATTTTTTTATATTTTTGGGGGGGATATTTATTATAGCAAAAAGTTAAAAAAATGTGTTTTTTTCAAAATTGTTGCTCTTTTTTTTGTTTATAGTGCAACTAGGGGCGCAACCACTAGGGGCGCACGCGCCCGCTGCTCGCCCCCCCCCAAACAAATGCGAGTGCCTGGCAGTCACGATTACAGCAGGGCTCCCGCGATCGCAGCTGACACACAGAGAGACCTGGGATCTGTGTGTGTAAACACAGTTTCCGGTTATCTGAGGGGAGAAGTGACAGATCGTCTGTTCATAGAGAGTATGAACAGCGATCTATCTTTTCCCCTACACAGTCCCCTCCCCCCAGTTAGAACACACACCTAGGGAACACAATCAACCCCTTGATCGCCCCCCTAGTGTTAACCCCTTCCCTGCCAGTGACATTTATACAGTAATCAATGCATTTTTAATGCAGTTTTTGGCCGATCGCTGTATAAATGCCAATGGTCCCAAAAATGTGTTCGATCTGTCTGCCATAATGTCGAAGTCCTGATAAAAATCGCAGATCGCCGCCATTACTAGTAAAAAAAATAAAAATAAAAATAATAAAAATGCCATAAAACTATCCCGACGCTTATTGCGATTATTTTTTTTTTTTTACCAAAAATATGTACAAGAATACGTATCGGCCTAAACTGAGGAAAAAAAAAATGTTTTTTTTATATTTTTGGGGGATATTTATTATAGCAAAAAGTAAAAAAATAATGCGCTTTTTTCAAAACTGTCCCTCTCATTTTGTTTATAGCGCAAAAAATAAAAACCGCAGAGGTGATCAAATACCACCAAAAGAAAGCTCCATTTGTGGGGAAAAAAAGGACGTCAATTTTGTTTGGCAGCAACGTTGCATGACCGCGCAACTGTCAGTTAAAGGGACGCAGCGCCGAATCGCAAAAAAGTGCTCTGATCTTTGGCCAGCCAAATGGTCCGGGGCTGAAATGGTTAAATTCATTATATTAATTTAAAAGCCAAATATATATATTTATATATAATTCTATTCTAACAACTGTGATTTTTGGTTTTGGCCCAGTGTATCCTGAATCGTAGGTTTCGGCGCACCTTTACTCGTCTCAATAGTTACAGAACCAAGTCTGTAATTGGGTTGCAACCTGTACAGCTTAACCCCCGGAGGGCGCCGTTGTCGTTTTCCCTTCAGCAAAAGTGTCTTTTGTGTTTGCAAAAAAAAAAAAAAATAGGTCTGCGTTATGATAATTACACCCTATTCTCCATACTATTCAAATGTGAGCGCACTCCTTCACATCTGAGATTTGCGGTTAATCTGAAATTTGGCCGCCAGAAGCCTTGAAGGATTTCTGTAGCAGTGGGCCCTGCGGCCTGCTGATAAGACGCTATCTGTAATGACATCAAAGAGAAGAAGTCTTAATACAATCTGTAGTAGGTGACAAGAGGAGATAAGCGCATAGTCACTTCATCAAACCGCAGGAGCCGGGCTGCATTCTCACGCTTATCTCCCGAAGGATCGCCCGTCTCATGGAGGTCATCCGAGGACACTGGTATATAGATGATACTTCTCCCCCTCCTGGGCTTGTCACCCATTAAAAATCAGAATCTATTATCAAAACCCCTACGAATAATAATGTGAGGCAGAGTTGGGATTTGTGGCCCGGGTTTGGCGGAATGCGGCCGGGGGAAAGTGGAAGTGACGGGTCCCCAGACGCCTCGCTTGTGGAGGATTTTATCTACACAGATTTTCTGCAGCTGACGTCTTTTGTCTTGTTTTCTGGGGTGGCTCCTGACAGATCTCTGCAGCTACAAATCACCGCAGCAAATGGGAACGCCGATGGATTTCTAACCAATTCACAGCCTGAAATAAGACCGAGCAGCACAATCACCGAAACTAAAAAAAAAAATGGTTGTTTTAAGCAAAAAATAAAGGGTCAGAGCCTCTTCCTTGCCCCCGATGGCTGTGCAGAGTGAGGGGGTAGAAAAGGAAAGGTGGGTATGGGGGGGGGGGGGGGGAATTAACCATTTGAAGACCATGCCTTTTCTGCCACTTTTTGTTTAAATCCGTATTTTTTGCTAGAAAAAAAACAAACATTAATATTTTTTGTTTTGTTTTTTAACCTCTTGCCTACTGGGCACTTAAACCCCCCTCCTGCCCAGACCAATTTTCAGCGCTGTCACACTTTGATTGACAATTGCGCGGTCACGCTACACTGTACCCAAATTAAACTTTTATCATTTTTTTCCACACAAATGGAGCTTTCTTTTGGTGGTATTTAATCACCACTTGGGCTTTTATTTTTTGCTAAACAAACAAAAAAAAGACAGAAATTTAAAAAAAAACATCTTTCATAGTTCGTTATAAAATTTTGCAAACGAGTAATTTTTCTCCTTCATTGATATTCACTGATGAGGTGGCACTGATAGGCACAGATAAGATGGCACAGATGGGTGGTACTGATAGATGTCACTGATGGGCACTGGTAGGTGGTATTGATAGGCAGCACTGGTGATGAGGCACTGATTGGTGACATTTATAGGTGGAACTGATAGGTGACACTGTGGGCACTGATAGGTGGCGCTGGTGGGCACTAGGTGGCACAGAAGCCTCCGCAGAGGCTCTCCAGATCGGAACTGATGTCCCTCTCACAGTCGCCGGTGATCGGCTTTTTTTTTTTCTGCTCACGCTACCAGCGTGAGCAGAATAAATAGCAGATTACCGTCTCTGTTTACATCACATGATCAGCTGTCATTGGCTGCCAGCTGATCACCTGGTAAGGGGTCGGGATCGACCCCTTAGTACGATCTGTGATCAGCCGAGTCTCATAGACTCACTGATCACAGAGTGCGCCGTGCACGCCCTGCAGGGGACTGATTGGGACTCTGATGATAGTGGGGACTTTGATTGGGACTCTGATGATAGTGGGGACTTTGATTGGGACTCTGATGATAGTGGGGACTTTGATTGGGACTCTGATGATAGTGGGGACTTTGATTGGGACTCTGATGATAGTGGGGACTTTGATTGGGACTCTGATGATAGTGGGGACTTTGATTGGGACTACCGTCGACCGGCGGGTGCCGGCGAACATCCGTTGCCCAGCACCCGCAGATTGGCTTCTGCTGTGAATAATCACAGCAGAAGCAGCCTGCTGGCAGCTCGCACGGGTCCTCTGCAGGCAGAAGTGCAGAATCATGTATATATACACACATACACATATATATACACACACACACATATACATATATACACACACACATATACATATATACACACACACATATACATATATACACACACACACACACACACACACACACACACACACACACACACACACACACACACACACGTGATTCTGCACAGGAGAGCCTTTTAGCAGTAAAACTGCTATGCGGCGGACGGCAAGTGGTTATAGGTGCAGAAAAATTTTTTAAAAATTGTTAAAGCTCAACTTTTAATCGGCTATATTTTGCCCTGGATGGTTCCCCCTCCCCCTCATCAACATGCAGCAATTCATTCGCCAAATATGACGAAACACAGGCAGATCATGAATGGTGGGAGGGGCTAGCGGGGTGCTATACATGGCTTCCTGAAAACATCACTGCTTCAGTCCTCAGCCCTGGTGTGGGCTGGCTCTGGGGAGGAGTTATGCAAATATCAAAATGCGTTGATAGGTGGGTGTCAGTCTGGAGGAGGAGGTGTGTCTGCATGCAGATCCGCCCTAGGCAACGCCCACATGTGATACTGAGCCTCAATCAGTGGATGACATCACACAAGATCTGATTGATCCTTTTTCTGGCCAGGTCAGCCTAAGAAAATTGATCCAAAGTGGCTGGAGTACCTAATGCTGCATTATCTAGGACAGTGATGGAGAACCTTGGCACCCCAGATGTTTTGGAGCTACATTTCCCATGATGCTCAACTACACTGCAGAGTGCATGAGCATCATGGGAAACGTAGTTCCAAAACATCTTGGGTGCCAAGGTTCTCCATCACTGATCTAGGTCAACTCAAAAAAAAAAAAGTTGGATTCGCCTTTAAGTGTTTCCTTCAGAGTGACTAACCCAAGAATCCGATTCTCTTCGCTTTCTTTCCTTAATCCCTTTAAGCAAATACAAGGATGTAATCTGATCTGGGGGGTCTAACCTCCGCCCCCCCCCCCCCCCGGTAATTCAGGACATGGCCGACTTATGCATTTGACATTCCTACAATGCGACAGAATTATTCGTACGTGGTCAGAACGTATCGCTCGTCATTAAACATTTCACGAAGCAGACGCGGCGAAGGAGAAGATCAGTCGTCTGCTTTCCACAATCACATATCTTATTGTAAATCTCTTCTCAGAGACGGGAATAAAACAAAGAAATCTTCCTCCGCAGGCCTGTGTACTACGGGAGGGACACAATCCCCCTTCCTTCATCGTAGAAACTATATAGTTCACACGTTCACGGAAACCAACGCCTGCCAGGCATAAACGCCTCCTACTAATTTTCTAGGATTTTTTTTTTTTTCTAAGAAGAGATGAATGAAGGAGGCTCATTATAGAAGTGGTGGGCACATCCTGGATTGAACACATTCATAGAACGCCGGTGACTGTAGACACGGAAACAGAGCTGACTCAGGTGAACCAACAATAGGAAGGATTACTTGCTGGCAGTTTCACGATGCTGAAAATACCTGGAGGAAAGTGTGCCAGGCTACCCACGGGCATCGCTTTGTGGGCTTAACCACCTAAGGACCGGGCCTGTTTTTCAGACTGTGTGTTAATAAAATAAAATCCTTTTTTTTTTTTATCGCTAGAAAATCACTTACAGGTTTCCCGTATCCTGCTGCCAGTACGGCACCATTATGAGGCCAGTACGGCGCCATTGTGAGGCCAGTACTGCACTGTTATGAGGCCAGTATTGCACCAATAGACTGCACATACAGGTTTCCAGTATCCTGCTGCCAATATTGCACCATTATGAGGCCAGTACGGCGCCATTGTGAGGCCAGTACGGCGCCATTGTGAGGCCAGTACTGCACTGTTATGAGGCCAGTACTGCACTGTTATGAGGCCAGTACTGCACCAATAGACTGCACATACAGGTTTCCAGTATCCTGCTGCCAATACGGCGCCAATGTGAGGCCAGTACGGCGCCATTGTGAGGCCAGTACGGCGCCATTGTGAGGCCAGTACGGCGCCATTGTGAGGCCAGTACGGCGCCATTGTGAGGCCAGTACTGCACTGTTATGAGGCCAGTACTGCACCAATAGACTGCACATACAGGTTTCCAGTATCCTGCTGCCAATACGGCGCCATTGTGAGGCCAGTACGGCGCCATTGTGAGGCCAGTACGGCGCCATTGTGAGGCCAGTACTGCACTGTTATGAGGCCAGTATTGCACCAATAGACTGCACATACAGGTTTCTAGTATCCTGCTGTCAATATTGCACCATTATGAGGCCAGTACGGCGCCATTGTGAGGCCAGTACGGCGCCATTGTGAGGCCAGTACTGCACTGTTATGAGGCCAGTACTGCACCAATAGACTGCACATACAGGTTTCCAGTATCCTGCTGCCAATACGGCGCCAATGTGAGGCCAGTACGGCGCCATTGTGAGGCCAGTACGGCGCAATTGTGAGGCCAGTAAGGCGCCATTGTGAGGCTAGTACGGCGCCATTGTGAGGCCAGTACGGTGCCATTGTGAGGCCAGTACGGCGCCATTGTGAGGCCAGTACGGCGCCACTGTGAGGCCAGTACGGCGCCACTGTGAGGCCAGTACGGCGCCACTGTGAGGCCAGTACGGCGCCACTGTGAGGCCAGTACGGCGCCACTGTGAGGCCAGTACGGCGCCACTGTGAGGCCAGTACGGCACCACTGTGAGGCCAGTACGGCACCATTGTGAGGCCAGTACGGCACCATTGTGAGGCCAGTACGGCACCATTGTGAGGCCACCACTGCACCGTTATGAGGCCAGTACTGCACCAGTAGACTGCACATACAGGTTTCCACTATCCTGCGGCCAGTACGGCACCATTAAGAGGCCAGTACGGCACCATTAAGAGGCCACGACCGGCACCGATAGGAGGCCACGACCGGCACCGATAGGAGGCCACGACCGGCACCGATAGGAGGCCACGACCGGCACCGATAGGAGGCCACGACCGGCACCGATAGGAGGCCACGACCGGCACCGATAGGAGGCCACGACCGGCACCGATAGGAGGCCACGACCGGCACCGATAGGAGTCCAGTACCGGCACCATTAGGAGTCCAGTACGGCACCATTAGGAGTCCAGTACGGCACCATTAGGAGTCCAGTACGGCACCATTAGGAGTCCAGTACGGCACCATTAGGAGTCCAGTACGGCACCATTAGGAGTCCAGTACGGCACCATTAGGAGTCCAGTACGGCACCATTAGGAGTCCAGTACGGCACCATTAAGAGTCCAGTACGGCACCATTAGGAGTCCAGTACGGCACCATTATGGGCGCATGCACAGTGGAGCATTGCTGGCGCACACAAAGTCAGTATGAAGCAGCGGGTTCATGTCAGCCTAGGTAGGAATAATCCATTTTCACACATACAGTAATTAAACCATATCCTCTCCCCCCCCCCCCCCCCCTTTCCTCGGCACAGTGAGTCTCTGAAGTGGCGTTATGGAGAAGGGATATAATCTGACTTTCTCTAGCTAATCACACATTTTGCTGCCCGGCTCGCTCCGGTTTGCTGATTGAATTCCTCTGCACATTATTATTAGTGGGCGCGCCAATCTGAGGAGGCGAGGGATGTCATCCCCTCATCCAGAGAAGACGTGCTCCACATATTTATTACAGAGACAGACGTGATGACACCTTATCAGACACTTCTGAAGGTTTTCACTCTTCCTCGGTTCTCACATACACACAAAATCAGCAGCAGAACTCATCCACTAATATCAGCCTCAAAGCCGAGATCCGGCCTTGCTTCTCTCCTGTACTGTAATGGCTTCCTTTGATTTCACCGCACCCTGTTAGCTTCTCACCATGTGCATTAGAAGCTTCAGCAATCAAAGAGAGCCCTCCTCATTTCCTGTGCAGAAGACATCCAGAATCATCTCCTCAGCTTGACCGTCCCTGGTCCACCCCTTTCAGTTCTTTCGCTCATGGAGGCTCAGTATGTGGTTCCTACCTAGGTCTGCATGCAAATACACTCACCGGCCACTTTATTAGGTAAACCTGTTCAATTGCTCGGTAACACAAATTGCTAACCAGCAAATCACATGACAGCAACTCAATGCATTTAGGCATCTAGACGTGGTGAAGAGGACTTGCTGAAGTTCAAACCGAGCATCAGAATGGGGAAGAAAGGGGTCTTAAGTGACTATGAACGTGGCATGGTTGTTGGTGCCAGACGGGCTGATCTGAGTATTTCAAAAAGTGCTGAACTACTGGGATTTTCACACACAACCATCTCTCGGGTTTACATAGAATGGTCCGAAAAAAGAGAAAATATCCAGTGAGCGGCAGTTGTGTGGAGGAAAATGCCTTGTTGATGTCAGAGGAGAATGGGCAGATGGTTCCAGATGATAGAAAGGCAACAGTAACTCAAATACCCTCTCGTAACATCCAAGGTATTTCCACTTGAAAGCTCCTCTCAAAAACGTGAGTCTGTTGGGGTTTTTTTCTGACTGTAAGCTCCTGAAAAAGCCTTGCAAGTGTGCATGGACACGTTGGCTAATGTGGAGGGGAGTTTCCAGGCAGAAAAAAAATGAGATTAAAAAGCCTGTAAGGGCTCATGAACACTGAAGCTCAAAGAAGTGGCTCCTACAGGCTTTTGACCTCTTCTGGGCTCTCATTTTTTTCTGCCTGGAAACTCCGCTCCATGTTAGCCAACGTGTCCATGCACACTATGGCTTTTTCAGGAGTTCACAGGCATATAGTCTTACAGGCAGAACAAAAAAAAAAAAAAACACTAAACTCGCATTTTTGAGAGAAGCTTTAGATCGGAAAAGACGTCTAAGCACCCAAAAAAAACGTGCACAAAAAAAAAGGAAAAATAAGCTGAAGGGAGGGTTTGTGAAAAAAAAAAAAAACACTTATGCTCACAGAAGCTGAAAAAAGCCAACAAAAAAAATTGCAATAAAAACACATAGGGCACAAAAAAAAATCACAAGCTTCTTCAAGCTTTTAGGCAGAAAAATAAAAGCTCAAATGCCTGTAAAAGCACAAAAGAGCATGAAAAAGCTCAAAGAAGCTCAAAAACACACACAAAAAAATAGGAAAAAAATGAGCTGAGAGAAAGGTTTGTGGAAAAAAAAGGCTTTTTGCTCAAAAAAAGGTCAAAGAAGCTCAATAAAAATGTGCAAAACAGCCCCAAAAAAGTACAAGCTTCTTCATGCTGAAATAAAAGCTCAAATGCATGTAAAAGCAGCTTTTTTTCTTTTTTTTAGATGCAGTGTACATGAACCCTAAAACACATTACGCTATGTGACACCAGAGTCATGGGTGCCCCCTACTTAATTTGTACAAGAAAAAGAAATATATATATATATATATATATATAATCTAGTTTAAAAGGATACTTAAACATTTTTAAAATATAACTACATTTATTTGCAATATTTTAATGCCGAACATTTTGCATTTGTAGTCTATCGTATAATATTACAGATCTTATTTTTTGGGAACAGACAGGAATTTTTTTTTTTCTTATAGCAGATTTGTATACATTTTAATTAGGAAAAAAAAGCCAATGTAGAATTTACAAAATAGCATAGTCCCAGGTGTTTACTCATAACGGATAAAACCATCAGACTACAAGGACACCGCAAATGTGCAACAGTTATTGAACACAGCGCAGTGGTAATGCTCCAGGCTAAGGTTCACCTTGCCGTTTTGAAGACCTTTTTCTCCTTTCAATGTTACATTGTGATATATGTAAGCTGTTTACCTAAATTTAGTCTACTGTAAACCTTAGGCTAGGTTATAGAAGTTCAAATATTGACATATTCTCGACAAGCAGAAAAAAAAAAAAAATGAAAAGAAGCCCTCGCTAACCTCAGTGGCTGTAGTCACCGTGGAACAATTCATCCTCAAATTTACAGTAGAAGCAGGGAAGTCCTTGAAGTTAGGTCTCAACACTGCGCTCTATCCTCTCATCCCGTGTACCTACTCTATGTTTACATTAGAAATTCAAAGGCTATTAGGCTGACAAGTGTCTGCTGGCAGGAAGGAGCTTAGGTGGCAAGAGAAAGCAAGTAATGGCTCATGCAGAAGGGTGTATTGGGGCATATTCTTGTGCCTGGGAGCCACAGCTGTTGTATATCGAGGTCTGTACAAAAGAATTTCAGAATTCAACTGTACGCTTAGGGGTCGTTTACACTTGCTTTAAACCCCATTTCGCTTTCTTGGTGCTTCAAAGCCTCTGTAGAAGTCTATGACAAGGCTCGCTTACCCAGTTCAGCTCTTTGGAGGTACGAGTGAACCTTTAATCACAATCTAATAGCTGTAGTAGCAACCATCAGCTTGTGTGGGTTTTATTCAGCCCGCCCACAGTTTAAAAGTGATGCGGCACAGAGCCGGCAGCGCCGTACCTATCCCCCACCTCCCACCCCTTCTCTCCTTGTGGTTCCCAGGCTCTCTCACTTACCAGAACCCAGGAACACAACTTCCAGCTAGGGGAAAGAGACTGCAGCGAGATCCAGGCCTCGATCTTACATACAAACAATGTAACTGGAAGTGATGTCACTTCCGGGTTCAGATGCACCATTTCCTGAACAGTACAGCCAGGAGACACATCTAACCAAGACGATCTATGCTTGGTTAGATGGTGCTCTGTTAGACCCCTAATGTCTCCATAAAGAGTACCTGCCCAATGCTATCACATAGGGGTTTCTTAATCCTATGTGATAGCAATCTAGTAAAAATAAATGTAAAAAAAAAAAAAAAATTAAAAAAAAAAAAAAAAAAAAAAAAAAAAAGCTAAAAATAAATAAAATCATAATAAAATATATAAAAATTTAAAAAAAGACCAAAATTTGAGGACTGGTGAACTCAAGTAAATTCCTATTTGCTTAAAGAAAAACAAATATTTAAGCTTCGGTGAAGTCCACTTAGGTTTGACAAATTTTGGGAACCCTGGTTACAGGCTCCAGGTCTGGCCCCAATGGCCTTAGTATCACTAATGCCGCATACACAGGAGCTGACTTTTCGACGGACTAGGTCCGACAGTCTTTCCGTCGGAGTTTGCAGCGTACGTCCGCTGGACTTTCAAACGAACGGACTTGCCTACACACGATCACACCAAAGTCCGACGGATTTGTACGTGATGACGTACGACTGGACTAAAATAAAGAAGTTGATAGCCAGTAGCCAATAGCTGCCCTAGCGTCGGTTTTAGTCCGTCGGACTAGCATACAGACGACCGGATTTTTCGACTGGACTCGAGTCCGTCGGAATGATTTGAAACATGTTTTATTTCTAGGTCCGTCGGACTTTTGGGGGAAAAAAAAAAGTCAGCTGGAGCCCAAGCACGATCGAATTGACCGACGGAGTCCGGTCCGCCGGACCAAGTCTGCCAGAAAGTCCGCTCGTGTGTACGCGGCATAAGGCTCCTACAATGCTAACTACAGGTACAGGGGAGGTTTGGTGAATTGTTGGTTCAAGAAGGTATGTGTTAGGTGGTCAGGCATACTAGAAGTAATATGGAGTAGGTTGGCAACTGGGTTATGTTTTGTTCTTCCCTCCCCCTTGTTGTATTTTTTTTTTGTTTGTTTTTCCCCCCCCATGTACTTCTTACATTATTATAGCTTTATCAGGGTAAAAGCACTTTTTATGCAATGTCAGTAAACTGTGCGTGTAAATGTACGGTTTATGATATATTTTTTAGTTGGTACTTTTTTATTTCTTTTCTTTTTTTGTTTTTGGTTTGCTTGCATTGTTGTATGAAAAATGATAAAACTTTCAATCAAACGTTATTTGGAAAAAAAAAAAAAAAAAAGCACTTTTCATGCAATCTCTTATAGGCTATACATATCTATGTGTCTGCTTTAAGATTTATATCTACCGATAGCTTTTGCTGTGTATAATAAGAGACAAATGACAGTAACAGGAAACTGTGTGTGTAAATGTACGGTTTATGATACATTTTGTAGTTGGTACTTTTTTTTATTTCTTTTCTTTGTTGCTTTTGATTTGTTTGTATTGTTGTATGAAAAATTATAAAACTTTCAATAAAACGTTATTTGGGAAAGAAAAATTGCCGAAAACCCCCGTTGCCCCGCACACATGCACAAAGGCAAGCCCAGGGTGTACGCGCATACGTAAACCACAGTCGCACCACACGTATGACAATTAACACGAATAAAAAAAATTGCTCTGGAACCAAACTGGTTACAGCACCTGCAGCTTTTAAGAGGCCTTTATTTAGCATTTGTTTTGTTTTGGTGGTACTGCAGGTATAAAATATCCTAGAAAAACCAAACAAAAAAAAAAAACTACCAACATCCAGGCACTACCAGCTTGTAATTGAGGGTCTGTAGCTGAAGAAAGGCGTAATTAAGGTCAATAACCCAGCTGCTCAGACTATTCCTCTGGGAGTTATAGGGGTTGATTTACTAAAACTGCACAATCTGGTGCAGCTGTGCATTGGCAGCCAATCAGTTTCTAATGCCCCGTACACACGATAAGAATATCGTACGAAAAATCCCGCTTTCGGATATATCGTTTGATAATCTAATCATTAGTACAGGTCTGTCGCATCCGATTAAGGCCAGTCGTACGAAATTTATAGAAGGAACAAAATTGAAATTTTTTTCCGTTTGTGAACACAACGAACGATAATCGTATCAATGGTATGGTTATTAAGGCTGGCCATACATTATACAATGTTCTTTTACAACTTTCCTTTACATTTACCAAAACCATTATAATATGAGGTCAAACCTAAACACTTTCAATTTGTATACAATCAGGCTGGCCCTTGCACTACAGGTAAATCTAAAGAAAATTGCATAAGAAAACCGTATGGTGTATGGCCAGCTTAACTTCAGCTTGTTCAATGAAGCTTTGACAATAAAACCTGGAAGCGGATTGGTTCCTATGTAGAGCTGCACCAGACTTTCCACTCTCCAGTTTTAGTAAATCTACCCCACAGAGTGACAATCCAAAGAAACACACACACCAGAGCGCTGTGTGGAAAATGACCACAAAACGGTGCTAAAATGTCTCGATATAACAGTTCTATGTGGTAAAAATACAAATAAATCATATATTCAAATTATCCAAAATAAAACGTTTATCCTAATTCAAAAACGGCATCATAAGCCTTGTAGGATAAAAGAATTAAAACGGTAAGCCTGTATGGTGGGTATAAAAGCATAAGATGTTGCATACCAGCCCGCTGAGGTGGAGGAAGCCCTGGAGAACAGTTGGTGTATGATGCAAATGGTGATACGCTCAGGGGAACTTCAGGGGGATTCCAGGAGGGGTCGGGTTCTCACCGATGTATAGATGGATAAAGGGAGCAGTAGCCGGCCACTGACCTGCGAACCGGAAGTGATGTCACAGCAGACAGGAAGTGACCAGTCAGGAACTGCTGGAGGGCTGGGAGGAAGCCACCACCACTGGACCAAAACGAGGCTTGGACAGCAAGCGACCAGGTTACCATGGCAACATATTTTGCGGTCATGCCGCTCTATCAAATGCCTCGTTTTGGTCCAGTGATTGTGGCTTCCTCCCAGCTTTCCTGGAGTTCCTGTTTGGTCACTTTCTGTCGGGTATGACATCACTTCCGGTTTGCAGGTCGGTGGCCGACCACTGCTCCCTTTACCGATCTATTGTCATATTGAGACATTTTAGCACCATTTTGTGGTCATTTTCCATATAGTGCTCTGGTTTGTGTGTTTGATAAGATATCCCAGGATGCACTGGGAAAACAACAAGCGAACAAGAAAGACGTCATAAGCAGTCACTTCCAATTCATGTGCATATATTCTGGGAGTGTTTGGTGCAGACGTCACCATCTGGCGTGGAGCTGCATGAAGATGAGCGGGGTCCAGGCTGGAGCAGAGTAATTAACAGAAAGCATGTGTGGTGTGCAACATGGGAATGCTATAGACCAGTGATGGCGAACCTTGGCACCCCAGATGTTTTGGAACTACATTTCCCATGATGCTCAACTACATTGCAGAGTGCATGAGCATCATGGGAAATGTAGTTCCAAAACAAGAAGGTGAGTGGGGACCGGAGAGAGAGGACTGAGCAGCAGAAGATCAGCAGAGCTGAGGGACCAGAGCAGGAGAAACTGTCAGATGTTACACATGGTGAGCAGCTAGGGTTGCCACCTCATTCTTTTAAACCCGAACACATATGAATTACACAGGTTCTCAGGCTACTTTAATGCAGATAGGGCATTAAGTGAGTTTAATTACCACCTTAAGCATGCACAGAACCGATGTAATTAATATGTGTTCGGGTTTAAAGGGATGAGGTGGCAACCCTGAGCGTGGGAGCAATATAGCAGGAAGTGAGCGGGGACCGGAGAGAGAGGAGGATCAGCAAACCAGAGGATCAGCAGAGCTGGGGGTTACTACTGAGTGGGTATTATGAGGGTACTAATAAGGCGGGGATCTGCTGAACAGGGGTACTAGTAAGCTGGGAATATGCTGAATGGGGGAACTACAGAGCCGGGGTTCTACTGGGCCCCTTTTATAAAAAAAAACTGAAAATCTACACACACAGGGCATTTGCCAAGCTTCATTAAAGCTTCACAAAAACATCACCGAAGCATCAAAAACACATCAGAAAGCACATTGAAGCAGTAGGTGGTTAAGGCTTCATTTACACCTGAGCGTATCAATTTACTGGCGTTTTTCGGACGTTTAAGCTTTTTTTTCAGCTTTTTACAAGCTTTTTTAAAGCGTTTTAGAAGCGTATTACAAGCGTTTTACAGCTTCAGGTGTTTTAGCCAATAGAAAGCACTAGGGGGAGGGGAAGAAATTAGAGGTGGAGAGCTGCTATTTGAGCGATAAACGCTCATAAATGGCTTGTAAAAACGCTTAAGTCAGGCGTTGAAGTCTATGGGGCTAAAAATGCTTGAAATCTAGCAAAAAGAAGCTCTTGTACTTTTTTGAGTTTCAGGCGTTTTGCTTCAGGCGTTTCGCTCCCAGCATTTTGCTTCAGGCAACAGAACGCTCATATGTGAAAAGGGGTCATTGAAATGAATGGGATTTGGCTTGTTGAGCTTCAAGGGAAAAAAAATCGCTCAGGTGTGAACGGGGCCTTAATGTATGTTAAAGTCAAAGCAAGTGTAAAGAAGCGCTTACAGATGTACAGTCTGCGTCCAGGGGCATACGTCCATATGCATATTTATTCTTGAAGCTGAGTGTACCTACATATAGCAGTATTCTAAAATTCATTTGTGCTGGCAGCTATGCATAACACCTAGGGATCCCAGGTGCCAGAATACAGCCTTAATTTACGTTATACGGCCTAAGAAGACCAAGTGCATGAGCCCCAAAACTAAGAGCCTTGTGCTGCAAACTTTAGAGATGTATTACTCCACAGTGGCTGCAGGCCTTTAGACTAAGTCACAGAGGGTAAATATGAGTATCCATAGCCTGGCCACAGCTCTACTTTAAGATTGAGGTAAATAGGAGTAATTATGGCTTTGCCATTTTTTACAGATCTGCAAAATTTGGAATCGTGATCTACTGATTGCTCTTACCACCAAACAACAGATAAGCATTGAAGTGTTCCTCTGTAGGTCTGCTTCAAAATGGCCACCAGGGTTTAAAGAAAAGCTCAGCGGCCTCAGAGATTATTTCATGTTGTTTTCACTATAACTATCCCTAAGCCATATGTAGCGAGATCAGTAGCCAGAGAGATGTCCAACAAAGCTCTTGGACTTGGCGATAGCCCCCTGGCTTTGAATGGCAACCTGCCTTTCCAGCCCCGTATACAAATGCAGAAAGAAAAAACATTGAAACAACGTTGCAGATGATTAAATACGGTTCTCCACAAATATAGTATCTCACAAAAGTGAGTACACCCCTCACATATTTGTAAATATTTTCTTCTATCTTTTCATGTGACAACACTGAAGAAATGACACTTTGCTACAATGTAAAGTAGTGAGTGTACAGCTTTTGTATAACCGTGTAAATTTGCTGTCCCCTCAAAATAACTCAACACACAGCCATCAATGTCTAAACTGCTGGCAACAAAAGTGAGTACACCCCTAAGTGAAAATGTCCAAATTGGGCCAAAAGTGTCAATATTTTGTGTGGTCACCATTATTTTCCAGCACTGCCTTAACCCTTTTGAGCATGGAGTTTTCCAGAGCTTCACAGGTTGCCACTGGAGTCCTCTTCCACTCCTCCATGACGACATCACGGAGCTGGTGGATGTTAGAGACCTTGCGCTCCTCCACCTTCCGGTTGAGGATGCCCCACAGATGCTCAATAGGGTTTAGGTCTGGAGACATGCTTGGCCAGTCCATCACCTTTACCCTCAGCTTCTTTAGCAAGGCAGTGGTCATCTTAGAGATGTGTTTGGGGTCGTTATGTTGGAATACTGCCCTGCGGCCCAGTCTCCGAAGGGAGGGGATCATGCTCTGCTTCAGTATGTCACAGTACATGTTGGCATTCATGGTTCCCTCAATGATCTGTAGCTCCCCAGTGCCGGCAGCACTCATACAGCCCCAGACCATGACAGCCCCACTACTATGCTTGACTGGAGGCAAAACTCACTTGTCTTCTTACTCCTCACCTGGTTGCAGCCACACACGCTTGACACCATCTGATCCAAATAAGTTTATCTTGGTCTCATCAGACCACAGGACATGGTTCCAGTAATCCATGTCCTTAGTCTGCTTGTCTTCAGCAAACTGTTTGCAGGCCTTCTTGTGCATTATCTTTAAAAGAGGCTTCCTTCTGGGATGACAGCCATGCAGACCAATTTGATGCAGTGTGCAGCGTATGGTCTGAGCACTGACAGGCTGACACCCCACCCCTTCAACTTCTGCAGCAATGCTGGCAGCACTCATACATCTATTTCCCAAAGACAACCTCTGGATATGACGCTGAGCACGTGCACTCAACTTCTTTGGTCGACCATGGTGAGGCCTGTTCTGAGTAGAACCTGTCCTGTTAAACTGCTGTATGGTCTTGGTCACTGTGCTGCAGCTCAGTTTCAGGGTCTTGGCAATCTTCTTATAGTCTAGGCCATCTTTATGTAGAGCAACAATTCTTTTTTTCAGATCCTCAGAGAGTTCTTTGCCATGAGGTGCCATGTTGAACCTCCAGTGACCAGTTTGAGAGAGTGAGAGCGATAACACCAAATTTAACACACCTGCTCCCCATTCAGACCTGAGACCTTGTAACACTAACGAGTCACATGACACTGGGGAGGGAAAATGCTAATTGGACCCAATTTGGACATTTTCACTTAGGGGTGTACTCACTTTTGTGGTTTAGACATTAATGGCTGTGTGAGTTATTTTGAGTGGACATCAAATTTACACCGTTATACAAGCTGCACACTCACTACTTTACATTGTAGCAAAGTGTCAGTTCTTCAATGTTGTCACATGAAAAGATAGAATAAATTATTTACAAATATGTGAGGGGTGTACTCACTTTTGTGAGATACTGTGCATGCTGACATAGCAAAACTATTCAACCTGGTCCTGAATGTCAGCTTCTTCAGTCGAGAGTGGAGCCAAGGCCTCATTATCACCCATCAGCAAGAGGGGCGCGGGTATTAAGTATTCAGCCAACTCCAACTGCTTTTCTGTCCACAGCATGCCAAAGCCCCTTCCCAACCCAGAATCGTTTTCTACATAGAAACCAAGTAGGGTTAATGCCAAATCATTACCCACAGATCACATCCACCCTCGGGCACAGCTTTATCAGGACTCATATTCAAAATGTAAAACCTGGAAAAATATTTGCCCACTTTATGTACTTTAAGAAGGCTTTCACCAAATCCTGGCAACCAGACCTGTTGATAAGACTATTATAGAGTAGAATATGAAGGAAAATGTACGTCATCATCAAAGTCCGATATACTAAATGTGCATGCAGTGTGAAAGTTGACCAAAGGGAAAAGGATATTCCCGGCAAGGTTATAGAGTAGGAGACAGAGCTCCAGCCAACTCTTTCCCGATAAACTAGATTCAATTCTAGAGTTCTCTCCAGTATCACCATTTCATGCGACCACAAAAAATTGATGTTGTGCAAACTTCAATCCACTTGCAGGGAATGTGAGGCGTATAATCCAATACACCCCCTTTTTTTTCCTTCATAGGGGAAGGGACTGGATTCGGTAGGGAAGGACCTGATCCATCCCCCTTCCCTGATACACTTCTGCAACAACAGATCCCTTATAATAATGATCCATTGTTTGCTGTGATCAACCATCGATAGATCAATAGAAATCAGCCAAAGTGTCCCGGGAGCCACACATCAAGACAGACCCGCTGTATAGTAGTGAATGTCTCAGCCTGGACCCCCACCAGGCCATGCCCCCAATGTATTTCACTCCCCCCCCCCCCCCCCCCGGAGCTTATTTATGGGATTCCTGAGACTGCCATTCACTACTACAAAGCGGGTGTGCCTTGATGTGGAGCTCGTGGGACACTTTGGCTGGTTTCTACTAGTGTTTGGAGCATAGATGAGGTCCACTCCTGGCCAGCACTCACAGCGGTGGGCACAGGATCAGTATTTCTACACAGCCTGAGTGGCTCACATACATATCTTTGGTTTGCATCAATAGATTAGGACTGCAGTGATCTGTTGCTGTAAAGGGGAAACGTGTAGATCTGGGTCTACCCAAGATGGTCACTAGAGCTCAAAGGAAGTACCAGTGACTCCAGGTATGATGTCACGCGATATTCCTTCCCTATAACCATACAAGGTTACATGGAACTACAAACTGTTTTAAAGCATTCTGGATCTGAAGCTGGGGGTCCCAGAAGGAAGAGTCATTGATGGTCCCTTGTCATCTCCAGCAACTGGTAGTTCTATATTAAAAAAACCCTGTTATCAACTTAAAAAAAAATTACTTGTGTTCTCCTGTGACCCAGAATCACAAAGCCATCACACAGCCACTCCAGGCTCTGAAAGGATCCTGACAATAATGTTGGGATCCACCAAAATGCCTGATCTGCAGCTGACTCAGCCATTCAGTGAGCCGCTGAGTGGCTGAGCCATTTGCTCCAGCGCCCTGCAAAGCCTGATGTTTCAGTGAGTGCTGGAGGAAAAGAGCGTACCAAGAACTAAGCAATCAGCGGTCATGTGATTGATCAGTTCTCGAGCTGGGAGAAGGGGGGGGGGCATCATAGCAATGCTGCAGAATGGAGGTGAGTATGTATGTTTGTTTGTTACATCTCCTTTAAACTGCAGTTAAAAATCACAAAAAAATTAAGAATTTGAAATGCTAAAGAAGGAAGGGAGGATGAACAAGGAAACAAGAACAGAAGGATATAGAAGGGAGGGAGGATAAAGAAGGATAGGATGATGAAGGAAGGAAGGGTGAAAAAGAGAGGGAGAATGGAGAAGGGTGGGGGGGTGAATAATGGAATGGAGGATAAAGAAGGAAGAGAGGCTAAAAAATAGAGGGAGGCGAAAAAAGAGAGGGAGGCAAAAAAGAGAGGGAGGCAAAAAAAGAGAGGGAGGCGAAAAAAGAGAGGAAGGCGAAAAAAGAGAGGAAGGCGAAAAAAGAGAGGGAGGCAAAAAAGAGAGGGAGGCGAAAAAAGAGAGGGAGGCGAAAAAAGAGAGGAAGACGAAAAAAGAGAGGAAGGCGAAAAAAGAGAGGGAGGCAAAAAAAGAGAGGGAGGCGAAAAAAGAGAGGGAGGCGAAAAAAGAGAGGGAGGCGAAAAAAGAGACTGAGGCGAAAAAGAGAGGAAGGCGAAAAAAGAGAGGGAGGCAAAAAAAAAAGTGGGGGAGGCAAAAAAGAGAGGAAGGCGAAAAATGAGACTGAGGCGAAAAACAGAGGAAGGCGAAAAAAGAGAGGGAGGCAAAAAAAAAAGAGGGGGAGGCAAAAAAAAAAGAGAGGGAGGGGAAAAAAGAGAGGAAGGCTAAAAAAGTGAGGAAGGCTAAAGAAGGGAACGGTAGGAAGAGGAGGGCGGATGAAGAAAAAAGACATAGGATAAAAGAAAGAGGGGTGGATGAAGAAAGAAGAGAGTGGTGGATGAGGATGAAGGAAGGGAAGGGAAGCGAAAAGAAGGGAAAGGAAGGGTAGGAACGGGAAGGGAAAAGAAGAGATAAGAAGGTAAGGGATGGGACGGGAAGGGATGGGAAGGTAAGGGATGGGACGGGAAGGTAAGGGATGGGACAGGAAGGGAAGGGACAGGAGGGAAGGGACAGGAAGGGAAGAGAAAAGATGAGAAGGTAAGGGATGGGACGGGAAGGGAAGAGAAGATGAGAAGGGACGGGAAGGGACAAGAAGGGAAGGGAATAGAAGAGATGAGAAGGGAAGAGAAGAAAAGGGAAGAGAACACAGAAGACCTGGCCATCATAGTAGTAGCTGGGGCTACCACACTGATTTCCAGCTTCCACAGAGGCCAATTAGATATCCCATATCTATACTTGCATTGCGCCAAGCTGAACCAATGTAATATGTATGCAACATATATCATACTGATTCAGCTTTAAAGACAGAGTCCACTCTGTCTCGGATAACATGTAATAACATCATGTCCACTTTATAACACTTGCAATCACTTTTTTTTTTTGCACAGATGTGGGGCAGCATAAAATCATGATTTATGATATTTAATAGTCATGAAGCACCTCTTGCCTGAGTTGTGTGTGGACTGTGTTCACTGACTTGGGGAAAATAGCTGCTTGCAGCAAGATATTAATTTGTACACTAATCATACCTCAAATGTAAGATGTACCAGCTTTTAAATCGCTGGAAATTTGGAAATTTGCACTGACCACAAAGCATGTCATTGTGGAAATTTCTCAGAGCACTGAAATAAGATCAGGAAAGTGTCATTGTACACAGTGATAGCCCAGAGATAGGAGAGAGCAATAAAATGGAGCCGTGGATCACATGGGACAATAGCACTGAAAACAGACATGACACGCACACCAAAACGCATTCCAAGGTTGCCTAATCCATGGAAAAATGTGGGAAGAATGCCGGAGTTTGCATTATCAATGGTCATCTGCTGTCTGAGACATTTTGTAACATTTTTTTTTTAGATTGGAAAGGAATGAGATCCGATCCATATAAATAAACCTCAGTGGGGGGCCATTTATCAATTGTGTCTTAAGCAATACTAAAGAGGAGCGGTGAGATGCATTGTGCAACAGATTTATTATAAGGTTACGGCCGGTGTCATTAACTTCTCCAGGGATGAGCTCAGGCAACCCGCCTTAGCTATCCCGATAGAAAGCTGTCCACCAATCACAAGTAGCCGTGGCATTCCCTGCAGCCGCATGGGGCCGCTATAGGACTGGCAGTGTCAGTTTTCTGGTGGGATAGCTCAGACAGGTGTGGACTAAGATTCGGATACACCGAGGCTCATTCCAACTTTATTGTCACACTGCAACAAAATGAAACCTGACCCTGACCCACTCATCATCAGCAAGAAATCTGTTACAGTTGGCTGCCCAGGAAAACAGACGCACAGTAGAAAATATACTAAACCTGTCCCAGAGACTTTGCTAAGTGAGCGGCAGACAGATTAGTGTCCATGGTATTGTTGTCCCGATACCGATACTAGTATCTGTACCGATACCGAGCATTTGCCCGAGTACTTGTACTCGGGCAAATGCTCCGATGCTTCACCCGATACCTGGACAGTCAGGGTGATCGATGCGGAGGGGGAGTAACAAGCACCGATCACCCTGTATAGATTTCAATAAAGCCTGACAGCCGTTTCTCCGCTTCTCTCCCTCCCCCCCTTTCAGCTGCTTTAGTGAAATCTACACAGTGGTAATCAGTGCTTGTAACTGTCACCAAATCAACACCGATCACCGCTGACTGTCCCTGTATCCTCCTCCAGTCCCCCTCTGTTCTGCTGCTGTCCCCCTCCGTGCTGCTGTCTCCCTCCGTTCTGTCCCTCTCCGTTCTGCTGTCCCCCTCCATTCTGTCCCCCTCTGTTCTGCTGCTGTCCCCCTCCGTGCTGCTGTCCTCCGCCGTTCTCCTCTGTGTCTCCCTTCGTTCTGTCCCCCTCCGTTCTGCTGTCCCCCTCCATTCTGTCCCCCTCTGTTCTGCTGTCCCCCTCCGTTCTCCTCTGTGTCCCCCTCCATTCTGTCCCCCTCTGTTCTGTTCCCCTCCATTCTCCTTTGTGTCCCCCTCCGTTCTCCTCTGTGTCCCCCTCCGTTCTGTCCCCCTCCATTCTGCTATCCCCCTCCGTTCTCCTCCGTGTCCCCCTCCGTTCTGCTGTCCCCCTCCATTCTCCTACGTGTCCCCCTCCGTTCTCCTACATGTCCCCCTCCGTTCTCCTACGTGTCCCCCTCCGTTCTCCTACGTCCCCCTCCGTTCTGTCCCCCTCCGTTCTCCTACGTGTCCCCCTCCGTTCTCCTATGTGTCCCCCTCCGTTCTCCTCCGTGTCCTCCTCCGTTCCCCCTCGTGTCCCCCTCCGTTCTATCCCCCTCCGTTCTCCTCCGTGTCCCCCTCCGTTCTGTCCCCCTCCATTCTCCTCCTCTGCCCTCTTGATCTTTCAGGATGGAGAGCGGAGGTAGGAGCCAGTAAATCTGGCTCCTTCATTTTCCGAATGAACGGTCAGTGATCACTGACTCTGTCCATTCACATAAATGAAACATCGTAACATGTGTTTACAATGCTTCAGTTTATGATTGGAGAGGAGCCTCTGTCTCCTCTCCATTCATTTTCAGTGCAGCTGAGGCTGCTGAGACGGGGACTGGGAAACATGTGTCCTCAGTCCTTTTCCCTGTCTCAAAGGGGAGATGTCAGGGGTCTGTTAAGACCCCTGATATCTTACCAAAGCCCCCCAACAGGGCTAATAATAATAATAATAAAAATTGCATTAAAAAATAAAAAGAAATTTATTGTAAAATAAAAAATAAAATAAAAAAACACACTGACACTGTCCACCCCCCCACCCCCCCAAAAAAGAAAGCATTGTAAAAAAAAAATAACAAAATAAATTGTAAAAAAATCATTTAAAAAATGGAATTGTAAAAACAAAAACAAAAAACTACTGACACACATGCCACTGTCACATGACATTAAAAAAAAGTATTGGTACTTGTACTCGGTCTTAAAAAAGTGGGATTGGGACAACCCTAGTCCATGGGTGTCTAATTTCCTTGATAAAGAGCCCGCAATGTGTGAAAAAGTTTCCCAAATCTGATAGATCTCAATTGTGTACCAATTGAAAAGTGATTGGCTACATTGGCTATTGAAAATCACAATAGTGAATAATCCATCCCCTCCTTCCCTTCCCCCCATTTTCCCTTCCCTCCCCCCCCCCCATTTTGAATAAAACATACACCCCAACTTTATTATAAAATACATGTTTATTAATTTTTTTTGGCTAGATCGCAGCTGACAAGCTCATCTGGGCCTCTTTCAGCACGTTCCATGCGCACTATTCAGTGAGGGTTTTCCTTGTTCCCAACATTGAATTGCAGGTATGAGTCCTGTATATGGGTGAGCCTTTGTAGATGGGCCCAGCGGTCGACAGTATACCCTATTGTGCTTTTAAGTCATTATATTACTTTACTATTCTGTATTATACTTCAAGCCAATGTAATGCTTGTACTTTGTTTTGTTATATGCAGTGTTACATCTATTTTGCTTTTAAAACGTCCCCTGATGAGCCAAAAGTGGCGAAACACTCACTCCAACGCTACTATCGAGTGAATATACTTCATTATCTGTTTTAAATTTCTAGATGTATCATTGAACATGTATGCATAACCTATATTGGAATTTTGATTATGTTTTGTATGTAACAATAAAATCTTTAATTTGTACATACTTACTGTCAAGCATTGTATGACCATCCCTTTTTTGTTGGCACCCCTAAAGTCCCGCCAAATAAATCCCCCCTTTTCTGACACAATAGTGAATAACTTATCACTGAAGATAAGAGACAATAATCTTAAAATTCTCATCATCTTCTGCATACTAGTTGAAATTTAAACCCATTCTCTTGGTGGCATGCCAGCTCAGAGAAAAAGAGAAAGCAGCAAAAATAAGAAAGAGAGGGAGCGGGGGATAGAGAGAGCGAGAAATAGGGCAAGCGTAAAATAGGGGGAGCGAGGCATAGAGGGAGCAAGAGGTGAAAGAAGTGAGCGATAGAGGCAGCAAGGGACAGAGGAAGCGAGAAATGGAGGCAGCGAGGGATTTACGAAGCGGGAAATGGAGAGAGCGAGGGATAGAAGGAGAGAGAAATAGAGGAAACGAGAAAAGGGAAAACAAGGGAGCAAGAAATAGAGGGAGTGAGAGATAGGAGAGGGAAAGAAAGCGTGAGAAGCAGAGGAAATGAGAGATGAGGGAAAAAGAGATAGAGGGAGCAGGGGATAGAGAAGGAGAAATAGGGGCAGTACAGGATAGAGGGAGCAAGGGATAGAGGAAGTGAGAAATGGAGGGAGCAAGGGATAGAGGAAGTGAGAAATGGAGGGGGCGAGGGATAGAGGAAGTGAGAAATGGAGGGGGCGAGGGATAGAGGAAGTGAGAAATGGAGGGGGCGAGGGATAGAGGAATGAGAAATGGAGGGGGCGAGGGATAGAGGAAGTGAGAAATGGAGGGGGCGAGGGATAGAGGAAGTGAGAAATGGAGGGGGCGAGGGATAGAGGAAGTGAGAAATGGAGGGGGCGAGGGATAGAGGAAGTGAGAAATGGAGGGGGCGAGGGATAGAGGAAGTGAGAAATGGAGGGGGCGAGGGATAGAGGAAGTGAGAAATGGAGGGGGCGAGGGATAGAGGAAGTGAGAAATGGAGGGGGCGAGGGATAGAGGAAGTGAGAAATGGAGGGGGCGAGGGATAGAGGAAGTGAGAAATGGAAGGGGCGAGGGATAGAGGAAGTGAGAAATGGAGGGGGCGAAGGATAGAGGAAGTGAGAAATGGAAGGGGCGAGGGATAGAGGAAGTGAGAAATGGAGGGGGCAAAGGATAGAGGAAGTGAGAAATGGAAGGGGCGAGAGATAGAGGAAGTGAGAAATGGAAGGTGCGAGGGATAGAGGAAGTGAGAAATGGAGGGGGTAAAGGATAGAGGAAGTGAGAAATGGAGGGGGCGAGGGATAGAGGAAGTGAGAAATGGAAGGGGCGAGGTATAGAGGAAGTGAGAAATGGAGGGTGCAAGGGATAGAGGAAGTGAGAAATGGAGGGGGCGAGGGATAGAGGAAGTGAGAAATGGAAGGGGCGAGGGATAGACGAAGTGAGAAATGGAGGGGGCGAGGGATAGAGGAAGTGAGAAATGGAGGGGGCGAGGGATAGAGGAAGTGAGAAATGGAGGGGGCGAGGGATAGACGAAGTGAGAAATGGAAGGGGCGAGGGATAGAGGAAGTGAGAAGTGGAAGGGGCGAGGGATAGAGGAAGTGAGAAATGGAGGGGGCGAGGGATAGACGAAGTGAGAAATGGAAGGGGCGAGGGATAGAGGAAGTGAGAAATGGAGGGGGCGAAGGATAGAGGAAGTGAGAAATGGAAGGGGCGAGGGATAGAGGAAGTGAGAAATGGAGGGGGCAAAGGATAGAGGAAGTGAGAAATGGAAGGGGCGAGAGATAGAGGAAGTGAGAAATGGAAGGTGCGAGGGATAGAGGAAGTGAGAAATGGAGGGGGTAAAAGATAGAGGAAGTGAGAAATGGAGGGGGCGAGGGATAGAGGAAGTGAGAAATGGAAGGGGCGAGGTATAGAGGAAGTGAGAAATGGAGGGCGCAAGGGATAGAGGAAGTGAGAAATGGAGGGGGCGAGGGATAGAGGAAGTGAGAAATGGAAGGGGCGAGGGATAGACGAAGTGAGAAATGGAGGGGGCGAGGGATAGAGGAAGTGAGAAATGGAGGGGGCGAGGGATAGAGGAAGTGAGAAATGGAGGGGGCGAGGGATAGACGAAGTGAGAAATGGAAGGGGCGAGGGATAGAGGAAGTGAGAAGTTGAAGGTGCGAGGGATAGAGGAAGTGAGAAATGGAAGGGGCGAGGGATAGAGGAAGTGAGTAATGGAGGGCGCGAGGGATAAAGGAAGTGAGAAATGGAGGGGGCGAAGGATAGAGGAAGTGAGAAATGGAGGGGGCGAGGCATAGGAGGACGGAGAAAAAGAGGGAGTGAGAAATAGAGGAAATGAGAGATAGGGAGAAAGAGAGCTGGGGGGGTGAGGGAGTGATGGAGTGATAAATAGAGGGAGCAGGTGATAGAGAGATCAAGGAATAGGGGCAATGAAGGGTAGAAGGAGCAAGAAATGGAGGGAGCAAGGGATAAGAGAAAGAAACAGAGGGAGTGAGAAATAGAGGAAATAACATGGGGGGGGGCGAGAAATAGAGAAAGCAAAAGAGAGAGGAAGCGAGAGATAAAAGGAGCGAGGGAGTGGGAGATGGGTGAAAGATGGGGCCCCTTTTATGCTGGTGGACGGATCGGGCCCACCTGTCTATGGAGCGGCAGATGTAAACAAACATGTTATCTGTTTACACCCGCCGACATCCAATACGAACCACTTAAAACAGACAGATGGGGATCCGGGACACATTCCTAATGGAGTCCACCCCATGTGAAAGGGGTTATAGAGGGAGCAGGGAATTGGGGGTCGGGGTTTATACAGGGAGAGAAAGATAGAAGGAGCGAGGGTTGGGGGGAATTAGAGAACATGAGAAAAGGGGGACTGAGATGGACTCCCTTTGGAGTGCCAGGTCAGAGAGAAAGTGAGAGAGAGACAAAGAGAGATATATAGGGAGACAGAGAAAGAGATGAGGGATAGGAGGGACAATGGAAGGAGAGATGGAAGAAGGGAATGGGAATGATATAGAATGATGAAAAGGAAGAGAGAGAGAATTCTAGAAAGAAAGGATCGTACAGAACGATACAGAGACCTCCAATACAGTCTGGGAATATAAGCTCACATACCAAACATCTACGTCGTTCACATTTACCTATTATTTTATTTTTTTTTGGTGAAGTTTAATCATTTTTGTCTTTTTTCCGTGTACCGAGGATCCTGTTAAGGTGCTGACGGGGTAATACAAGGTAGAATTCATACAACTTTATTCATTATCTGTGATGAGTGAACAGTGCCCTCATACTGCTTCTTATAGGACGCATACAACGCACAGATATATTTTTAGCTCTTTTTGATTGAAATAAACACACTCCCACAGCGAGTAGGAGATATTCCTGACGTGGAAGATTGATATCGAGGATGCTCCATTGGGACATATGGCTGGGGGGGGGAGGGGGGAGGGTAGAGCAGTCAGTGGGGGTCCAGGCTTCGGAGCACCAGGCAGCAGCTGCTTGGCAGCCCAGCGTAGAGCTAGCACCAGCACTCAGCAGGATCACAGCGCTGCACCAAACCCCATATGTTCCAGAGCCCTGGGGAACGCAAAGACAGCTGGTTGGGAATTGCAGCTCTGTATCACAGCCTCACAGTCGGTGGCCGAGCTTCATTTAAAATGCAACACTGGAGACATTACAAAGGATAAAAGCTCGAATTCTCATGCATAGATTCCTTTGTGAGATTTCCTAATACATGTTTATGCAAAACATGCTGGCTATAGACAGCATAGGTATTTTTGCAGACGAAACGCACCAGAAAGTGCCAGCAGTCTAAACAAAGCAATTAACTGGTCAAATCGCAGACACAGAGAATGCAGCCCATCAATTCTCTATATGGTATCATTGAACACACAGCCAAGTCATTTACTAGTGACCGATGACATCACTGAGAATGCAACCTATCCATTCACTAAAGACCGATGACATCACTGAGAATGCAACCTATCCATTCACTAGAGACCGATGACATCACTGAGAATGCAGCCTATCCATTCACTAGAGACCGATGACATCACTGAGAATGCAACCTATCCATTCACTAGAGACCGATTACATCACTGAGAATGCAGCCTATCCATTCACTAAAGACCGATGACATCGCTGAGAATGCAGCCTATCCATTCACTAGAGACAGATGACATCACTGAGAATACAACCTATCCATTCACTAGAGACCGATGACATCACTGAGAATGCAACCTATCCATTTACTAGAGACCGATTACATCACTGAGAATGCAGCCTATCCATTCACTAAAGACCGATGACATCGCTGAGAATGCAGCCTATCCATTCACTAGAGACAGATGACATCACTGAGAATACAACCTATCCATTCACTAGAGACCGATGACATCACTGAGAATGCAACCTATCCATTCACTAGAGACCGATGACATCACTGAGAATGCAACCTCTCCATTCACTAGAGACCGATGACTTTACTGAGAATACAACCTATCCATTCACTAGAGACCGATGACATCACTGAGAATGCAACCTATCCATTCACTAGAGACCGATGACATCACTGAGAATACAACCTATCCATTCACTAGAGACCGATGACATCACTTAGAATGCAACCTATCCATTCACTAGAGGCCGATGACATCACTGAGAATGCAACCTATCCCTACCCTAGAGACCGGTGACATAATTGAGAATGCAATTTATCCATTTACAAGAGCCTGATGATTATTTAAATGAGAATACAACCTATCCATTTACAAGAGGCCGATGATATCAATGAGAATGCAGCCTCTCTATTCACAAGAGGCGGTGACATCAATGAAAATACAACCTATCCATTCACTAGAGACCGATAACACCACTGAGAATACAACCTATCCATTCACTAGAAACCAATGACATCACTGAGAATTAGGGGTGCAACGGATCGTCATCGATCCGTGATCCGATCCGCGGAGGTTGATCCGTACGGGACACCCGCGATCCGTGGAGCGCTCTGACGCCTCGGCCATAGGAAAGGCCGCGGGTTCGGCCTAGCTCCGGAGCGGTGGCCATCTTGGTACACCCGGCGGCCGTTTAGCACGTGATCGCTCCGTCAAATGACGGATCGATCACTTGTAACGAACCGGCGTCATGTCATGACGCCGGTTCCTCTCTCCCCTCTGTGTACTGATCTGTAGAGTGGAGGGGAGAGATCAGATGGCAGCAGTGCCAATACTCTGCAATGCCCTGCCAATACTCTGCAATGCCCTGCCAATACTCTGCAATATCCTGCTGCAATGCCCTGACAATACTCTGCCATACCCTGCCAATACTCTGCAATACCCTGCCAATACCCTGCCAATACTCTGCCAATACTCTGCCAATACCCTGCCAATACTCTGCAATACCCTGCCAATACCCTGCCAATACTCTGCCAATACTCTGCCAATACCCTGCCAATACCCTGCCAATACTCTGCCAATAGGGAGATTGTGGATATTACATACATTTTTTTGTTGATCCGAAAATGATCCAAACCGTGACTCCTGATCCGAGGAACGATCCGAACCGTGAGTTTTTTGATCCGTTGCACCCCTACTGAGAATGCAACCTATCCATTTACTAGAGACCGATGAGCGATGACATCACTGAGAATATAACCTATCCATTCACTAGAGACCGATGACATCACTGAGAATACAACCTATCCATTCACTAGAGACCAATGACATCACTGAGAATGCAACCTATCCATTTACTAAAGACCGATGACATCACTGACAATATAACCTATCCATTCACTAGAGACCGGTGACATCACTGAGAATACAACCTATCCATTCACTAGAGACCGATGACATTACTGAGAATGCAACCTATCCATTCACTAGAGACCGGTGACATCACTGAGAATACAACCTATCCATTCACTAGAGACCGATGACATCACTGAGAATGCAGCAAATCCATTCACTAGAGACCGATGACATCAATGAGAATGCAACCTCTCTATTCACAAGAGGCGGTGACATCAATGAAAATACAACCTATCCATTCACTAGAGACCAGCGAAATCACTGAGAATACAACCTATCCATTCAATAGAAGCTGGTGACATCACTGAGAATGCAACCTATCCATTCACAAGAGGCGGATGACATCAATGAGAATACAACCTATGTGTTCACTAGAGACTGATGACATCACTGAGAATGCAGCCTATCCATTTACTAGAGACAAGTGACATTAATGAAAATACAACCTATGCATTCACTAGAGCAGTGATGGTGAACCTTGGCACCCCAGATGTTTTGGAACTACATTCTCCATGATGCTCAACTACACCGCAGAGTGCATGAGCATCATGGGAAATGTAGTTTGAAAACATCTGGAGAGCCAAGGTTTGCCATCACTGCACTAGAGGCTGGTGACATCACTGAAAATGTAACCTATCCATTCACATCAGGCTGATGACATCACTAAGATTTTTTAACAGAGACATATCCATTTACTAGACTAGAGCCAAGATTTTATTGACACTGTAAGCTACCAATATAATGGAGACAAATGAGAACACAGAGAATGTAGTTTGTGAGACCCACCATGTAAAAAAAAAAAAAACATTATATAAAGCATTCTATAGGATGTGCTGTCATTGGTGGGGATAGGCAAATGTCTGATGAAGCATTTGCTACTTTTCTGAAAACCTAAGAGCACCAAATATGTCAACAAACTAGAATATTGTGCATTTGTATGAGTAAGTCTCTAAATTCATTTGTCTTAAAGGGTTAGTTCACCTTTTCAAAAAAAAAAAAAAAAAAATGAAAAGGTGAACGAGCAGCCTACAACCCCTGCCTCTCCGATCCCTGCTGTACCTTTATGGGTGATGAGCTGTGCCAAGGCAGCCGATGTCGTGGTCCGGGGACTCCAAATACCTGCTCTTTTTCCCCTTCATTCTGTAGAGATTCTGCGATAGATCAGAGTAATTCTGATTGGTCAGCGCTGGGACATGACCCCTTTGATCAATCGGAATCGCTCTGATCTGTCCTGGATACGCTATATAAAGATCCCAGGACTGCTGCAACCGGCTGTGTGGGCGCTGACAGCTCCTCACTCACGGAGGTAGGTACAGCGATGGACGGGAAGGGTGTATGGTGTTAGTTCATCCTCATTTTTTCTAAAAAGGTGAACTTATACTTTAAAGTGATCGCAAACTTTTTTTTTTTATAATGAACTTATCTGCTCTGTGCAATGGTTTTATCTGCTCTGTGCAATGGTTTTACACAGAGCAGCTCCAATCCTCTTCGTCCTCCTCCTCTGGGATCCCCCACCGGCACTCCAGGCTCCTTCCTCGTTCCGAGTGCCTCCATAGCAAGCCGCTAGCTATAGGGGCACTCATGTGGGCTCAATCCCAAGCCACACTACTTGAAAATGACTCCTGCCGTTGCCTGCATGGCCAGAAGAGAGAGAGTCGCCGCTGTTGGTCACAGCGCTGAATCGAGATTGGGCTCAGGTAAGTATTTAGGGGCCGGGGGGGACCCTAATCAGTGAAGGTTTTACTTTAAAGTGATACTAAAGTCTCCTTTTTTTTCTTTTTTCAATAACAAACATGTTATATTTAACCTCCTCTGTGCAGTTGGTTTTGCACAAAGCAGCCCAGATCCTCCTCTTCTTGCATCCCTTCTTCGGCGCTCCTGGCCCCTCCCTCCTGTCGTGTGCCCCCACAGCAAGCAGCTTGCTATGGGGGCACCCGAGCCGCGGCTCTGTGTGTCCACTCAGACACAAAGCCGTGGTTCAGCCCAGCCCTTTCTCTCTCATCATTGGCTAACTGACTTTAATTGACAGCAGCAGTAGCCAATGGCGCCACTGCTGCATCTTAGCCAATCAGGAGGGAGAGTCCCGGATGGCTGAGGCACTCGTGCACATCGCTGGATCGATGCTCAGGTTAGTATTAGGGGGGTTGCTGCACACTGAAGGTTTTTTAACCTTCTACCTTTACAACCACTTTAAAGAGGGGGTCCGCCAACCGCTGCAAAGATAAAAGCCAGCAGCTGCACATACTGCAGCTGCTGACTTTTAATAATCGGACACTTACCTGTCCTGGAGTCCAGCGATGCCGGCACCGCAGCTGATGTTTCCATTAGCTGTCGGGTGCATGCCAACTCCATTGCGAGTAAGGGAACCCGGCAGTGTAGCCTTTCGGTATTCACGCCGGGAACCCTACTGCGCATGCTTTTCTCTCCTACTGGCCCGGCGACAGAGGGAGCAGGAGGGAGGAGGATGGAGCCCCACCCGTGACTTCAATATCCGCGGCTGAGGCTCCCAGAAGTGGGGAAAGCATACCTGTGAAAGCCAGGTATGCTGTCCCCCCTCTCCCCCGAAAGGGGGGGAGGAGTACAATGAGCGGAAGTTCCACTTTTGGGTTTAGGAATTCAAAAATGTAAACATCTCCCTCCTACCAAGCCTGTAATACTCCATATTGAAGAATGATCACATCACAGAACAGGTAGTACAACGTTTCGGAGTCACGGAGGACCCCTTCGTCAGGCATGTGAGAAGCCTGGACCGGCTCTGTGACAGCAGCCAACAGTGGGCTTCAGCCCGCTGTCTGCTGAAAATGGGTCAGAGGAGTGCAGAACGAACTGTGATCCACAGGAGAAGTACAGCCAAACGAGCTTTGGCTGTACTTTTCCTTTAACTCTCCCGCGCCTGTCGAGTGTTTTCAAAGGACACAACACAAAAAAAAAAAAAATCACTCAAAACATTTTACTTGCAGTATTTCATGAAACGTACAATTTCTAAACTTAATTCCTTTTATCCATGAAAGGTACGATGAGAAAGACCAGATTAAATAGGAGCTGTCTTTAAGAAGATAGGTAAGTGACACTTGGTGTTTATAATCACACCCACACAGGCCATTATGAAGGCCGCCAATTCCTTCCAGGCAACAACAAATTAGTACCAGAGAAGTTATATACAGAAACAGATAAAAGCCAGTCATCCTCTTTATCTACCGTACACATTATACATGGACGGGCGGACTCCTCATCCTTCTCTTACCGAGCGCAAGGTGAGCTAATGACATTTTAATTAATGTTTACAGATGGTAATTGCTCTGATCTGCATTACAGTATCTTTCCTGAGGCATAAAAAGTGTTTAAAGAAAATTTCCATCGAGCGCTTCCTGTACTATCTTCATTAGAAATCGCTCAATCTCTGACGCATTTGTGCTGTCAAATATTTGTAATTTAAAAGCAGGCATTCTGAGTAGACCACGCAATCCACGGTAACCAAATTGAAGTGTCTTGTGTCCTTATCAAGGTTTTTAAGCTGGACTCCAGTCTGTAGAAAAGTACCTCCAAGTCTCTGTGTCAGGACCCGGGTCTGAACCTACAACCTCTGCTGTGTCTCGCAATGTCTCTAATTGCTGAGCCACCTGAGATGCTGGACAACTCCCTGTCTAATCTCTTATGACAACCTTAACTTGTGTCATGTTTTTCTTGAACCCTTTGCTCCTCCCATGAACTTCCTATTAAAGCCATGCCTTTTACGCTTCCCATTTATTGTTCTCTCTCCTGCCAATATCTCACTCTTGTCAGTCCTGCTGCCGTCTGTATCTTCGGTACCATTCGTTACTGACCTTTGGCTTGTTCCTCGACTACACTTCTGCTTGATCCCAACCTGCATCTACTTGTTGCTGACCTTTGGTTTGTTTACTGACTACGCTTCTGTTTATTCCCTAACTGCTAGATCTGCTACTGGACCCCAGTTTGCTCACCTCCTGGCGGGGCGATCCTGAGGTTCGCGACCTGGTACTAACACACAGCAAGTGTGACCTGCTTCTATAGTGATATTGTTGATAATGATGCGCTCCAATTTACTTTACAATCTGTGCATAGTTCCTCTAAAATCCTGCAAATCCCAATAGTGTTACTGGTGGTGATAAACCAGATCTAAAGTATATAACATATGTGAATATATAGCATATGTGAATACAATTTCAAAAACTCATATAGTGAGACTGCATCTAGGTGCAGATCTAAACGAATAAGTGGATGACGTGTGTAATCTCAATGTACAGGTGGTGTAGATAATATAATAAAACACTAGCCAAATTCATAAGCTATAATAACATCTGGAAATGCAAAAATGCAAAGCACCAACACTCATAAAAATATGGCTTGTATGATAATATTGCATCCAAATAGCTATGCCCCAAAGACAAAGTTAATAGTGCCCAATTACAAGTAATAGTGTGAGACTGTTTGTTTCTTAGACCACTCTTAAATGTTGCTTGTGCTTTACATCGCTTTTAACTTTCAGTTGGTTCATGTAAATGAAAGAATATACATCATTGCGCAATGATCACAGATAGCATAAAGTAAATGCTCAAAAGTAATGCACTCACATATCCCTGGTTGTTGTTAAGGCACACAATGAAAACAATCAGCCGCTGTGAGCGTGACTCCTCAATACCGCTGCTACCGTGCTGATGATTAGCAAGGGTAGTCCTCAACACTAGCTCCTCCCACGCGTTACGTCACAGACCACGTGACTTTCTCAAAGTTTCTCAACTTCCCTTGAGAAAGTCACGTGGTCTGTGACGTAACGGATCTTAAAAAAAATAAAGCCCACACCATTTTCCAGCATTCTTCATACCAGCCCTTCCTCTTTTTCCTGGGTGGTGGCACCTCCTGATGGACAGACCTGCCCTTGTGTAATAAAGTGTGAGCACCGTTCAGTTCAGGAGTACTTTAAGCCTAGGCTGCATGGTGATGTGCCCCTCAAGGGATTTCTTCACAACAGCTTAGGCTCACTGGAATTGGATTGGATGACACTGGGGGGTTGATTTACTAAAACTAGAGCGTACACAATCTGGTGCAGCTCTGCATAGCGACCAATCAGCTTCCAGTTTTTTGTTTTTTTTGTCAAAGCTTAATTGAACAAGCTGAAGTTAGAAGCTGATTGGCTACCATGCACAGCTGCACCAGATTTTGCACTCTCCAGTTATAGTAAGGCTGGCCATACATTATACAATTTTCTTGTACAATTTTCTTTTAGATTTACCAAAACCATATAATAGGAGGTCAAACCTAAACACTTTCAATTTGTATGCAATCAGGCAGGCCCTTGTACTACAAAGTTGAAGGTAAATGTAAAGGAAATTGAACAAGAAAATTGTATAATGTATGGCCAGTTTAAATCAACCCCTGGGTGTCTTTCAAGGCAGGTGACCAGCAGTGGCAGCAAGAAGGAGCAGATATTTTGTAGGAGACAGCACCAGACTGGAGGTAAGTATTGCAGCAAAGTGTTTTTTTTTTTATTTCATTTTAAATCAGGCGGGGTATTGGGGACAGGCTCTGGCTGTGTTTCCATGTTTGTGTAGCCAGTAGGCCACACGGCTGCTCCAAGCTGCAGGCAGTTCGAATTGTGCCTGCTTTTTTTGATGCCCGTAGGCATCCCTGGGTATCAGGAAGGAGAGCGGAGCTGGAGAGTTGAATGAAGCAGAGGAGCACCTGAATCAAATGCCCTGTGCCATTGTCATATTGGACATGCCCTCACTAACTTACCTCTTTAGTTTGCACTGTGTCTCAGTGTGGAGGTGGCAATCTCGGCGGAGGCAGGATTTTACTTCCCCATGTCAGAGCTGCACACCTGAAGACTAATGATCTGACAACTGGTGGGTGAATATTCAAAAAAGCAGTATGGGAGGTGGAGGACTCACCAAATGGATGAAGCAGAAGCAGGAAGATCCTTGCACTGTACAGCTTCCTCTCCAGCAAGAAGAGCAGCACACTGCACAGTAGTGACATCATGAAATCTCTTAAGGCTAGAGGTCTGAGGCAGCAAAGCCTTAGGTGACCTCACACTGCAGATATACACCCTATATAGCTGCATGTCAAAGAAGGGCACTGCAATTTTTTTGCAGGAATGTGTCAAAAGATAATTTTTTTAGGGTAATGCATAGAAAAAAAAGCCTTTCTAGATTTTCTTTATGACATTCAAATGTTCACTTTTTGAAATAAGACAAATTTAAGTCTACAATTTTCCATTTGACTTTCTAATTAGAACTTTAATCCTTTCAAAACTGTCCTAATTACCCATTAGGTAAAGACACGGGTAAGTTCTAGGCTTTTAGGCTGGCAGCTCTCCAAAGGAGTTTCCCTTCTTTGTTAGCGAAGACAAAAAGGTGGATTGATGAACAATTCTAGCCATGGGGAAAATACATTATGAAGAGGCCAGAGCTAAGTCAAGCGCTGCACCATTCTACTATCAATGAAACACAGACGTCAGCGAATAGTCTTTAAAGACAAAGTTGACCACTGTAGGGGGGCTTAGAAAACATCTAACAGCTTGCTCTGGAAGCATACAGTTTTGTAGGCCAAAAGCTTTATGAGAAATTCTTTTTTTAAAGCAACTCTGTCAGGGTGAACGAAAATCCCAAAGTCCAGATCCCTGCAAATAAAATGGCTTTTATACTCTACCTATTCTGCAGCCCATGTCTCCTACCATCGCTCCATCTCAGCATTTCATCCTTCGACTGACTTTTGCATTCAACATTTCTGGGAATGTCAATGTTCCCCACCACACTGTGGTTCCTTCCTCTAACCCCTAAAGAACTACAGGACTTAGGGTGATGTAGGAGTCAGAGGAAGGGACCACAGCAGGAGACAGGGCACAGAGGCATCAAATGTTTCCAGAAGTACTGAATGCTGAGGAGAATGATGGAGGCTGGAGAGCTGAGTGGAGGAAAAGTAGAGGACAGAGGTAATGGGAGTGGTGGTTATAACAGCTTTTCTAATGCAAAGCTCCTTCCTATAAGATTTCTGGGTATGCACAAACTAAAACCATAGCTTCTATGCAGTGAGCCTTGGGAATTATGGTCATAGTTTGAAGCTTACAGGGGGCTGAGGATCCTTCCCTGTCCCCATTTGATGGAGCTGGGTGTCTGGGGGCCCAATTACCAAGCACTAATGCTATCACATGGAAGAAAGTAAAGGTACATGCTTCTCCATACCCAGAAGAACCATTTAATTTACTATGCTCTCTATTGCTGAACACAGAAGCAGAGGAGCAAAATAAAGACAACTATAAGCAGCAGGAAGGAAGGGGCACCACTAAGTGCTGCTTTGCCCTTCACCTAGAAAATGTACAGCTTTCAGTAAGGCCTAATTCACAATGGCTAGGTAGCACAAATGCTTCATCCCCTCTGCTGGCAGCCTGTTAAATTCTATGAGAGTCTGATAGCTGCTGCGGCTGGACAGGGCTGGACAGGGCTGGGCAGTGCACCTAGCGGTATGTATGTGTTTAAGACAGTATGCGCTAAAGGACGAATGCCTGAAAATCTGGCAGACTGGGTTCCAGGCATTTGTCCCTGGGCGCATAATGCCCTAAACAAAAGTGCACCCGGTGAGTGCCCCCTCCAGCCGCCAGACTCTCAAAGTTTGACAGGCTGCTAGCCACTGGGCTGGATAGTGCATTTCCTGGCTTCTTCTACCCGGCAAACAGTGAAACTGAACCAGTAAGGACACACCAGCAGGGCCAGGGTGCCAACCACCCACCCACAGCAGGGAGCCTGGCCAGCCACAGCAGGGTGCCAGCCAGCCACCCACCCACCCACAGCAGGGTGCCAGTCACTCACCCACAGCAGGGTGCACCATCTGTGCCCGCCACCCACAGTAGGGTGCCAGCCAGCCACCCACCCACCCACAGCAGGATGACAGCCAGCCACCCACCCACAGCAGGATGACAGCCAGCCACCCACCCACCCACAGCAGGGTGCCAGCCAGCCACCCACAGCAGGGTGCACTGTGCCAGCCAGCCACCCACCCACAGCAGGGTGCCAGCCAGCCACCCACAGCAGGGTGCACCGTGCCAGCCAGCCACCCACCTACAAGAGGGGGTGCCAGCCAGCCACCCACCCACAGCAGGGTGCACCGTCCATGCCAGCCACCCACCCACAGCAGGGTAGATGGACTAGATAGTTTTTTTTTTTCAACCTCACCTACTATGTAACATCGCCTAGGGTGTAGAGATGCAACAAAATATCGGGCGAAAATGGTGTTATCTGCATTTTGCCGATAAGAAAAAAAAAAGTGCCAAAAACGCACCGATTTTGCTGTGATTTTACTGTGCTTAAGGTGTGTTTTTCATAGATCCCGTCACTCAAAATCTACATCAAAAACTTAAAACGGTCAGACTTTCTCACAGCCAACATTTGTTGTCGGAAAATCCTATCGTGTGTACAGGGCATCACTCTTGCGCATGCATATGGATGTATTTTTAAAAAACGTAAAATTCTATACGTTTCGAAAAAAATACGCATGTGCAATTACACCCCTGTGCTGGTGGTTGCGCACGTACAGCATTTTCTGTAAGGTATTCCTATTGGCAAAATATGCTGCTGTAGCTCCCACGCAGCACAGCAACAGATGTATTATACCCTCTACGCCAATACCTTGTAAGTTACGGCCATGTACAAGAGGCTTTATGTAAGAAAAAAAAACACATATTGTTTACAATTGAAAAGCTTGCAAAATGTGTCTTAGACATGTCATATTTGTTTTATTAAGGAAGGATGCGTGGAAAGCATTATTTTCCTTAGAGGGTCCTTGAAAGAAATGTAATGCTTCCTAAAATGAAGTGTATTTCCCTTTAAATATGTCTGTGGCAGTGTTAAGTGTACTTAGGAAAGGCGCTGAGAAGCTTCCTAATAGAAAAATGACGATTTTCCAAGACACAATTCACTGCTGTTTCCAGGCAACCCTACACAATGCGAACGTCGATGAGCTTGGACAAGAGAAGCGGCCACTTAGACATCTCGATTGTATAATGGCATATTATCTGTTAGTTGAGAACAGACACTCGGCGAGCCTTAACAGCACAACGGAGGTCAGGTAGTCCATTCAAGGTCACCAATACCCAACAACCACCAGCGTAGGACAAGGACAAAACCAGCTGCACAGCATTCTCAAAAAAGCTCAACTCTAGGCAATAAAAAAAAAAAACCCTTGAATTGCCCCCCTCCATATTGCAAAGGTTAAATGCTTATTAAGTTTGGAGGTTGTGGAAGAGGTTGTAGTATAGGGCTTCTCAACCAGGGTTCCATGGATCCCTAAGGTTCCTCCAGAGGTTGCTAGGGGTCCATTGAGCAATGAGCAATTTCTGCCTCTCAGAAAAGTTCCCACTAAAAGCATTGATCTTTTCGGCTGTATGTAAGGGGGCAATCTTCCCAATGCCCACAAGTGTAAGGAGCATTCTTCCCGATGACTATCACACTAATGTACCCCGAGTTGTAGATATAGGAATTATTAGTAGACCAGAAAGATATTTTAAGGGTTCCTCTGTGTTGAAAAGGATAAGGCTGCTGTAGTACTTACCATCTTCTAGCTCCAGTAGGCTCCTCTCAGTGTCAATGGTCCCCAAAGTGCTTCTTTTAGGTGTTAAAGACTCAGTGACACATTGCACACATACAAAACTCTTGCTGTTTTATCTGTGTTTCTATGCCAGAAAGGTAGTCCTACAGAACTGGAAATTGGTGACTCCCCCCACAGCTGCCCAGTGGCGCATGCTGGTAGACTCAATGCTGCCTCTGTACAAACTCACATACATGGGTCGCAAGTGTCCCCAGAAATTTGAAAAAGTGTGTAAGTCATAAGTTGTTGCCAGGTCGCTCAATATCTAAAACCGGGCTCACTGATATGCGGGATGGTGGAGCCCCATTCTGGTCACGCTTGCTCAGAATGAGCCCTTGACAACCCCGACCCTCCTTTACAACACCTATCTCTTCCTCCCTCCCATCCGCCCCCCACACCCCCAACTTTTTGCTTTGTCTTTTCCCCTTAACCTCCCTGGCGGTATGATTATTTCGGATTTTAGGTGCTGAAAGCGGTACAATTATTTTGCATGGAAATTTGGCGTTTTATATTTTAGGCCTGTAATTCTTAGGAATAACTCACTTAAATCGGTCCAAACAAGGGTCTAGTAGACATCCTGGGAATGATAAAGTTTGAAAAACGAAATCATAAATTATAATATAATAAATTACTATAAATAATTATAACAAATAATAATAATAAAAATTATTCAATAATGTAATCAAATCAAAAACACTGAAATTTGCTCAGTTGCAGAATTGTCGCTGTGATTACCGTATTTATCGGCGTATAACACGCACTTTTTTCCCCTTAAAATCAGGGGAAAGTCGCAGGTGCGTGTTATACGCCGATCTCCTGCGATCCCGTGGTGTCAAAACTTCAAAATCGCCGACCGCGATTTGAAAATGGCGCCGCCGGCGCCGAAATACACAGAGCCGGTCCTCGGCTCTTTCCGGCGGCTCTCGTTCACTTTCGGCTCCACTCGTAGTCCGGAGCGGAGCTATCCGAACCTACTCGGCTAGGTTCGGATAGCTCCGCTCGGGACTACGAGTGGAGCCGAAAATGAATGAGAGCCGCCGGAAAGAGCCGAGGACCGGCTCTGTGTATTTCGGCGCCGGCGGCGCCATTTTCAAATCGAGGTCGGCGATTTTGAAGCCCAATATGGCAGGGACAGGGGATCGACGGCTGCAATGGGGCAAGGCTGCACTGGGGAAGGCTGCACTGACAAGGCTGCACTGGGGAAGGCTGCACTGACAAGGCTGCACTGGGGAAGGCTGCACTGACAAGGCTGCACTGGGGAAGGCTGCACTGACATGGCTGCACTGACAAGGCTGCACTGACAAGGCTGCACTGGGGAAGGCTGCACTGACATGGCTGCACTGGGGCAAGGCTGCACTGAGAAGGCTGCAATGATGGGCATTTAAATGTAAGTTTTTTTCCCTTCAACTTCCCTCCTAAAAGTTTTTTTTCCTTAAAATTCCCTCCTAAATTGGGGTGCGTGTTATACGCCGATCTCCTGCAATCCCGTGGTGTCAAAACTTCAAAATCGCCGACCGCGATTTGAAAATGGCGCCGCCGGCGCCGAAATACACAGAGCCGGTCCTCGGCTCTTTCCGGCGGCTCTCGTTCACTTTCGGCTCCACTCGTAGTCCCGAGCGGAGCTATCCGAACTAGGTTCGGATAGCTCCGCTCGGGACTACGAGTGGAACCGAAAATGAACGAGAGCCGCCGGAAAGAGCCGAGGACCGGCTCTGTGTATTTCGGCGCCGGCGGCGCCATTTTCAAATCGCGGTCGGCGATTTTGAAGCCCAATATGGCAGGGACAGGGGATCGACGGCTGCAATGGGGCAAGGCTGCACTGGGGAAGGCTGCACTGACAAGGCTGCACTGGGGAAGGCTGCACTGACAAGGCTGCACTGGGGAAGGCTGCACTGACAAGGCTGCACTGGGGAAGGCTGCACTGACATGGCTGCACTGACAAGGCTGCACTGACAAGGCTGCACTGGGGAAGGCTGCACTGACATGGCTGCACTGGGGCAAGGCTGCACTGAGAAGGCTGCAATGATGGGCATTTAAATGTAAGTTTTTTTCCCTTCAACTTCCCTCATAAAAGTTTTTTTTCCTTAAAATTCCCTCCTAAATTGGGGTGCGTGTTATACGCCGGCGCGTGTTATACGCCGATAAATACGGTACTTTCAGTGTTTGATGACGGATCTCCCCACAAATCACTATCGCTAAATTCTGCAAGTGATTCTAATTTATTATCACTGTTTTCTAGCTGGTCTAAAGCCACTTTTGATGTAAAGGGACGGTTTTGGTTGCTA
Source organism: Lithobates clamitans (assembly GCA_037952925.1). NCBI lineage: Eukaryota > Metazoa > Chordata > Amphibia > Anura > Ranidae > Lithobates > Lithobates clamitans. The sequence goes on from JBBGZY010003239.1 coordinate 64,697, forward strand.
TGGACAATCTCCAGTTTCCAGGCAGAAAGAACAGTATTTATGATATCAAACTGCATGCAGGACACTGGACAGACCACTAGGGACAAAAGGGATGTGAAATAAATTGATACAGTAATGTAATCTGTAAGATTACGGTGTACTGTCTGTATATGTATTGTTCGTTTTACTTTTTGAATTTGGCGTCGTTCTCCGTCCCCGTGCGTCGCAATGCTCGCAGGGAACAGAGCTCGGCTCCGTGATAGATCGAGCGGAGGGCGGCTCGCTCACAGTGCGGGGAGACATCGCAGGATCCTGGGGACAAGGTAAGTAACATGTACCTGGATCCTGCGATGCGATCCCGAGTGTGGCTCAGGGTTACCGCTTTTGGTACTGAAAATCCACCCCGAGCCAGACTCGGGAATACCGCCGGGGAGTTAATTAGACCTTGCTCCCTGGGGATGGAGACGACTATAACTGGTACCCGATGCACTAGGTATGTCTACGGCACCTCTTAGATCCTTACAGAAAAACCTTTTTTCTTTTTTTGGACCGCAACATAATTCGTGTTAATTATTTAACCCTAATGATAGAAGTTTTTTTTTTCTTTGCTTCCTCCAGCCTACTAATAAAGGGGATTGGTTAATTGGTCACAGGTGCTTGAGGCCTATATAACCTTCTGTAGAACTCATTGTGAGCCTGCTCATCTTTGAGCTTGCTGGAACGTAGACCAAGTGGAACTGGACTAAGTGGTGAGTTAAAAAAACAGAGTAGAAAACAAGAGATTGTAACAGGGGTCAAGTACCTGTGTAGGGTGAGTGTGTACCTGTGTATTCTAAGTACATAAGTGCTGCGAGTGCACGTGGGCTGTATTGAATATTAGTGTCAGGTAGTACCTGTGTATTGTGAGTACCTGAGTGTTGTCTATGTGTGTGTGGATCGTTAGTACTTGTGTATTGTGTGTGTGTGTGTGCACGTGGGTCTGCGAGTGTACGTTGGTCAGCGAGTACCTGTGTATTGTCTTGTTGAGTACCTGTGTAATGTCTTGTTGAGTACCTGTGTATTGTCCTGTTAAGTATTAGTATCAGGAAGCTAGTTGTTAGGTAATTTGGCCAGGGAATAATCACCAATCCTCATTAAATTAGTAGGTACGATGCCCGGTCGGTGTGGATATGTGACTCGGTGTACATCTTGCCGCATGTATGCATTCCTTGATCATCCGATCGAGGGCGAATACTGCTGTGCAATATGTAAGCGCATTGTTTCCATGGAAGCCCAGGTTCTGAATCTGGGAAAGCAACGGTGAGCACTGAGGAGTCCCTCCATACTAAAGGAGAGCCAGGAACGTACACGGCAGGTGCCGGCAGGGGCCAGCACAGAGGCAGGTGGAGGCAAAGAAGTGCAGGCACTAGGAAAGAGTAGATATGTGACAGCCAGGAAGGGTAGAGGGAGAAGTGTCAGAGAGGCTGATCCAGGGCTGGAGTATCCCAATAAGTACGCTCCATTGAGTGACATTGGTGAAACCAGTCAGGGACCAGCACTGCTGGAGATGAGGGACTCTCCTAGCTGCCGGGGGAAGAACTCCTCCAGTGAGAGTGGGGGGGAAGCGAAGGGAAAGGAAAGACAGATTCTGGTGGTAGGGGACTCAATTCTTAGAAGGACAGAGAGGGCAATCTGTAACCAAGACCTGAAGCGCCGAACTGTATGTTGTCTACTGGGCGCTCGTATACGGCATATCACGGAACTGGTGGACAGATTACTGGGAGGGGCTGGGGAAGACCCGGCTGTCATGGTGCATGTTGGCACCAATGACAAAGTCAGAGGGAGATGGAGTGTCCTAAAGAACGATTTTAGGGACTTGGGAGCTAAATTGAGGAAAAGGACCTCCAAGGTAGTATTCTCAGGAATACTACTGGTACATCAAGCCACACCAGCAAGGCAGAGGGAGATTAGGGAAGTAAACAAGTGGCCGAAGAGCTGGTGTAGTAAGGAGGGGTTTGGGTTCCTGGAGGACTAGGCCGACTTCTCAGTCGATCACCAGTACTATAGAAGGGACGGACTGCACCTAATCGAGGAGCGTGCAGATCAGCTGGGAGTAAAGATGGACAAAAAGTTAGAGGGGTTTTTAAACTAGGTGACGGGGGGGAGGCAAGAGGTAGAGATAGTCAACATATCCCAGAGGGTAGTATTGGGGGCATTAGTGGTAGGTTGACTAAAGTACATAAACCCAAGGAAAGTATAGTAACAAGTCCTAGTTGTAATCTCGGAACACCCAATAAGAGGATAGTATGCGACCGGTCTAAACTACGTGGCATGTTCACTAATGCCAGGAGCCTGGCGGACAAATGGGTGAACTAGAGATACTGTTGTACGAGGAGGATTTGGATTTTGTGGGAATTTCAGAGACCTGGTTCAACAGCTCTCATGATTGGCTGGCAACCATTCAACGTTATACCCTTTATCGCAGGGATAGAGAGGGTAAAAAAGGGGGAGGGGTATGCCTATATATCAAGAATATTGTACAAGTGAATGTGAGAGATGACATCACTAAAGGAGCTAGGGAGGAGGTGTAATCCTTATGGGTAGAGCTCCAAAGGGATGAAGCTAAGGGGAAAATAATACAGGGAGTATGCTATAGGCCCCCTAACCTGAGGGAGGAGGGGGAGACAGATCTCCTATCACAAGTTGGATTAGCAGCAAGGATGGGAAGGGTTATCATAATCGGGGATTTCAATTATCCAGACATAGACTGGGCCGAGGGAACCATGCATTCGTCTAAGGCTCGCAAGTTCCTAAATGTCTTGCTGGACAATTTAATGGTTCAGATGGTAGACGCACCAACCAGAAATAAAGCGTTACTGGATCTACTGATTACCAACAATACAGACCTGGTCACGGATGCGGAAATACGGGGCAATTTAGGAAACAGCGATCACAGGTCAATTGGCTTCAGTATACTGTAAATCACACAAATAGGAAACATAAAGGGAATACAAAGACACTGAATTGCTAGAAGGCATGAATTGGGATAAAATCTTAGGAACAAAGAACACAGAGGAGAGATGGGTTTGCTTTATGAGCATATTAAATAAGGGCATTAGCCAATGCATCCCATTGGGTAATACATTTAAAAGAGCGAACAAAAGTCCTGGATGGCTTGACTCCAATGAAAAAATGCATATAAAAGCAAAGGAGAAGGCCTTCAAAAAGTACAAGGTTGAGGGATTATCAGCAGCATTCAGATTTTATAAAGAATGCAACAAGAAATGTAAGGGTGCAATTAAGGTGGCTAAGATAGAATACGAAAGACACATAGCGGAGTAGAGCAAAAAAAAATCCCTAGAAATTCTTTAAGTATGTAAACAGTAAAAAAGGGAGGACAGACCATATTGGCCCCATAAAGAATGAGGAAGGACATCTGGTTACAAAGGATGGGGAGATGACGAAGGTATTGAATTTAGTCTTCACGAGGGAATCGGGGGGGCTTCAGTAACCAAAACTGCAGTGTTTATCCTCATGACACATCACAGGAAGCACCGTCATGGCTAACAGAGAACAGAATTAGAATTAGACTTGGGAAACTTAACATTAATAAATCACCAAGACCAGATCGTTTGCATCCGAGGGTCCTTAGGGAACTCAGTCAAGTAATTGCCAGACCATTGTTCCTAATTTTTACTGACAGTCTACTGACTGGAATGGTACCAGCTGATTGGAGAAAATCCAGTGTGGCACCAATATTTAAAAATGGCCCAAAATACATCTCTGGAAATTACAGATCAGTTAGCCTAACATCAATAGTATGCAAGCTCTTGGAGGGGAAGATAAGGGACTATATACAAGATTTTAGAAATGAGAAAGGTATCATTAGCAGTAATCAGCATGGATTCATGAAGAATCGTTCTTGCCAAACCAATCTATTAACCTTCTATGAGGAGGTGAGTTGCCACCTAGATAAAGGAAGGCCCGTAGACAAGGTCTATCTGGATTTTGCCAAAGCATTTGACACAGTTCCCCATAAATGTTTACTGTACAAAGTAAGGTCAGTTGGCATGGACCATAGGGTGAGTACATGGATTAAAAACTGGCTACAAAGGCAAGTTCAGAGGGTGGTGATAAATGGGGAGTACTTTGAATGGTCAGGGGTGGGTAGTGGGGTTCCCCAGGGTTCTGTGCTGGGACCAATCCTATTTAATTTGTTCATAAACTATCTGGAGGATGGGATAAACAGTTCAATCTCTGTATTTGCTGATGATACTAAGCTAAGCAGGGCAATAACTTCTCCGCAGGATGTGGAAACCTTGCAAAAAGATCTGAACAAATGAATGGGGTGGCAACTACATGGCAAATGAGGTTTAATGTAGAAAAATGTAAAATAATCCATTTGGGTGGAAAAATATGAGTGCAATCTATACACTGGGGGGAGAACCTCTGGGGGTATCTAGGATAGAAAAGGAAGTGCAATATCAAGCTGCTGCTAACAAAGCAAACAGAATATTGGCAGGCATTAAAAAGGGGATTACTTCCAGAGATAAAACAATAATTCTACCGCTCTACAAGACTCTGGTCCGTCTACACCTACAGTATGCTGTCCAGTTCTGGGCACCAGTCCTCAGGAAGGATGTACTGGAAATGGAGCGAGTACAAAGAAGGGCAACAAAGCTAATAAAGGGTCTGGAATATATTAGTTATGAGGAAAGGTTGCGAGCACTGAACTTATTCTCTCTGGAGAAGAGATGCTTGAGAGGGGATATGATTTCAATTTACAAATACCGTACTGGTGACCCCACAATAGGGATAAAACTTTTTTGCGGAAGGGAGTTTAACAAGACACGTGGCCACTCATTAAAATTAGAAGAAAAGAGGTTTAACCTTAAACTACATAGAGTGTTCTTTACTGTAAGAGTGGCAAAGATATGGAATTCCCTTCCACAGGCGGTGGTCTCAGCAGGGAGCATCAATAGTTTTAAAAATTATTACATAAGCAGCTGAAACCTCACCTATTATGTAACTATGTATGTTCAAATTGTATTAATGCCTTGTCCACTAATAAAACTTTTCTGTTAAAACGGACGGAACGCATCGGACGGAGCAACAGCAGTGATGTCACAACGCCCACGGGGGGGTATTGGATGCGATCTATGTAATATGCTGGGGTTTTTTTGTGAATTGATGGGAGTCGATGCCTAATTTTAAATACATTTTGGTTTTTTTACTGCACCATGAGAGATCTCCTCCTTTTTACATGTATGGCTTTGATCTAACTGAGTGCTGGTAAGAACGGCCATGGATCGTTTTGGAGGTGGACAGAGGCATAGGTGGTATGCAGTGGTGGAGCTAGTGAGGCATACTTAGCATTCATCTATCTAGCTGGAGCTCAACCTTCCACTCACTCATCCATTCCTATACCAAGCTCTGAGCAGGATAGGAGGCAATCATCCATCCACCCACCCAGGATTTCTTAAAGTGCAGCTAGACCTCCTTTAATCTGAGGTCAAATGATCTGGTAAGCAGCTTTGAGTTATTTGGTGGTATCCACTGTGGTGAAGAACTTCCAAGATCACTTGGTTCTCCTCCTTGATCTTTGTTTGCACATCTTTTTTGGACTTTTTCAGGACTTTATTAAGTAGTTACTAGGTTGGACTTTATTAAATGGGACTTTTTATTTATTTATTAACACTTAATGAATTTAATGATATGGTGTATATTCTTTTAGGTTATGATTTATGATGGACAGGTATGAATTATTTATGCATTTTAAGTGATTTATTATTTGACAGAGCAACACATTTTTATTTAGTCTATTCATATCAGGTGTGATGATATAGTGAGTGCGGCAGACATTAGTTGTTTTGGATGACTTGTTTTTCAGTGTGTAGCACGACCTAATTTGTATGTGCTGTGCATTTATAAATCATGACTACCTGGGATGTCCCGGATCAATGCACATGAGGGGAGGGGGACACAGTAGCCATCATTGTCAGGCCCAAAGAAACCGTTCAGCATCACGCAAAACACTGTAGGCAGATGCAGTATCCTCAGCGGCCCTTGAGTCCACCTGGTAAGGACCTCATTAATTTGTGTACCGAGGCCCAGGTCGCAGCCTTGCAAACCTGAGCCATTGATGCCCGATGATGGATAGCCCAACACTTCTGGCAGAGTGAACTTTCACTTGAAAGGTTAAACCTTACCCTTCAAGCCATAGGCTTGAGTAATAAACTGACGAATCCACCAAGAATTTGTCGGACTCCGTAACTACCTGACCCTTCCTCGAACCTTCAGGAAGGATGAACAAGGAATCCAGCTGCCCGATTGCAGACACGTTCAAATACATTTTTGCCTCGGGGGGGGGGGGGGGGTAGCTTTTACAAGATAAAAACAAAGAGCCTGAGGTAGTTCTGCTAATTTATGGCTTATTTCACGCTCACCGTCTGTAGAATACAGGTTACTAGACAGGTGCTTCATGCACCCCTAAGACTATGACAGACACCAAAACACTGCTACTGCTTGCTGCATAGCAGCCCCAGCCAAAAAAAAGGAGGCCTTTTTTTTAGCACTGCTTCCAACCTCTTATTTGCTGGATCCTAAAAGATGGCAACATCATCCACAGTGCATGTCACATTTTTGTTAAAATAGGAAAACAGCTGCCTCAACTGAGGGCGTATCCCACCTTTTAACAAACGTTTTCTCCATAGGATGCAGCTGAGCGAACTCTTTTTGGAAGAAAAAAAGGGTGAGCTCCGTCTGCAAACATCCCCTCCTCTAAATCAGGGGTTCTCAACCTTGTCCTCAACTACCCCCAACAGGCCATGTTTGCAGGTTTTCCTTTATCTTGAATAGGTGCTTTAAATCAGAGTCAATGGCTTGGTATTTTGGACAGCTATTTTATTTAAGAGTAATTCCCAAAACATGGCCTGTTGGGGGTACTTGAGGACAGGGTTGAGAACCACTGCTCTAAATGAGGGCATAAGAGAAAGACTGGAAACTTTGAGGTGACCGCCACGAACCCGACGCTCTTCCGACCCACATATGCATGGAAGAAAACCATCAGGCCTTCAGGAAAAAACTAAAGACCTTCCTTTTCTAAGAGCTGGCAACAGAGAACGCATTTCTAGCGCCTTGAGGCGATTCAGTTCGCATTTGCAACGCTCTACAAATCCTTCATTCATTCATTCACGAACCCAAGGTGCCTTCAGGGACTCTGATTCAGGAAATGGTAAATTTAACCACTGAGGACCATCCCAGATAGTGACTTTACTAGGCCTCTCAGGACCTAAAAAACACCTTGAACCTCAGACTCCAATGTGGAAACAACTGATCCTTCTGCGTCCAGCTCTGCCACATTCACTATCTACCTTTTGTCCACACAATCCTTTTCCAAAAAAGTAGAGGGGATCTGCGAAGAAGAGTAACCATGCGTCTTAGTACCTTGCCCCATAGAGGCAAACATACCGGCAAGCTTTTTCTCTAAGCTCACCAGCAGCTGACAAATTCTCCTTTATAAGACATGTAGATGTCCCTGTTTTAGCCACAAGACCAAACAAGCATGACGGTTCACATTATCCTGATACCCCTGGCCTTCCTATGTATACGCCTTCAGACAATTGTGCATGGGCGGCCAATGTCACCAGGGAAGATGGCAGCCACGCAGCCACAAGGAGGCTTTGAACAAAAAAAACGTACAGGAAATGATGTATAACCTGCTCTGTGTCCCGTAATGTGTATAAAAGAAAATCGATTCCGTTCAGCATTTTTGCTGGGGAAACCCACCAGTGACATAAGCACCTCTTGCTCCGCCTATAAAGGAAGAGTGACAGCACTATACCTCCCTTTATTATGCCTATTAAGCACTTTGCAGAGCAATCGCCTCCCTGTTTTATGTTCACAGTCATCCTGAAGCACAGGTACTGTGCCTGAATGTAAACAGAGCTGTCCAAGCAAACCTCAGTGTACCTTCCAAAGCAAACTGCAAGCAGGTAGGTAGTTTTATTTTATTGTAGAAGAGACATTGCACCTCTTCATCAATAAAGAGCCAGCCTGATTGCAGTTTTTTTAAAGTGGCTGTAAACCCTTACACACCACTTTTCCCAACAGTTAAGCCTATAATAAGGCTTGTAGTCAGAGCCTTCGAGTGAGAAAGTGATACTCCTAAGCACCAAGGCCTGAGGTGTGCCTTGGCCTGACTGGTCAGTATGCCTGAAAAGAGGGCATACCCTGAATGTAAGAAAAAGTAATATGAGTATGTATGAAGCGGGAAACGGGTGGGTGGGAACCCAGAAACACAGACGAGCCCTGGCCTGACAGAGGAGGAGGCTTAAGTAGCCCTCTCAGATTCCTCCCACAAATACAGGCTAGCCTCCGGCTAGCCTTTCCACTTACCTGTAGGTACTGGAAATATCTCCTAAACTTGCACGGTTTAGGAGATATTTACCATATACGCTTGTGCCGGTGTTCTGACATATACTGTCCTCCTATCGGATAGTGTCCGCTCCGTACTGCACAGGCGCAGCGCTTGCGCAGTACGGAGCAGAAGGAGATGCCGAAAGTGTCCGAAGTTGATCAGCTGTACACGGCGCTTCGGCACTTCTTAGCGATGGCTGTGTAAGAGGGCCCCTCGCGGGCTCGCTTCGCTCGCCACGCTTCGGGCATGGCCTCGCTGCGCTCGGCAACTATTTATTCTAACTCTATGTCCACTTGGATAGTAGGGAATGAACCTGGACATAGGGTGAGAATAAAAGCGCAGGCGCCGTGTACAGCTGATGATCAGCTGTTAAACTTCGGAGACTTTCGGCGTCTCATTTGTCCTCCGTACTGCGCCTGCGCAGTACAGGGAGGACACTATATGATAGGGGACTGTATTTGACAAGACACCGGCGTCATCAGTGCATGCGCACCGAAGAAAGCAGCCTTACAGTGGTGCAAGAATGACTAAAAAATGTAGAAATTTCCATACCTGGAATTCAGCTTTAAACCATCAGCATACAGGGAGTCTTCCATGATAAAATCTTCTAGTCTGGTTATTACAGCTGCACTTTTATCGACTCCAGAGGCCGGAAGAGATTACAAATTGCCAGTGTTATCTGACCGCTGACACGGAAGCATCATGCGGATATTATCAGCACAGAAAGCTAGCGGTAAGTGGAGATAGCGGGAGACTGGCAGGGAAATCTGCACTCCGATGCAACCATGCGGCAAACGCTCAACTCTCCTGACCTGACAAACAACAGCGCCATTACTGATAAGCGATAAAACCAGAGCTCGGCCGCCTGGGGATGGCAGTGGAAAGGCAGGTGTGTGAATTGTGATTTTCCAAAACGGCAACCTCTCAACTCACTGCAAAAAAGATGACAAACGCTACGGACACAGAGATGTCATAAGATGTCCTAGAGAACTGATCAGGAGATTCCCAATGGCGTCACACTTGGGTGCACTTCACTTTCATTCTCCTGATTATAGACTAACGTCATACAAGAATACCATGTTCAAAGCAAACATTAGTTACATTGAAGATGAAGTTTAATCTGCCCATATTATGCCTTCCTTGGTTCCTCCCCCCCATCAACATTCTACTGAAATTAGAGGTGCACCGAATGCAAATTTTTGTGTCGAATATGCAAAATACACTTGGCCGAAAACTGAAATTAAAAAATATTTATATTTTTATATAGAACTGTATTATGTTCGACTTTTTAATTAATATCATGAATTTAAAAGAATATGAATTTATTGTCGGCCATTATTGGCACCTTTAGCGCAAGAAAAGCTCAAGAAAAATGTATCCCTTGAAATCAGGGGTCTCAAACTGGCGGCCCTCCAGCTGTTGCAGAACTACAAGTCCCATGAGCCATTGCAAGGCTGACAGTTAAAAGCATGACTGGCTCAGGCAGAGGCATGATGGGACTTGTAGTTCAGCAACAGTTGGAGGGCCACCAGTTTTGAGACCCCTGCTTTAAATTCTATGTACAGTATCTAAGTGAGTAACGAGACCAAACACACCTCCAAGACGACCACTGCCTTGCTAAAGAAGCTGAGGGTAAAGGTGATGGACTGGTCAAGCATGTCTCCAGACCTAAACCTTATTGAGCATCTGTGGGGCATCCTCAAACAGAAAGTGTTTGAGGATGCCCCACAGGGGATGTTAGATGTGGATGTAGACAGGATGTCTCTAACAACCACCAGCACTGTGATGTCATCATGGAGGAGTGGAAGAGGACTCCAGTGGCAACCTGTGAAGCTCTGGTGACCTCCATGCCCAAGAGGGTTAAGGCAGTGCTGGAAAATAATGGTGGCCACACAAAATATTGACACTTTGGGCCCAAAATGGACATTTTCACTTAGGGGTGTACTCACTTTTGTTGCCATTGGTTTAGACATTAATGGCTGTGTGTTGAGTTATTTTGAGAGGACAGCAAATTTACACTGTTATACAAGCTGTACACTCACTACTTTACATTGTAGCAAAGTGTCATTTCTTCAGTGTTGTCACATGAAAAGATAGAATAAAATATTCACAAAAATGTGAGGGGTGTACTCACTTTTGTGAGATACTGTGTGTCTTCACACTGGTCCATTGTGCTTCTGTTGTGGTGTTAAAAATCCTGCTTGCTGCATTTTTGGTCAGTTAAAAAAAAAACAAAATGCACCAAACACGCACCTCCCTGTTGAAATGCATTAAAAACGCAGCAAGAACGCATCAATAATGCACCTGTGTTACGTTTTTGATGTGGTTTTTGAGTCACATGACCTATGAAAAACACACTATAAGCATAGTAAAATAGCGGTAAAATCATGGCAAAGTTGGGTCAAAGTCGCATGCATTTTCAGTGCCATTACCGACACCTATTTCTCTTATCGGCAACATGGCGATAACACCATTTTCATCTCTAACTGAAATTATTAAAGTGGCTGTAAAGATAGAAGGTTTTTTATCTTCATGCATTCTCCTGTATTACATTTTGCATAATAAACAACACAAGTTGTGGCATACGCAATAAAGGAGTGGCTCAAGAAGAAGTACATTAAGGTCATGGAGTGGCCTAGCCAGTCTCCAGACCTTAATCCTATAGAAAATGTATGGAGGGAGCTGAAACTTCGAGTTGCCAAGCGACAGCCAAGAAACCTTCAGGATTTAGAGAAGATCTGTAAAGAAGAGTGGACCAAAATCCCTCCTGAGATGTGTGCAAACCTGGTCACCACCTACAAGAAATGTCTGACCTCTGTGTTTGCCAACAAGGGTTTCCCCACCAAGTACTAAGTCATGTTTTGCTTGGGGATCAAATACTTATTTTACTCACTGAACTGCAACTCAATTTATAACATTTGTATCATGGGTTTTTTTCTGGATTTTTGGTTGATGTTCTGTCTCTGTCATTTAAAATACACCTATGATAACAATATAGACCCTTCATTTGTTTGTGAGCAAAAAGTGGGCAAACATACAAAATCTGCAGGGGATAAAATAATTATTTCCCCCTCTGTATATGTAAAATATTAACTGTGCAATATAATAAAAACAATCACAATGCAGATGACGGAGGTCGCCACAACAGCTTGGACGTCCAGCAGACCCACTGGTCTGGAATCAATGCAAGTACTGGGCTGTCCCGCTAAAAATCAGCTTTTTTGGAAATCAGACAACACTAGACAGGGGGAGCCATGCGAGGGAAGCTCACATGAAAGCTGAATAAAGATTGGCATTTTCTAGATGTCCTTGGCATGCTAAAGAAGAATTCTGACCAACCAATGTTGTCTTCTACCAACCAGTGTTACCAGTGGCCGCTGGTACTCAAAATTTTTGGGGGGGCGCAAACAAACTGAAAAGTTCTGAAAAAAAAAACCCCCATCAATTGCAGCCTCACTGTACCAAATGCAGCCACTGTGCCATCAAACGCTGCTACTGTGCCCACCAAACGCTGCCACTGTGCCCACCAAACGCTGCCACTGTGCCCATCAAACGCTGCCACTGTGCCCACCAAACGCTGCCACTGTGCCCACCAAACGCTGCCACTGTTCCCACCAAACGCTGCCACTGTGCCCATCAAACGCTGTCACTGTTCCCACCAAACGCTGCCACTGTGCCCATCAAACGCTGCCACTGTGCCCCAAATGCTGCCACTGTGCCCATCAAACGCTGCCACTGTGCCCATTAAATGCTGCCACTGTGCCTCAAATGCTGCCACTGTGCCCCAAATGTTGCCACCGTGCTCCAAGTGCTGCCACTGTGCCCCAAGTGCTGCCACCGTGCCCCAAATGTTGCCACCGTGCCCCAAGTGCTTCACTGTGCCCCGAATTCCTTCGCTTTGCTAACATACAGCTGAGTGAGAAGTGAACGCACAGCGTTGCGCCCGCTTCTCACATTTTTGGGCGCCTATTGCCACTGTGCCCCAAATGTTGCCACTGTGCCCCAAATGCTGCCACTGTGCCCCAAATGTTGCCACTGTGCCCCATATGTTGTCACCGTGCCCCAAGTGCTACCACTGTCCCCTGAATTCCTTTGCTTTGCTAACATGCAGCTGAGTGAGAAGCGAACGCACAGCGTTGCGCCCGCCTCTCACATTTTTGGGTGCCTATTAGAGCCTGTGGCTCTAATCGGGTGCTTCCAAAAAACATCCCCGCTGTTTTAATTCAGATGCCCGGCGCCCGAAAATGAGCAGGGCACCTGAACAGGGGGTGTCAGCAGCGACCATAGATAGATTAAGGAGGAGTGGTGCAGGAGAGGGGGGGGGGCGATGCTCCTGCGCCCTTTATGGAGGCACCGCCACTGAGTGTTACCATTTATTACATAATTATATCCATTGGGGATGACAGGTTCTCTTTAAGTCCATCCATTGTAATAGAATTGGAAATATTATCATTACAGCACCTTGACCCGCACTAGGCAAGGAAAACTAGATCTATGACAGAAGAGGACATACCTCTGATTACAGGCCGAGCTTCCTGGCAGATGTGGATGCAGAAGAGAAGACAGGAACCAGAGTGGAGACAAAGTCTTTAGGAAAAGGTTTCAGATTGCGGTCATTGCACCAGCAGGAGACTCAGAAACACAACGATCCTGTAGGAGAAAATCGAACATCAAGGTAAGGTGATGAGAAGCAAAGCGTTACTAAGACATATACGCGCCAACCCAACATTCTCCAACTTCAGTCATAAATAATGAGATAAAAATGAACTATTGAAATACGAAATATAGTCATATTTTGCTTAAAATCAAGAAATTTCACTTGCATTGTTTTTTTTCTGCCACTAGATGTCCTTAGCCTGATGGCCAGCATCATTCAACCCACTTCCTACAAGCCCAGATCATTCCAAACCAGCCTTTCTCAACCTTTTTACCCCAGGGGAACCCTAATATAATTTTCAGGTATCGGGGGAACCCCTAATAAAACCCATTCATTGAGGGTCAGTGGGAACAATTACTTTGGTGGTCAGTGAGAAGAATGAACCTTTTTTTAAAGTGGTAGTAAGAATAGGCCCCTTACAGAGAGCTATAAAGATCATTGGTGTCATACCACTGGCTCCTCCCAGTGACATCGGCTCCATCGGGGAACCCCTAGCCACCTCTGGGGGAACCCTGGTTGAGAATGGCTGTTCCAGACAGTGAAAGGAGAAGCACACTCATACACACACTCACTGTCATTCTGCTCTCTCCTCCTATCAGCATGCTTTATGTCAGCAGGTAAACTGATCAGTAACATGCAAAATCTGGAATATTGCTGCACTCCTTGGTATCTTTATTGAAGCATTAAAATCACATCACAGGTATGACAGGAACAAGAAAGGTAACATGTTTTACGCTAAAGTCAGCGCTTACTCAAATCAAAAAGTAAACTGATCAGCATTTTGTGCAGCTTCTTTCTCTCACCCTCCAGCCCTGCTGTACAGGGACTGCAGTAGCCTGATACCAGGCCAGGTTCAGGTGCTTACATTGCATGCATGGAAATAATATATTTAGAGATGATTACAGAGCTGCATTAAAAGAGAAGTATGGCTTTTTTTTTTTTAACCACTTCCATACCGGGGCCGATTCTGGCACTTCTACATGTAAAAAATCTGCATTTTTTTTTGCTAGAAAATTACTCAGAACCCCAAAACATTATACATGTTTTTTTTTTTTTTTTTTTAGCAGAGACCCTTGGGATTAAAATGTTGGTTGTTGCAATTTTTTATGTCACGCGTTATTTGCAGTAAAGTTGGCCTAATTTCTTTGTATATAATGAAAGATGATGTTACACCGAGTAAATAGATACCCAACGTGTCACGCTTTAAAATTGTGCACAATCGTGAAATGGCGCCAAACTTTGGTACTTAAAAATCTCCATAGGCGGCGCTTTAAAAATGTTTCCAGGTTACCTGTTTAGAGTTACAGAGGAGGTCTAGGGCTAGAATTATTGCTCTTGCTCTAATGTTCACGGCAATACCTCACATGTGTGGTTTGAATGCCGTTTACATATGCGGGAGCGACGTATGTATGTGTTCACTTCTGAATGCGAGCACAGAGGGACGGGGCGCTTTTTTTTTTTTTTACATTGTTTATTCTACTATTTATTTATTTTTTTTACCTTTTCCCTTTAAATAGTTTTTTTTAATCACTTTTATTCCTATTACAAGGAATATAAACATCCCTTGTAATAGGAATAGGGCATGACAGGTCCTCTTTACAGCAAAATTTGTTGTCTATAAGTCCACACATCTCTCCTCTGGGCTGAAAAGCCTGAAAAAAAAAACGATCTTGGCTTCCGAGCTGAGGCAACGGCAGTGTTTACATCAGCCGAGGCCGGACGTGACGTCATAACTTCGCGCCTGGTCTCCGAAGGTCATAGAGACTGCCAGGGGACCATCTGGTCTGCGGTATTCTCTATGGCAAATGGCCACCATCGGCCGATTCATTCTCCGGCTCGCTGATTCCACGGGTGAGCCAGTAGAAGCATCGGCGGCACGAGGGGGGTGCCACTATGATTGTTTTTACATGACAGGGAGTCGCCGACAGAATAATGCCTGCAGCTGCACCCATCGTTCAGATTTAACCACTTAAACTCCAGGACGTCATATGACATCCACCTAAGAAGAAATGGTTAAGAATCATACTTACCTAGGTGGATAAATAGCCGCTAGGATGGCTTTTACATTAGAGGGAATTGCCAGCTGAAAACAAAGATATCTGGATGATGCCTGTAGCTGCAGACATCATCCAGATATCACCACTTCAACCTAAGGACATCATATGAAGTCCTACGAGCGATTAAATATTGCATTGCTAAAATGCGCAAATCAAGCGTTTCCATGCATTTCTATGGAAGAAAAAAACGCTCCAAGAACACACCAACCTACCTGATTAGAGCCATACAAAAAAAAAGCTCCAGAACTGGAGATGTGAACCATCGCCATAGAGAATTATTGATTTTTTTTCTCCTCCAACGTTTTGGAGCTTAGAGCTTCAAGCTGAGGTGTGAATGGTGGCCTATCAGAAACTCATGCTACAGATCGCTTGTCCCAGATGACACCGTCAGAGGCTTATGTACCGAGTACCCATTGTTTCAGAAAGGTGGCTCTTTCCTTTTTCTATCAAGCCGTTACCGGGCAGCACAGACAGTTCTTATCTCAGATCCTATGACCCATGGGGCTCGCTGTTCCTCATCACATAGAGCTGCCCCACCAGTCATCCCTCTATGCCAAAAATAAAAAAAAGCCCACAAAAGGGTGAAGGATGAACATTTTCTCCACACTTCTCCCCTAACCTGCCCTTGACCCAAAATATAACGCGGTCTCAATGTGCTTTGGCAAGCTATAAATACATAAAGGAGCAGAGAGGAGGGTCTTCCCCATGGAGTAACGAGAAGATACAAGATTACATAAGGCAGGGGTCGACCAATATCGTTTTTTCAGGGCTGATACTTATATTTCGGCTGCCTTTAAGGCCCATAGCTGATATTGTAGTGGAAGTGACTTGTAGTGGAGATGTGAACCATCGCCATAGAGAATTATTGATTTTTTTTTCTCCTCCAACGTTTTGGAGCTTCGAGCTTCAAGCTGAGGTGTGAATGGTGGCCTATCAGAAACTCATGCTACAGATCGCAGTCACAGATGACACCGTCAGAGGCTTGTGTACCGAGTACCCATTGTTTCAGAAAGGTGGCTCTTTCCTTTTTCTATCAAGCCGTTACTGGGCAGCACAGACAGTTCTTATCTCAGATCCTATGACCCATGGGGCTCACCGTTCCTCATCACATAGAGCTGCCCCACCAGTCATCCCTCTATGCCAAAAATAAAAAAAGCCCACAAAAGGGTGAAGGATGAACATTTTATCCACACTTCTCCCCTAACCTGCCCTTGACCCAAAATATAACGCGGTCTCAATGTGCTTCGGCAAGCTATAAATACATAAAGGAGCAGAGAGGAGGGTCTTCCCCATGGAGTAACGAGAAGATACAAGATTACATAAGGCAGGGGTCAACCAATATCGTTTTTTCAGGGCTGATACCTATTTTTCGGCTGCCTTTAAGGCCGATAGCTGATATCAGGTGCCAATATTCTGTAGATTTAAAGTTTTTATTTTAATACTGTCCTTTTACTTTTTTTTTTTTTAGCACTTTTATTCCTTGTGACAGTGATAGACAGTGACAGGTACTCTTTATAAGACCCCAAACCCCTCCACTGCACCTAAAAGTATTCAAAACGCCAACATCAGCGTTTTTGAATACTTTCTATTTTTTAAAAGTGGCGCCTTTAGGATGAGAGTAATCCGGAAGTGATGTTATGACATCGCTCCTGGGTTACTAGATCCGAGACCTAATCAGCTTTCTTCGGGTCTCTGGCCAGTCGGCGGATATGCCGGCAGGTCGCTCAGGCCTCCCGGTGGGATGGGAGACCCGGGCTGATTGGCGGAAGGTGGCGGGAGCCTCCCCTCCCGCTACTTGTGATAACGGCCAATCGGCTGCTTAGCCACATCAGTTGATATTATAAGAAAGCCAACCGTCCGCTCTAAAGAACGGTCATAGGGTGATGCGGTACAACCACCTGAAGCCATATCGGTAGGTTTGTTACGGACACCGATTCTTCGAAAAAGTGAATAGGCTGACAATCGGTGGACCCCTAATACCCAGACTCCCCTCCCACTGCTGAAACAGGAAGAAAAATTTCTAACACCCCCATCAAATCATTCTCTGCAGCTATTACCATTTGTACCACCACCCCCTTCTTTTAGAATGTAAGCTCTACGAGCCGGGCCCTCCTGTACCTTTTGTATTGAACTGTACTGTAATTGTGTTGTCCCCCCTCTACATTGTAAAGTGCTGCGTAAACTGTTGGTGCTATATAAATCTCGTATAATAATAATAATAATAATAATAATAACACGCTGTGCACTTTCTAAAGAATATAGAAAGGGAAAGACAGCAGATATACTTGTAAAACTTATGTAGGGAGATTTGTTTCATCTCTGTGTATCATCTGAGGCTGTTCACTTCACTGGGTATATGTGAGGGTTTGCCTCCACTTCAAGTCCAAGTAGGTGCATGTCACCTCCGGGACTTATCTCTATGTCGGCTGTCAGAGGAGAGAAAACACACAGAGCTGCTATGCCTACCCCTCCCTTCTGCTGCCCATTCACAGAAGCCTTTGTATTTTAGGAATAAGTTCACAAAATACAAAGGCTTCTGTGAATGGGCAGAAGGAGGGGAGGAGCCGGCACAGCAGTTCCAATTATGCTTTAAAGTCTCAGCCTAAGAAAGGGTAACGTGGCGTGGCCCGATGTATGTGAAGGAATTCAGCAACTTAGCAAAAAGCGCAGGCACACTATGAGTTAAGTCCAATTAGGTGAATGTAACTTCTGGGACTTATCCTAATGTTGGCTGTGAGAGGAGAGAAAATACACAGAGCTGCTATGCCTGCCCCTTCCATTTTGCTGCCCACTCACCAGAAGCATTTGTATTTTATGAATAAGCTCACATGATACAAAGGCTTCTGTGAATGGGCAGAAGGAGGGGAGGAGCCGGCACAGCAGTTCCAATTATGCTTCTAAAATCTCAGCCTAGGAAATGATAACGTAGCGTGGCCCGATGTATGTGAAGGAATTCAGCAACTTAGCAAAAAGTGCAGGCACAGTATGAGTTAAGGCTAATTAGGTGAATGTAAATTCTGGGACTTATCTTTATGTCGGCTGTGAGAGGAGAGAAAACACACAGAGCTGCTATACCTGCCCCTTCCCTTCTGCTGCCCATTCACAGAAGCCTTTGTATTTTTTGAATAAGTTCACATGATACAAAGGCTTCTATGAATGGGTAGAAGAAGGGAAGGGCAGGGAATGGCACAGCAATTCTAATTAAACAAAACAAATATTTAACAAATAATTACTGTATATACTCGAGTATAAGCCGAGTTTTTCAGCACATTTTTTTGTGCTGAAAATGCCCCCCCCCCCGGCTTATACTCGAGTCAAGCACTTTTCTGCAGCACTACTACTTGTACTACAGCACTACTAGCACTACAACATATCCAAAGCTAGGGTACCTAGCACCAAGTGGCCCCGAGATACGGGGCCCCAAAGTCGGTTTGGAAAATGGCAAGCACTTTTCTGCAGCAGAGAATTACATTTTCCGAACCGACTTTGGGGCCCCGTATCTCGGGGTCACTTGGTGCTAGGAACCCCAAATTTGGTGTACAAACCCAGTTGAACTAGCACTACAACATATCCAAGCTGGGTTTCCTATCACCAAGTGGCCCAGAGATACGGGGCCCCAAAGGCGGTTCGGAAAATGTCATTCTCTGCTGCAGAAAAGCGCTTGACATTTTCCGAACCGATATGTTGTAGTGCTAGTTCCACTGGGTTTGCACACCAAATTTGGGGTTCCTAGCACCAAGTGGCCCCAAGATACGGGGCACCAAAGTCAGTCAACTGTGTCCATCTTCAGCAATGTCATTTCGGGACCCTTTGGGTCCACAGACCCCAAATTTTGGCTGCAGCTAGGGGGCATCTAGGAACCCTTAACTACCAAGTTTGAAGTTTGAGGGACTATGGCTGCAGATGGGCACAGTGAGGCTGCAAATGGGCATTGTTGACCCTCTTTTCCACTTACAGTAGCTGCGAATTTCTCACCCTCGTCTTATAGTCGAGTCAATAAGTTTTCCCAGTTTTTTGTGGTAAAATTACGTGCCTTGGCTTATATTCGGGTCGGCTTATACTCGAGTATATACGGTACACTCTATACAAAGAAAAGAAGAACATACACACTGATCAAAGGATTCTCATCAAGATCCCCTCTACATGGATATCCAAGAAGTCAAAGAAAAGACTGTACACCCACTTTCATTTCTGCTCCTCGATACAATGCAGTGCAATGCTTTGTCTGCAGAACCCCCGATGTCTGCACATACTTCAGATGCCGTGCACAGATTACAGCAAAGGAATTTTGGGACCTTGTTCGGGGTAATTGTTTAAAGATGTTTCTCTTATGGCGTAACCACATTACAGAGGACAGGCCCATGTCTTGCTGACAGAGGAGCAGGCCTCATCCCCCCATTCAGGAGATGCAGCAGGCACAGCGTGCTGCCAATTTATCCATCTGCTAATGGCTTTCAGAAGGAGCCGCTTCGCCTACACCAGACCTACAGAAGGATTGCAACGCTTCCCGACAGCTCTGCACAAAGTCGGCAACCTCTGCCGTGTCCTGACAATCAGACATCTTGCCTTCCAGACAAGTCTAAGCCAGTGAAAACTACAGTCCTCATTTGCACCTCGTTCACACGGGTGCGACAGACGTGTTTGCCCACAAGGAGATGCACGGGTGTTCTGTATATCTGTCAGAGATGTGCTGGCTATGACATTACTGATGCTCAAGGGCAGATGCTAATATGCATGCGCAGGCGTGATCCTGAAGTCCCCATCCTGGCATGCGCACGAATATTCGCGAACGCACACATAAACGTTGACGCCCAAATGCCAGCAGGTTCACTAGTGCTTTGCTGTCTGCTCTGCTGTCCCTGTGATCCTTATCGGAT
Organism: Lithobates clamitans; assembly: GCA_037952925.1. Classification (NCBI taxonomy): domain Eukaryota; kingdom Metazoa; phylum Chordata; class Amphibia; order Anura; family Ranidae; genus Lithobates; species Lithobates clamitans. Next base: position 84,665 of record JBBGZY010003239.1, read on the forward strand.
TCTTGTGTTTGACCCGGCTTCCTCTACCCTTGCTATCCATTATCCTGACCCCGGCTTGCCTTGTTGACTTTGCCTAATCTGCTGTCTGATCTGCAGCTTGTACCCTGTATAGCTGTTCCTGTGATCCTTATCGGATTCCTGTGTTTGACCCGGCTTCCTCTACCCTTGCTATCCATTATCCTGACCCCGGCTTGCCTTGTTGACTTTGCCTAATCTGCTGTCTGATCTGCAGCTTGTACCCTGTATAGCTGTTCCTGTGATCCTTATCGGATTCCTGTGTTTGACCCGGCTTCCTCTACGCTTGCTATCCATTATCCTGACCCCGGCTTGCCTTGTTCACTTAATCTCTCCACTGCTTGATGTCCTGTTGCCAAACCTTTCCTGCATCCTGGCCATTCTTTGCCTGTCGTCTATGCCTGCATCTAATCGTCTGTTACCAACCCGGCTTGTCTGACCACGCATCACGTGTCTCTTCCGCTCTGCATGCACCTGCCTGGTCCCTGATGCCACCAGCCTGGAATCTGCTGGCCTGCCATTGAACCTACTGGTCCGCCCTGGTGACACATCCACCACACGGAAGACGATCCAGGTAAGTGACAGCTGAGCCTGACGCACAGAGGGAAGGCCTCTCTCATACAACCCCTGCTCAGGGACCACCGATGTTGTAACAGTGGCCGCGAGAGCGTGGCGGTGTATGGGTACCTGGATCGTCTTCTGTGTGGTGGATGTGTCACCGGGGGACCAGTAGGTTCAATGGCAGGCATTGGCAAGCCAGCAGATTCCAGTTAAATGGCTCCTGTCTAAAGTGGCCCTAGTATGTGACTTAGGGACCTTAGATTGTAAGCTCCTTGAGGGCAGGGACTGATGTGAATGCACAGTATGTCAAGTGCTGTAAAAATGGAACAACAAAAATGAAAGACAAATGAAACTCTTGCCGACCACATACCTTAGTTACATGGCGGCAGAGCGGCTCTCCTGTGCCGGATCACGTACCTAGTATGTGATCCTGCACTTCCAGCTTGGGGGCGCACCGGCTGTACTCTGATTAGACACAGCACAAGTCGATCAGCGGGTGCCAGCCAATGGATGACCACTGGCACCCACTGATCGGGGGAGGAAGACAGAGGTCTGTGAGTGTAAATAATAAACAAGTCAGCGGGGAAAAAAAAACAGCACATCCCTTAGTAAAAGAAGCACACATAGTACACACAAACACTGGCTAGGCACACATTTAACCCTTTGATCGCCCCTGATGTTAACCCCTTCCTAGCCAGTGTCATTAGTACAATGGCCGTGCATGTTTTTAGCACTATCAGGGCTGGGCTTAGCCCTTCCTTCTCTGAGCTGGCCGCTCAGCTGTCGGCTGATTGCCAGCTCCTATCTCTCCACAGGTACTCAGCTGTTGATGATATCCTGCTCGTCAGTCCTGCCTACTTAAGCCGTCCAGACCAGATGATCTCTGCCTTCACCTTGGTCAACATCACAGAGACGCTCTCCTGCATTCCTGTTAAAAGACTTGCTTGGCTGACATCCCTTCTGGCTCCAGATCCTGCTTGCTGTTCTACTACGCTCATCTCCGGCTCCCTGACATTTGACTTGTCTGACTATCCATTCCGGTTCCTGAACTCTGGCTATGTTTTGACTACGTTTTGTTCTATTTAGTTTTATTATTAAACAAGTGTGATTTAACTGTACTTCTGTCTCTGCCTGCTTTCATGGTTTCTGACACCTGATCACTGTATTGGTGTCCCTGGTCCCCACAAAGTGTCAGTTAGTCCGCCGCAATATCACAATCCCGCTATAAGTCGTTGATCGCCGCTATTACTAGTATAAAAAATAAACAAAAATTCCAGTATATATCCCATAGTTTGTAGGCGCTAGAACTTTCACGTAAACCAACAAACATACGCTTATTGGGATTTTTTTTTAACAAAAACATGTAGCAGAATACTTATTGGTCTAAATTGATGAAGAAATTAGATTCTTTTTTACATCTTTTTTTTTTTTGGATGTGTTTTATAGCAGAAAGTAAAAAATCTTGGGCTTTTTTTTTTCATTTTATAGTGCAAAAAAAATCCCCAGAGGTGATCAATTAACACTAAAAGAAATCTCTATTTGTAGGGGGAAAAGGACATCAATTTTATTTGGGTACAGTGTCGCACGACCGCGCAATTGTCAGTTAAAGTAACAAAGTGACGTATCATACAAAATGGCCTGGTCATGAAGGGGGGGTAAATCTTCCAGAGGTCAAGTGGTTAAAAATCAGTGATTTACTAAGGAATACAGAGATGCATTAAAGTGACTGTAAATGGTATAAAGTATAAAGTAAAGTATTTGTGGCTGACAGGCGTCCCGGAGGTACTATTGCCGCCTCTTGATGCTTGTTTATTTAATTATTTTTAAATTGCCAAAAAGGCGATTTTACATTGCGCGAGCCGAGCATTTAGGTCGTGGTTGCGGCCCCACTGAACTCATGCCACGGCCATGATGGAAAGCATCGCAGCTGCGACCTGTGTACAGCCCTGTCCAGCTATGATGTTAAGGTTCAGGTATGGCAGCTGGCAAAACCGTGACTCAGCCACTGTGTTTACCACCCCCCCAGTAACCTTTGCCATAGAGTCTTTAGAGTTCATTTATAGCAGAGCATCATAGCAGCGGCATTTGTACACCCCCAGCCACGGCCTTTGCCGCTGAGGGGAACAATAAAAAACACGGGTCAACCACATGCTTTTACCACCTCCCAACGGCTAGTGTAAATGTACCCTTAGGCCCAATTTTCATTTGTGTGACGTGTCATGTGACTTTAGATCCCAAGGTCGCATGACAAGTAGCACCCCATGTTTCCCAATGAGTACCATTAATATCTGAGCGACTAAAAGTGATACTAAAATCTTGTTTTTTTGTTTTTTTAAATAACAAACATGTTATACTTACCTGCTCTGTGCAGTTGGTTTTGCACAGGGCAGCCCCGATCCTCCTCTTCTGGGGTCCCTCCCCGGCTCTCCTGGCTCCTCCCTCCTGCTTGCTATGGGGACACACCGAGCTGAGCCTCAGCCCATGTGGCCATTCAGACACTGAGCTGTGGCTCGGCCCCGCCCCCTCTCTCTCCTCCTTGGCTCACTGACTTTGATTGACAGCAGCGGGAGCCAATGGTGCCCACTGTGTGTCTTAGCCAATCAGGAGGGAGACTCCTGGATAGCTGAGTCTCTTGTGCAACATCGCTGGATCGAGATGGGACTCGGGTAAGTATTAGGGGGCTGCTACACATAGAAGTCTTTTTATCTTAAAGCACAGAATGCGCTAAGATAAAAAAAAAAACTTCTGCCTTTACAATCACTTTAATGTCGCAGCGACTTTACAGTAGTTCATGCACTACTTTGGTCCGACTTTTATGCAACTTGAGGGCCATAGACTTCAATGAAAACCCTCAAAAGTAACATGAAAGTCACACTTGCGTGCGACATTGCAGCGCACAATCCCCATGACTAAGCTCCGGGGGGGTGGAGTGAAATGCGTTGGGGGGCGTGGCCTGGTTACCACTCTACTCACCACTCCCAGGACACCTAGGTGTGCGACTTTTAGGGGCCACCCCATTGTTCTCTGAAGCGCACAATCACATTGGTCAAAGCCAAAGTCGCAACAAAATCGCACTCATCCAAAGTCGCATCAAACTCACACTGAAAAGTCGCAATGGAATTCACACAATTTTGAAGTCGCACAAGCGTGAATGGACTTTTTAGGCCAGTTTCACACTGCTGTGCTGCAGCCACAGCGCAGGTTGTACCCGTGTTTTTTTGTGCGGTTAACCCCCAGCACACAAAAAGTCCTTTCAGAAAACACACCAAAAACGCACCAAAAACGCATGATCTAACAGAAGGTCTATTGGAAATCGCGGGTACACCTGCGCAGGCCAAACCGCGGTATGAAACCAGCCTTATTTTTTTTTTGCCCCCCCCAGCCAGACCGTAAATGCATCTTTCTACAATGGTTTTAGGTTTAGCTCCCCTTTACATCCTTTCCGGAGACGTGTTTCTCCCATAAAGCAATGCAGTAAATTAACCATGAATGGAGAACAGCCATTTAATGTAGTGCAACAATTAAAAGACAACAATCGCTTGATTGAGAAATAAAAAGCCACCGACGGAGCAGCCAATGAATAAATAATACATGGCAAAATAAAATCAAAATGTGTTAAAATGCCGGAGCTATTCACCGCTACAAGTCTATAAAACAAGCCGCTCGACGCGAAATAATGGCAATTATACTCAAGGAAAAGGAAGACGAGAGCGTTTTAGTGCTGATTGCCGACTAAGAAGACGGAGCAAGCGGTAGTCAGGAGACAATGTGCGGACAACGACACAACGCACACCAGACAGAAGGTCAAACACCAGCTGTGGGACACAATGGGGCCGGGTCATAGGATTCTTCAGTCTATGAATGAGGCTCTATAGTCTATGGCACGTCTTTGTACCGTTGTCTATATACATATGTGTGAGCGTCCATGTGATCATACATGTCAAGGCCGCAACTCCTTCACATATATGCCTGGAGCACTATTATTGTATTCAGTTGGCCGTGTTTAACTGCTTGCCACACGCGTAAAGCGTATGTGCGACAGCAAAGAGGGCGGGCTTTAACACTCACACATAGGCGTCAATGGATGGCGGAGGTTTTTCAACCAATCAGTCCGTCCTGCTGCCCGGGTGTAGAGACCCACTCCAACTTTGCTGTCACTCGTACATGATCCCGCTGTCAGCACTGTATGAACCGTATATTCTGTGTGGTTCTCCCTGCAGCAGCTGAAAGCTGATGGGAGGGAGGAGGGGATGACGGCTTTCACCTGCTTCCTCTGATTACCTTAGACGCAGGGCCATCTTAATGCCTGGTCACCCAGGTGCATGGGGGGGCTCCCTGCAGTTCCTCCTCCCCCCCCCCCAGCAGGAGGAATCACATTTGGACAGAGCATTTGATCAAGGTGGCAGGTGGGTGAAGAATTACTGGAATAGGTCTTCTGTGTGTTTCTCCCTGCAGCAGCTGAAAGCCGTCATCCCCTCCTCCTTCCCGTCGGCTTTCAGCCGCTGCAGGGAGAAACACACAGAAGACTTATTCCAGTAATTTCCCACCCACCTGCCACCTTGATCAAATGCTCTGTCCAAATGCGATTCCTCCTGCTGGGGAGAGGAGGGACTGCAGGGGGCCCCCCATGCACCTGGGTGCCCGTGCATTAAGAAGGACCTGCGTCTAATGTAATCAGAGGAAGCAGGTGAAAGCCGTCATCCCCTCCTCCCTCCCGTCGGCTTTCAGCTGCTGCAGGGAGAAACACACAGAGGACCAATTCCAGTCATTTTTCCCACCTGCCATACTGATCACCTGCTGTGTCCACATTCCCCCTACTTCCTGGGCCCCCCCCCACTGTGTGCCCGACCATGCAATGTCCTCTCCCCTTCCTATTCTGAGGCCCAGTTCACACCACATGCAGTACAGTGCGTTCAAAAATGCATGGACAGTAGGTTACATGCATTTCAAAGGCAAAGTTCACACAATTGCAGTGTGTTTCAGTACAGTCAACAAAAGTAGAACGTGCTGCATTTTTTTCTGCAATGAACTGCATTAAATTGTGACGAAAGGCATCAAAAACACACCGGAACGCATCTAAACACATCAAAAAACGCACTGGAACAGATTACAGAAAAAAAAGAAATGAATGAATGAATAAAAAAAAATAGGAAACTTTGGGAAAAAAGACAAATGGGGAAAAACGCACTGGAGCTCATTGAAAATGCATAAAAAAATGCACCACAGCGCATCAAAAAATAAATCAAATGTGCACATGCAGAAATGCATCTGGAACACATCCGGACTGCGTTTCTCTGGTGTGAACCGGCCCTGAATGGAAGTTTTAGTGTCTGATCACAGACAAAATAAAAAGAACCAATGAGAGTGGTTCTCATGAAAGCGCTCCAAGCAGTTCATGAGCCGCTGGAATGATTTCAGAAGTGGCAGGAGGGGACGTCCCTGCCCTTCCGCCGCTTGCCGGTGTCTCTTGGACTTACCAGTTCTACCAAATTGCCTGAAAAACGATTCGACGATGCCACTGGCAAGTCACACAGGTGATCAAAGAGTAGATCCTCTTTGATCACCTCCATGACCTTGGAGGACCCGAGCGACGGCATGACGTCACTTCCAGTCCAGGGTGAAAGTAAACATTGATTTATTTTTTTATTTTATTTATCATTTGCTTTTAAAAGGTAAAGAAGAGATTTGGGGTCTTCTTAACACCTGATCTTTCCATAAATAGGATATGTCACCTTTATTTATATTACAAGGGATTTTTACAAGAAAAAAAGTCATAAAAAAATGTAAAAATTAAAAATTAAAGGGACGGCGTAAAAATAAAAATATGTAAGAAAAATTTAAAGCGCCCCATCCCTCTGTGCTCACGCGCAGAAGCGAATGCATACGCATATGTAAACTGTATTCGCACCACACATGTGAGGTATCGCTGTGAATGTTAGAGCGAGAGCTAGACTAGTGCTAGACCTCCTCTGTAACTCTAAACAGGTAACGTACAAATTTTTAAAGCGTCGCCTATGGAGATTTTTAAGTACCGCAGTATGTCGCCATTCCACGAACGCGTGCAATTTTAAAGAGTGACATGTTAGGTATCTATTTACGCGGCATAACATCATCTTTCACATTTTGCACACGAAAAATGGGGTGTATATTTTGCATGTTTTTTTTTTTTTTTCAATTCATTAAAGTGTATTTAAAAAAAAATAAAAATTGAATTTGCAAAACCACTGCGCAAATGCAGTGCAACATAAAAAATTGCAACGATCACTATATTATTCCCTAGGGTCTCTGCTAAAAAAAAATGTACACTGTTTGGGGGTTATAAGTACTTTTCTAGCAAAAAAAAAAAAATGTTTTAAACAATATCCCAGATCCTGTGTCCGCCGGTCGTGTGACCAAATGCTTAGACAGGCAATCTAAACATCCTGGTCACCAGGAAGGACAGGCCATCTGGGCTCAAATCAAAATCATGTGACCATATGCCTAGGCCAGTAATGGCAAACCTTGCCACCCCAGATGTATTAGAACTTCATTTCCCATGATGCTCACCTACGCTGCAGAGTGCAGGAGCATCATGGGAAATGTAGTTCCAAAACATCTGGGGTGCCAAGGTTCGCCATCACTGGCCTAGGCACTGGGTCACATGATGAAGTACCTAGAAACTTGCATCAGCAGATTCCTAAAGAGCTTGCGCTACAATCTTTTTTTTTAAAAAGTCAGCGGCTAACGCGATACATTAGCGGTTTCCGAAGCATCAGTAAGTACTTCAGGACGCCTGTAAGCTTTTATGGCTTGGGGGCTAGTTGGGTAGTAGGGGAAGGGTGACAGGTTCCCTTTAATCAGACAGTTGTTCTACAAGGTGCACAAAACCATGAAGACGATTCGGAAAGGACGCTTCGCTACCTTATTTATTCCCTTTTCCCCCCCCGACGCGGTTTGCATATTCATCGGCCAGAATAGCTGAACGCCGCCGGGAACAGGGCGAAATGATTTTGTACATGTGCAGCAATCTGCAAACACACCGCTTGTCAATCTCATCATCAGCAACACGAGGCAGCTGCGGAATACCAAATGGGTTTCCTCGCCCTCGCGCGATGGCTGCCTTAATTATCTCCAGCACTACAGGTATCCGGATAACAAGGGCGCCGCCGCCGCACAAACATCTGTGCGGAGGTCAGGGGGGGAAGAAAATAAAAATATATATATATAAATCTCACCGCACTGGGCTCTGCATTCAGCCTGGGTCTGGTGCGAGATGACGAGCGTCCTTCCTGCACAATGGGCCGCAGTGAAGTTGCCCATTTTCTATGCGGCTTTGTTAAGCGTCACAGCAGGTCCGTGGTGAGAGGAGGAAAGGAGGTGATAAAAGAAGAACAAAAGAGCTTTGGGCTCACAGAGGTACAATCACTGCACGCTCCCCCTGGTAATCCTCTGTCCTTCCGACACAATGCCCAGACGGGAATAAAGAGAACATCCTGGCCATTGGAGAACATAGGTCTGTAATAGCCTGCTCATAGGGAGGAGGCTACATTCCATGCCCTGGGGGGGGGGGGGATCAGCTCCTTAAGCCTGCTTGAATGGAGCCTAGTGATGAGTATTCTGATCCGAAGACGAGTCCTAAACTGCATCAACGCCGCCTAAACATGCTACACAATGAGGGCTCATTTACACCACAGCAACACGCCGCTTTACCTGCATTGGTCCTGAATGGGCCACCAAAGCAATTCAAACCAGAGAACCATAGACCACTAAGGAGACCACTCACCTGCTTCTTCTGGGTCACTGCTATGCTGACCATAACATCTACAGTATCTCCCTCACCATGGGGAGACCTCCTGTAGGGAGTGACACCATAGAAGCAGGAGTGTACGCTCTTTTTCTCTTTAAATAATCTTTATTAACAATTCTTAATTTACATACATCATATTTAAAACATCTACAGGTTCATGTGGGCATACTCCACTATTGAGGAGGTCGTAGGTCCCCCCTACGTAACTCCCCACAACCAATGCAACTACAAACCCGTCCACAAACTAATCTGCATACAGTATGCTTAAAATGACATGTGGATATTTTCACCCCAACCCACCCTACCCTCCCTTACTCTCCCCCCCCCCCCCCTAAGCCAGATCCATCCTTTGTTCTTGACACCCTACACTTGTTAACCACGGGTTCCACATCTTTTCAAACTTTTTAAGATTCCCTCTTCTAATGTATAGGGCTCTCTCCTTCCATATTACATCATTTACTGTTTTAGCCCATTCATCCACTGCAGGGGGTAAGGCTGTTTGCCATCTTTGCATAATAAGTTTCCGGGCCTGGTACAGGCATCTCAAAATGGCTGTTTTAACCAGGAGTGTACGCTCTTAGGCCCCATTCAAACCCGAGCATTTTGTAGTTCAAAGCTCAAAGCTCTGAATCAGCGTCCAAAATCCAATGGTTTACAATTTTATTTCTTCACACGTGTGCCTAGTGTCGGCATCATCAAACTACGACCTGTGGTGGCCGCTGTAAGATTTTGTTAAGGCCCTCTGTGACTCTGATGTACTAGGAAGGAGGGGGGGGGGTCTGTGGTGGGGATCCTGATGTACGGGGAGTGGGCAGTGGTGGGCTCTGGTGGGGATTCTGATGTATAGGGGGGGAGGGGGACTCTGGTGAGGACCCTGATGTACTGGTTGGGAAGACTCTGGTGGGGAACCTGATGTACTGGTGGGGAAGACTCTGGTGGGGACCCTGATGTAAGGGGGAGGGACTCTGGTGGGGGCCCTGATGTAATGGGGGGGACTCTGGTTGGAAGCCTGATGTACGGGGGGGACCCTGATGTACTCTGGTGGGGGCCGAGATGTATGGGGGTGATTCTAGTAGGGAGCCTGATGTAAGGGCATGGGGGACTTTGATGGGGGAACTCTGGTGGGGACCCTGATGTAAGAGGGGGTGCTCTGGTGGGAACCCTGATGTACAAGGGAAGGACTCTAGTGGGGACTGTGATGTAAGAGGGGGGAATCTGGAGGGGGCCCTGATGTGAGGGGGGTGACCTTGGTGTACGGGAGTACCCTGGTGGGGGCCTAGATGTATGGGGAGAAATCTGATGTATGGGGAGGTGCTCTGGAGGGGACTCTGATGTAAGGGGGGGGCTCCGGTGGGGACCCGTATGTATGAGAGTACTCTGGTGGGGCCCCAGATCTACGGTGGGAGGACACTGCTGGGGGCCGAGATGTACGGGAGGGGGGGCTTTGGTGGGGAGCCTAAAGTAATGGGGAAGAGGACTTCCACTATGCTGGCCAACTTCCTCCCCTACAAGGCCATCAATTCAGGTAGAGAGTCCCCTAACCCCTACACAACCCCCCTCCCCCCACAGAGACACCCAGTCCCAACCAAAACCTTCCAACTTCTCAATACATATTTTGTACTCTCATACTTTTATTGTGAGTATATTTTTTTCTTTAACTTTTGGAGCATGGAAGGTTTTGGAAGAATTTACCGGGCCTTGGTCTCAATAAGGTTAAGAACCCCTACTAACGAGTGTCACATGAATGACAGCTCTGAGGTTGCTGAAATCACACCCAAGATGGCGGCACCCAGCAGCAGTCTCAGGGCTTTAGGACTTCTACGCAAGTAAGGATTTTACAGGTAAATGACATGAATAAAATGCACATTTTCAAACAAATAGTATTATATGTTAGGTATGTTATATGTTAAGTATATAAAAAGCCAGAACGTTCTCTTTCATTTTGGAAAGAGCAGGGAATGTTTAAAACCGGCAATTCTTTTTAGTCCTCCATCACATATATTTCACTTTACTTTCTGTCCCATAAACATAACAGGAAATGAGAGGAAATATCCGCATAGTTGTTACTGTTCCCTCCCTGTCTGTTCTGGTGACAATCTAAACTACAGAATTGTGCCTCCCTTTCAGTCCTGGTGGTAGGAGGGGGTAATTCACCCCAGCGGGGTCTGAGACACCTTGAGCACTGTTCTCTCCAGCATTCTCCTGAGAGTCCAGGCCGGCTCGATGACGCATAGTGGGCATGTCTATGACACCCAGGCCGGGCAGCCATCAGAAATTGTGGAGCCCCTTACACAGCTTTAGGCCCGGCCCCCCTGGGCCTGACCGGCAACATTCCTCAGGACTCGCCCACTGTCCCATCTAATCCGCAACTGGCCATCCCACATCCTCCTCCTGCTCCATCCCATGTTCTCTATCCCATGTCCTCTTCGTCCTCCTGCAATCCCATCTCCTCCACCCCATGTCCTCCTCCTCCAGTCAAATGTCCTCCATCCCATGTCCTCCTGCTCCTCCTCCAGTCCCATCTCCTCCATTGCATTCCTCCTCCAGTCCCATCTCCTCCATCCCATTCCTCCTCCAGTCCCATCTCCTCCATCCCATTTCCTCCTCCAGTCCCATCTCCTCCAACCACAAAAGAGGGGACGTGGGACAGGAAGGGAGCAGGGGGACAGGGACAGGAGAGGGGCAGCAGAACTGAATGGGGAAGTGTCATGGGAGGAGGTCAGCGGGGCAGGAGGTGGGCAGCCGGATGAAAGGGGGGCAGCAGAACTGGATGGGGAAGTGTCATGGGAGGAAGTCAGCGAGGCAGGAGGGGGGCAGCAGGAAAGGAGGGGTAAAGTGTCATGGAAGGGGGGCAGTGGGGGGGCAGCATCACAGATTAAAGGCAGTGTCTCAGGTGGGGGACAGTGGGGCAGGTGAGAGGCAGTGGGACAGGTGGGAGTGTCACAGGTGGGAGGCATTGTCACGGGTGGGGGGCAGCTGGGCAGGTGGAAGGCAGTGTCACAGGTGGGAAGCAGCGGGACAGGTGGGAGGCGGTGTCACAGTTGGGGGGCAGCGGAACAGGTGGAAGGCAGTGAAACAGGTGGGGGGCAGCGGGACAGGTGGGAGGCAGCGGGACAGGTGGGAGGCAGCGGGACAGGTGGGAGGCAGCGGGACAGGTGGGAGGCAGCGGGACAGGTGGGAGGCGGTGTCACAGGTGAGGGGCAGCGGGACAGGTGGAAGGCAGTGGGACAGGTGGGGGGCAGCGGAACAGGTGGAAGGCAGCGTTACAGGTGGGGGCAGTGTCAGTGCCAACCACTACCAATATGTTATTTACCGGCTCCTTCCTTTTCCGAATGCACTCTGTCCATTCATAACTGAGCATCTTACACTGTGTTTACGATGCTTCAGTTTATGAATGGAGAGGAGCCGCTGTCTCCTCTCCATTCATCTTCAGCTGAGGTTGCTGAGACATGTACTGGGGAATCTGTGTCCCCAGTCCCTTTCCCTATCTCAAATTGAAGATGTCAGGGGTGTAGACCCCTGATATCTCAATAAAGCCCCCCCCCCCCCACCAACAGGGTTAAAAAAAAAAAAAGGAAAAATTGCAATAAATAAATATTTGAAAGTAAAATTGTAAAAATAATAAAAAATAAAATAAAAAAAAGAAAGCAAAAAGCATCCTGTAAAAAAAAAAATATATATATATATATAGTAAAAAATAATCAAATTAAATAAAAATTTAAAACTACTGACACAGTCCACGCCTCATCACTGCAACCTATCAGTGCTGCATAATAGTGCCACTGGCACATGACATTAAAAAAAAGAAAAAAGTATCGGTAATCGGTATCAGCAATAACTTGAGAAAAAGTATCAGTGCTTGTACTAGGCCCTTTCTTCTCTACATCTGTTCAGAGTGCTGAATTTTCAAGCGTGTCTGAGAGTTTAAAAAAAAGGGGGTGGAGGGCTGAAGTAACAGTCTGCAGAGTTCAGCGAGGAGAGCTCTGAGAGCTGATTGGTGGGAAGGGACAGCTGAGGCTGTCAATCCCATGTTACCATTTTTCTCTTGGTGTCAGGAAAACTCATCAGAAGTGACTCAAGCTGACAGCAGAGGAAGGAAGCAGCAGACAGAAATGACACTTAGTGCTCTGGATTGAGATAAGTACACACTTATAGAGGGATATGCTTTGTTCTTATTTTATGTCTGAGCTTTACAACCACTTTAATCTTTTTTAATTGTGCCTTCCCTGGTTCCTCCCTCGCCAATGTGCTAATGACATTTTTGAATAAATCTCATTCCATGTCTTAATCTAGATCCTTGATGGGTGGATGTCAGTCTGGAGCAGTTGGCATTCTTAGGCAAGCCATTTGTTTGCTACCATAGGTAATACCTAACCACTTCATCCCCGGAAGAATTTACCCCCTTCCTGACCAGAGCACTTTTTGTGATTCGGCAATGCGTCACTTTAACTGACAACTGCGCGGTCGTGCGACGCTACACCGAAACAAAATGGACGTCCTTTTGTTCCCACAAATAGATCTTTCTTTTGGCGGTATTTGGTCACCTCTGCGGTTTTTATTTTTTGCGCTATAAACAACAACAAAAAACGACAATTTTGAAAAAAGCAATATTTTTTACTTTTTAAATATCCCCCAAAAAATATATTAAAAAAACAAATATTTTTCCTCAGTTTAGGCCGATACGTATTCTTCTACATATTTTTGGTAAAAAAAAAAAATCACAATAAGCGTATATTGATTGGTTTGCGCAAAAGCTATAGCGTCTACAAAATAGGGGATAGATTAATGGCATTTTTTATTATTCATTTTTTTTTTTATTAGCAATGGCAGTGATCTGCGATTTTTATCATGACTGCGACATTATGGCGGACACATCGGACATTTTTTACACTATTTTGGGACCATTGTCAGCGGTCGGTGCTATAAAAATGCACTGATTACTGTGTAAATTACACTGGCAGGGAAGGGGTTAACACTAGGGGGGCGATCAACGGGTTAAGTGTGTCCTAGGGAGTGTTTCTAACTGTGGGGGGGGATGGGCTACCTAGGACATGGCAGCGATCACTGCTCTCGATGACAGGGAGCAGTAGATCTCTGTCATGTTGCTAGGCAGAACAGGGAAATGCCTTGTAGGCATCTCCCCGTTCTGCCGCTCCGTACCATGATCGCGAGACACCGGCGGACATCGAGTCCACGGGTCCCGCGGGCACGGTCATGGAGCATGCGGTGGGCACGCGCGCCCTCAATGCCATGTCTTAAAGGGGGCGTACCTGTACGCCCATTTGCGCAGCCGTGCCATTGTGCCAACATTTTTCGTCGTGCGCTGGTCAGCAAACGGCTAAATATGGCGCGGAGTCTTCATGATTGAAAGAACTGAAATCCAATCAATAAAAGGATCGAGCCAGAGACAGCCGGGAAAGGTTGGATGATACTGGATGTCCTCCAGCCAGGAAATGAGGTGGGCTCTATCTGAGTTATTGCAGCTTCTAATACACCTTGTGAGAAGCTCACAGTGTGCAGCGAAATCTAAGACATTTCGGTGCAGGAGAGGAGTCGGTATAACTGTGCAAGATTTGAGATAAGGCCGGAGTTCAGCTTTAAATCTCTTGTGCCATCCTGCCGAAAATCTCAGAGTAAAAGGAGACCTTCAGATAAATATTTACACAGAAGAAGCTGAGGAGCTCCGAGCAACGGGAGAATCAGGCGCTCATTGAGATCATTCCACAGTGTGAGACGGGTCTGGTCTGCGATATGAACCAGGCCGCTCATCACACACACGCTACATTCCATGGCCAAGGTCTCGTTACCTTCCTCTAAAGAGAAACAGGAAGGAATTATGGAGGTTAAAGAGGAAATTCAGTCCCCGAATATATTTGCCCCCCCCGCCCCTTCTCTTCCAGGCCGCCATCTCTGAGTATCTTGCACATGCGCCATAGGTCTCTGCCAGGAACCAGCACAGACCTGGGGCACATCTATGCAAGCATGCATTTGGGACCTGTACGGCGCATCCGGAAAGTATTCACAGCGCTTCACTTTTTCCACATTTTGGTATGTTACAGCCTTATTCCAAAATGGATTAAATTAATTCATTTCCTAAAAATTCTACAAACAATCCCCCATAATGACAACATGAAAGAAGTTTGTTTGAAATCTTTGCAAATTTATTAAAAATAAATTGCTCAATACTTTGGTGAAGCACCTTTGGCACCAATTACAGCCTCAAGTTTTGAGTATGATTCTACAAGCTTGGCACTCCTATTTTTTGGCAGTTCCTCCCATTCTTCTTTGCGGGACCTCTCAAGCTCCATCAGGTTTGATGGGGAGGGTCTGTGCACAGCCATTTTCAGATCTCACCAGAGATGCTCAATCGGGTTCATATCTGGGCTCTGGCTGGGCAACTTAAGTTGTCCCGTAGCCACTTCTTTGTTATCTTGGCTGTGTGCTTAGGGTCGTTGTCATGTTGGAAGATGAACCTTCACCCCAGTCTGAGGTCCAGAGCGCTCTGTTGCAGGTTTTCATCAAGGATGTCTCTGTACATTGCTGCGTTCATCTTTCTAGTCTCCCAGTTCCTGCCACTAAAAAACACGATGCTGCCACCACCATGATTCACAGTAGGAATGGTAGTACCATCGGGTTCTTGGTCACCCCCCTGACTAAGGCCCTTCTCCCTTGATCGCTCAGTTTGGCCGGGCGGCCCGCTCTGGGAAGAGTCCTGGTGGTTCCTAACTTCTTCCATTTACACGGATGATGGAGGCCACTGTGCTCATTGGGACCTTCAATGCTGCAGAAATTTTTCTGTACTCTTCCCCAGATCTATGCCTCCATACAATCCTGTCTTGGAGGTCTACAGACAAAGGCTGACTAAGGCCTTTCTCACCTGATCGCTCAGTTTGGCCGGACGGCCCACTCTAGGAAGAGTCCTGGTGGTTCCAAACGTCTTCCATTTACAGATGATGGAGGCCACTGTGCTCGTTGGAACCTTCAATGCTGCAGAAATTTTTCTGTACCCTTCCCCAGATCTGTCTCGGATGTCTACAGACAATTCCTTGGACTTCATGGCTTGGTTTGTGCTCTGACATGCACTGTTACCTGTGGGACCTTATATAGACAGGTGTATGCCTTTCCAAATCATGTCCAATCAACTGAATTTACCACAGGTGGACTCCAATCACGTTGTAGAAACATCTCAAGGATGATCAGTGGAAACAGGATGCACCTGAGCTCGAATTTGAGTGCCATGACAAAGGCTGTGGTGCTTACGTACATGGGATTTTTTTCGTTTTTTATTTTTGAGAAATTTCCAAAGATTTCACACAAACTTCTTTCACGTTGTCATTATGGGGGATTGTTTGTAGAATTTTGAGGAAAATAATGAATTTAATCCACTTTGGAATAAGGCTGTAACATAACAAAATGTGGAAAAAGTGAAGCACTGTGAATACTTTCCGGATTCACTGTATACCCGCCGTGCCTGTGTGCATGCGTGGGAAACCCCTTGCACGTGCACAGATGTGAAGCAGGGTCCCGAATAACTGGGGCACATCTGCATATGCACAGAATCCTGCAGTGCACATTCCCATGTCTGTCGGTGGAACTACCTCCTGGGATGTACAAGGTGGACATCCCAAAAGGCATAGGAGGGGAGGCGGTGGAGCTTCTCATTCTTACCTAAGTAAGGAATAAGGCGTTCATCAAGGTAAGGTAAGGTAAGAAGAAAAAGGGTTGTATAACCGGATGAAGGTCCAGGGTGCATTCTGGCAGGGCCCACCATCCTGGGGGGAAATATTTGGCCATCTACACCTAGCCTATGTTTCTGGACCCAGTCACACCAAGCCAGTCAGTTACAATGGGTTGTATTTAGGTAGTCCTTTCATTTGAATGGTCTGCCAACTGACCACAATGAACTGGTGATGTGCCATTCGCTGTAACATTTAAGGTTCCCACCTCCTCCCTTTAAACCCGGACACATTATCAATTACACAGGTTATGGGGCTAATTTAACCACTTATGCCGCGTACACACGAGCGGACTTTACGGCGGACTTTGCCCGGCGGACTTTTCGACGTACTTTCCGACGGACTTTGTGAATGAACGGACTTGCCTACACACAATCCACCAAAGTCCGTCGAATTCGTACGTGATGACGTACGACCGGACTAAAACAAGGAAGTTCATAGCCAGTAGCCAATAGCTGCCCTAGCGTGGCTTTTTGTCCGTCGAACTAGCATACAGACGGCGGACTTTTCGACCGGACTCATTTTCAACGGATAAATTTTAAACAAGTTTCAAATCTAAGTCCGTCCAACTTTTGAGAAAACAAAGTCCGCTGGAGCCCACACACATCGAATTGTCCGACGAAATCCAGTCCGCCGGGCAAAGTCCGCCGTAAAGTCCGCTCGTGTGTACGCGGCATTAGGGACCGAGCCTCTTTTTGCGATTTGTTATTTACAAGTTAAAAACAGTTTAGAAAATTACTCAGAACCCACAAACATTATACATTTTTTTTAACACCCTAGAGATTAAAATGGCAGTCGTTGCAATACTTTTGGTCACACCGTATTTGCACAGCGGTCTTACAAGCGCACTTTTTTGGGAAAAAATAAACTTTTTTGAATTAAAAAATAAGACATCGGTAAAGTTAGCCCAATTTTCTTTATATTGTGAAAGATAATGTTACGCCGAGTAAACTGATACCCAACATGTCACGCTTGAAAATTGCGCCCGCTCGTGGAATGGCGACAAACTTTTACCCTTAAAAATCTCCATAGGCGACGTTTAAAAAAATTCTACAGGTTGCATGTTTTGAGTTACAGAGGAGGTCTAGAGCTAGAATTATTGCTCTCACTCTACCGATCGCAGCGATACCTCACATGTGTGGTTTGAACACCATTTTAATATGCGGGCGCTGCTCACGTATGCGTTCGCTTCTGCACGTAAGCTCAGCGGGACGGGGCACGTTTAATTTTTTTTTTTTTTCTTATTTATTTTACCTTTTATTTTTACACCGTTCTTTTTTAAAAAAATAAAGAATTGTGTCACTTTTATTCCTATTACAAGGAATGTAAACATCCCTTGTAATAGAAAAAAAGCAAGACCTCAGATTTCATATTTACACTAAAATGCAATAAAAATGCAATAAAAAAATGTTGTCATTCAAAAAAAAAACTAAAAAAAAAAATGGCCTTTAAAAAGCTATGGGTGGAAGTGACGTTTTGACGTCGCTTCCCCCCTGCAATGGTATGGAGGCGGGTGGGGGCCATCTTCCCCTCACTCGTCTCCATGCCCAGCAAGGAAGAGGATCCGATCGCCTCCGCCACTGCCGAAGGCTCCGGAGTGTGGCGGGAGGGGGAGAAGCCCTCTCCCGTCGGCGATAAAAGTGATCTCGCGGCGAATCCGCTGCAGAGACCACCATTATCGGAAAGCGGACCGCCGGCCAAGGAGAGGATACCAGGGTTATGGCCGCTAGCTGCTGCCATAACAACGATATTCCTCTTCAAAGTTAGGACGTATATCGGCGTGCGGCGGTCCGGAAGTGGTTAATGCAGATAAGGCACCAAGTGAGTTTAATTACCTCCTTAATCAGCCACAGAACCCGTGTAATTCATATGTGTTTGATTTTAAAGGGATGAGGTGGCAACCCTAGTAACGCAGCTCCCTGCAACATACGCCGGTGCATTGCCGTGTGCTGCAACACATGTGCATTCCCTTAGTACATTGGGCAGTGACTGAAAATGAATGACAACGCAACATATTACAGCGGGATTAAACCCAATAGCTGTATTTATTATATTGCAGATTACCAATTCTTAGATGTGATGGCTGCATTCGTTTTCTCTTTTAGGTTTACTGTCTTCTATTTGTATCTGGTGATCCAGCCAGCAAGTCTGTTGTTTTTCACAAGCTCAAGCTCTCCAGCAGAATGTATCAGCTTACAAGGATGAGACAAAACATTTAACACTGACGGGGGGTGCTTACAATGATCAGCATTTATTTATTCATGTAAAACCTTTATCCCAAAAGAAAAATTTGCTGTAACTGCTTATGAAGTATTAGCTGGAGATTTGGCTTCAATTTCTTAGTGTATTTTGAGTGATTCTAAAGTCTTAAGTGGCGGTTCACACAGGGGCAACCCGACTTACAGCGCGACTTTGCAAGGCGATTTGGAGGCGACTTCAGCGCGACTTTAAACAACTTACAACGCAACTTAAGGTCGCCTTCAGGACAGGCGTTTTTGGCTGTGGCCAATCACAGAATAACCTGCAGAGCGGGAGGGAGGGGGTTGCCTGGGTAAAGGTGGCAAATACCTGGGTAAATTATTTTCTTTTTCCTGTAAAGTCGCTTAAATATTGATGGAGATCCGACTTGGAGGCGACTTCCATTGAAATCTATGGGTACAAGTTGCCTAGAAGTAGTACAGGAACCTTTTCTGAAGTCGGTGCGACTTCAGTAGTGTACATTAGGATGGCTCTTATTCACTTCTATAGCATTTCTTATGTCCAGTGACTGGGGGTGACTTGAGGACTTACAAGTCGGATCCCAAGTCGCTGTAGTGTGAACGGGTACTAAAGGGTTTGTAAAGGTAAAATAAAAAAAATAAAAAAACAAACAAACATGACTTTCTGAAAGGCCCCAGAGGCTGCAACACCTAAGCAAGAGGCACCACTAACCAAACACTGCCATGAAGACCAAGGAACTCTACAAACAAGTAAGGGACAATGTTGTTGAGAAGTACAAGTCAGGGTTGGGTTATAAAAAAATATCCAAATCTTTGATGATCCCTAGGAGCACCATCAAATCTATCATAACCAAATGGACAGAACATGGCACAACAGCAAACCTGCCAAGAGACGGCCGCACACCAAAACTCACAGACCGGGCAAGGAGGGCATTAATCAGAGAGGCAGCACAGAGACCTAAGGTAACCCTGGAGGAGCTGCAGAGTTCCACAGCAGAGACTGGAGTATCTGTATATAGGACGACAATAAGCCGTACGCTCCATAGAGTTGGGCTTTATGGCAGAGTGGCCAGAAGAAAGACATTACTTTCAGCAAAAAAACAAAGTGGCACATTTTGAGTTTGCGAAAAGCCATGTGGGAGACTCCCAAAATGTATGGAGGAAGGTGCTCTGGTCTGATGAGACTAAAATTGAACTTTTTGGCCATCAAAGAAAACGCTATGTCTGGCGCAAACCCAACATATCACATCACCCAAAGAACACCATCCCCACTGTGAAACATGGTGGTGTCAGCATCATGCTGTGGGGATGTTTTTCAGCAGTCAGGACTGGGAAACTGGTCAGAGTTGAGGGAAAGATGGATGGTGCTAAATACAGGGATATTCTTGAGCAAAACCTGTACCACTCTGTGTGTGATTTGAGGCTAGGACAGAGGTTCACCTTCCAGCAGGACAATGACCCCAAACACACTGCTAAAGCAACACTTAAGTGGTTTAAGGGGAAACAAGTAAATGTGTTGGAATGGCCTAGTCAAAGCCCAGACCTCAATCCAATAGAAAATCTGTGGTCAGACTTAAAGATTGCTGTTCACAAGCGCAAACCATCCAACTTGAAGGAGCTGGAGCAGTTTTGCAAGGAGGAATGGGCAAAAATCCCAGTGGTAAGATGTGGCAAAATCATAGAGACTTATCCAAAGCGACTTGGAGCTGTGATAGCCGCAAAAGGTGGCTCTACAAAGTATTGACTTTAGGGGGGTGAATAGTTATGCACATTGACTTTTTCTGTTATTTTGTCCTATTTGTTGTTTTCTTCACAATAAAAAAAAAAATCTTCAAAGTTGTGGGCATGTTCTGTAAACTAAATGATGCAAATCCTCAAACAATCCATGTTAATTCCAGGTTGTGAGGCAACAAAACACGAAAAATGCCAAGGGGGTGAATACTTTTGCAAGGCACTGTACCTACTCTGTCCAATGGAATCGCACAGAGCGGCTGGGAAGCTCCTGTTTTCGGGTCCCCTGCTGGCGCTCCTGGCCCCCCCTCTCTGTCCAGTGCCCCCATGGGAAGCCGCTTCCCATGGGGGCACTCATGCATGCTTGCACCCGAGCCCTGCTGCGTCTATTGACACAGACAGAGGGACTCGGCCCAGCCCCCCGCGCCCCCCGCTCTGTCGTCACTGGCTTTGATTGACACCACTGGAAGCCAATGGCTCCCCATGCCCCAGCAAAGCCAGCGAGACCCAGAAGTGGGGGGAGAAACAATCTGCTGACATGCATGGCGCTGGATCTAAAGGGGACTCAGGTAAGTAAAGGGGGGCTGGGGGATGCTGACATCTAAACCAGGGGTCTCCAAACTACGGCCCTCCAGTTGTTCAGGAACTACAATTCCCATCATGCCCAGTCATGTCTGTGAATGTCAGAATGATACAATGCCTCATGGGATGTGTAGTTCCTCAACATCTGGAGGGCCATAAGTTGAAGATCCCTGATCTAAACATTTTTTACCTTAATGTAAGGAATGCATTAAGGTAAAAAATGTTTAGACTTTACAACCCCTTTAAGGTTTTTCACCCTAACCCATTCTGGAGCGAGCCCCACGGGTGCCCAGGGAGAGCGGCCTTCCGTGGGGGCACCCGATGAAGAAGAGGGGACTGGAGCGCTGGCGGGGGACCCCAGAAGAGAAGGATGGAGGCTGCTCTGTGCAAAACCATTACAGAGCAGGTAATTATATTGTGTTATAATGTGTGTTACTTTTATAAAAAAAAATAAAAAATGAACGTTTACAACCTTTTCAAATTTTCTAGTCCATCTAACACTCCCCTCCCCCAGACTGACAATGCTGCTGTCTGCTGTACTCCTTCATCCAGAATGGGGGCGCTCTTACACAGGAGGTGCGTTACTGGCTGGATCACCAGGTGAAAACAGAGGAGAAAAAAGCCAAAGAGAAGATAAACTAATGCAGCCAGAACATCTAATGATTGGTAATCTGCAATGTATTACATTTTCGGGTTTTGGGTTTAATACCACTTTAAGCCTAGGTTAAGGTGGGGGGGGGGCATCACAACACCTCCTCACCGTCTGTCAATCTGAACTCGGATCGCTTTTCAGAGTAGCGGTGGGATTTGTCGTGCACCTAAGCCTAGCCTATCTGATGTATTGCCATTCAAAGCCACGTGTTACCGCGCATGTAACTGGGCCCTGAGAGAAATACAAATGCTGCCGGTACCGGTATCCTGAAAATGCTGCTTGCAGGACTTTTTTTCCCGTCCCGCAAGCGCACCGCCACAGTGTGAAAAATGTCCCACAGGAGTGAATGAGAGGCGCTTAGCAGAGGCTATTTCCAGCGCTAAAGCGCCTGAAAACCGCCCCAATGTGAAAGGCCTTCCCAGAAGAGTTGAAGTTGTTATAGCTGCAAAGGGAGGGCCAACTCAATATTGAACCCTACGGGCTAAGACGCCATTAAAGTTCATGTGTATGTAAAGGCAGGCGTCCCAATACTTTTGGTAATATAGGATATCCCCTGCTGAAAGGGGACACAGACAGAAATAAACACCTGACAGGGGATCCAGCCCTCATGACTAACACCAATCATTTTTTATTTCTACTTTGCAGATTTTCCCTCACTTTGTGTATAGTAAAACCACTGTGAGCTGGACAGCAAGCGAGGAGGGGGGGGACTCTCTCAGATAGCAGTAAAAACCAGACAAGGGTTCTAATTCTTCCCCCACACTATTGAAAATGGAAAGAAAATAATTAAACTGACAATTTAAATTTAAAGCTGAACACCGGGCACAAAATCTGTCATTCAATATATTCCACAATATGTATAAACCCGCTTTGTGTGTATCAAATGCCTTTGGAAACCCAGATATCACCTTGTAAAAGTAGCAGTGACATCATCACTGTGCTGCACGTAACCTGATCAGAGCTGTGGGAGGGACTCAGCAGGCTCCACCCACTACAGGCTGCCGCAGAACACTACAGAAGGGGGCGGAGACAAGACCAGTCACCCTGCACATAGAGAGAGAGCAGCAGTGACCGGTCTTTATTACAGGAAGTCTCACACTGGATTACATCACAGATCTGGAAAAAGACATTCAAGAAGAATACACAAGAGAAGTCACTCTTGCTATGGGACTCCCCTAGAATCTTCCCGGTAGGATGGTGGCGTCACACCCAACGATGCGGAAGACAGGGGGTCAGATAAGTACAAATCAAACTTTTTAGGGGTTCACTAAACGGAAGTGTAAATACGGCGAATGTTCCAATGGGCCAGCACAAAAGACGCAAATGTCTGGCTTACCAGTTACACTTCACCTCTTGTGTCCCTGAGGAACACATGCAGCCCATTGGTACTTGGCGTGTGGCCCTTGAACCCCAGCAGTCTTTAATGGGGTTAGCAGTGTTTATTTGTAAAGAGGGCAATAGCTGTCTACTATTCTCACTTACCATGTCCCCATTCTTTCACTTTCTTCTGCAGCATGTGCTTAGTCTCCAAAAAAAAACTGAAGCACGTCCCTAATCTCTGACCATCATTTCATCTAGTACAGGGGTCTTCAAAGTTTTCAGTATGAGGGGGTCACATCCCCATTAGAGGCCCCCTTACATCAGGGTCCCCATTGGATTCTTTTTTTACATCAGGGTCCCCTTTACTTCAGAATCCCCATCACAATCCCCATTAGATTTCCCCCACATCCATGTCCCCATTAGAGTTCCCCCTTACATCAGGTTAAACACTAGACTCCCCACTTATGTCAAGGTCCCCAATGGAGCCCCCCTTACATGCGACTCATTTCTTAAATCAGGGTCCCCATCACAGTCTCCCTACATCAGGGTCCCTATCACAGTCTCCCTACATTAGGGTCCCCATCCGAGTTTCCCCTTACATCCAACTCACCTCTTACATCAGGGTCCCCATCACAGTCCTCCTACATTAGGGTCCCCATCCGAGTTTCCCCTTACATCCAACTCACCTCTTGCATCAGGGTCTCTATCACAGTCCCCCTACATTAGGGTCCCCATCCGAGTTTTCCCATTACATCCGACTCACCCCTCTTACATTAGGGTCCCCATCACAGTCCCCCTACATTGGGGTCCCCATCTGAGTTTCCCCTTACCCCTCACCTCTTACATCAGGGTTCCCATCACAGTCCCCCTACATTGGGGTCCCCATCTGAGTTTCCCCTTACCCCTCACCTCTTACATCAGGGTTCCCATCACAGTCCCCCTAACATTGGGGTCCCCATCTGAGTTTCCCCTTACCCCTCACCTCTTACATCAGGGTTCCCATCACAGTCCCCCTAACATTGGGATCCCCATCTGAGTTTCCCCTTACCCCTCACCTCTTACATCAGTGTCCCCATCACAGTCCCCCTACATTAGGGCCCCCATCCAAATTTCCCCTTACATCTGACTCACTCCTTACATCATGGTCCCCATCAGAGTCCCCCCTTAGAGAGTCTGGGTGGGGATTGAAGCGGAGACCATAGGCAGCATCTGCTGACCTGAATCCTCAGTCTACTGCACATTGAAGATGCTCCACTGACCCTAGCTGGGGGCCGGAAAAAAATCCTGTAGAGGGCCAGATGTGGCCCGTGGGCCGTGGTTTGGAAACCCTTGCTATAGTTTGTCTGCAGCCTCTGACAATTCTTTCTAGCGTTACAAAAACCTAACCTTATGTGAAGCCCTTTGGTGATGTCAGGGTCCGCAGTTGAGACCCCGATTTCTCCTACATTAAAAAACCACTAACCTAGACCATGTGCTCTTTAGATGGTGGAAGCAACTGATCTTCTATAGGCTACAGATGCAAGCGTTTCCGTGCGTTTTCAGTGCATACCCGGATGTAGGGCAGCCTATTAATTTCAACGGGTTGCCTTATGCACAAGAAACACGAAAAAGAAGTCCGTGACTCTGCATGTCAGGAACGTGCGCAGTTCTGCACGTGTCCCCAACATGCAAAGGTCTGAACCGAGCCGTAAATGTTACAATAACTGGACCTTTCTGATGCAACAGGTAGTGAAAGGTAAGTGATGTGGCCCAATGGATGTGCATTCCGCACATCATGTAGATGACATTTATCGATCACCAGCACACCTTCTCTTTCTTCCAGTGCACCCCCATACAAAAGGAAATACCACATTTTGAAGCCATGCATCATCTGGATCCTGCGCAACCAAGAAATAATTCCATTATATGGTGACCCTTCAACAAAGCCTTTCTATGGAAGAAAAAAGAAGTTAGCTGGTGACATCTATCATTTACAACACACTGCTATTCATTCGATGCATACATACAGTAGACTGTAACGCACCTGCACTACAGCGCACCCAACGTTTTTTGCCGTCTGCAAAAAATAGTACAGGTGCAACGACAGTCCATTCTGTCAACGCACCTCAATGGACGAAAAACCTGTACCAGTAGCATTTTTCGGCAATGCAGCAAACAGCAACAAAATCTACTATAAATTATATATATAGATATAGATATAGATATAGATATAGATATATATATATATATATATATATATATATATATATATATATATATATATATATATATATATATTCTGCAGGGGAGGCCATTTGAACAAATAGCAGTGCATTGCCTTAATCCAACTCGCCTCAACACACAAGACGCATTCACAAGTGTGAAGGGGGGCCCTGTGGGTCTGCATTTTGTACACCACTGCAGATGACGATGGTGCTACAGAAATGTATAAATGAAGCAATACTCACATCCTGCAGTCTAGCTTACATTGTCTGGAAAGACGAGGCCCTCTCGCTGCTCAGTAATCCTCCGTCCTGCCGGGAAGAAAGGTTTATACGTGCCTGCAAGATAAACCCGTGCTTGTAGGAAGCACACATGCACCACTGATTCACACACCCCGGGGGCAGCTATTTAGCAGCATGGGTGTACGATGCAGAGTCAGGGATCCGTCTTTACTCTTACCCATCTGCTCTGGAAAAGCCACATCCCACAATGCAATGCATTCCTCATTAATAATGCAAATACCTAGCATCGATACACTTGCCCTCTAACTAAAACCACTTCCTGATTCCGTAGGATCAAAACCAACCTCCGTTCAGCAACGCCAACAAGAAAAATCCGCACAATTCTGGAATTCTGCTGGCAATTCACTTTTTTTTTTCTCTTGTAAAGAGTAGAATAACACAGACCTCTATTTCTAATACGCATCAAGGCTTGGAAATTGTCACTAAATCATCCATTATGTGAACAGAGTCAGACACAGAGAGATCCTATGCCTGATCAACCAATTAGACAGTCAGACCAGGCAACAATCTATAGACTCCACCATCATCTGGCTAGCCTTTTGTCAATCTGCAGACCCTACAAATTTCTGGCCAGGCTTTTGTCAATCTGTAGACCCCTTCATCCTCTGGCCAGGCTTTTGTCAATCTGTAGAACCCAGCATCCTCTAGCCATGGTTTTGTCAATTTGTAGACCCCTTCATCCTCTGGCTAGTCTTTTGTCAATCTGTAGACCCCTTCATCCTCCGGTCAGTCTTTTGTCAATCTGTAGACCCCCTCCATCACTGGCTAGCGTTTTGTCAGTCTGTAGACCCAACCATCTTCTGGCCATGGCTTTGTCAATCTGTATGTAGACCCCTTCATCCTCTGGCCAGGCTTTTGTCAATCTGTAGAACCCAGCATCCTCTAGCTAGTCTTTTGTCAATCTGTAGACCCCTTCATCCTCTGGCCAGTCTTTCGTCAATCTGTAGACCCCCTCGATCACTGGCTAGGGTTTTGTCAATCTGTAGATCCCCTCCATTTTCTGGCCAGGATTTTGTCAATCTGTAGAATCCACCATCCTCTGGACAGGGTTTTGATAATCTGCAGACCCCCTCCATCCTCTGGCCAGGCTTTTGTCAATATGTAGAACCCACCATCCCCTGGCCATTGTTTTGTCAATCTGTAGACCTCTTCATCCTCTGGCTAGCCTTTTGTCAATTTGCAGACTCAACAGATCTCTGGCCAGGCTTTTGTCAACCTGTAGACCCCCTCTATCCTTTGGCCAGGCTTTTGTCAATTTGTAGACCCCTTCATCCCCTGGCCAGTTTTTTGACAATCTGCAGACCCCATCATCCTCTGACCAGGCTTTTGTCAATCTGTAGACCCCCTCCATCCTCTGGCCAGGCTTTTATCAGTCTGTAGAGCCCACCATATCCTGGCCAGAGTTTTGTCAATTTGTAGACCTCTTCCATCATTTGGCCATGCTTTTGTAGACCCCCTCCATCCCCTGGCCAGGCTTTTGTCAATATGTAGACCCCTCCATCCTCTGGCCAGGCGTTTGTCAATCTGTAGACCCCCTCCATCCTCTGGCCAGGCGTTTGTCAATCTGTAGACCCCCTCCATCCTCTGGACAGAATTTTGTCAATCTGTAGACTCCCCCATCCTTTGGTTAGGCTTTTGTCAATCTGTAGACCCTACCAGTCTCTGGCCAGTCTTTTGCCAATATGTAGACCCCACAATCTTCTGGTCAGGCTATCATCAACCTGTAGACCCATTTCTTAAATCTGTAGACCCCCCCCATCCTCTGGCCAGAATTTTGTCAATGTGTAGACTTCACTATCCTCTGGTTAGGCTTTTGCCAATCTGTACACCCTACCGGTCTCTGGTCAATCTTTTGTCAATCTGTAGACACCACTATCCTCTGGCCAGACTTTTGTCAATCTGTAGACCCCCTCCATCCTTTGGTCAGGCTTTAGTTTACCTGTAGACCCCACCATCCTCTGGCCAGGATATTGTCAAGCGGTGGACCCTCTTTATCCTCTAGCCAGGCTTTTGTCAACCTTTAGATTATCCTTTGGCCAGGCTTTTGTCAAGCTGTAGACTCAACCATCCTTTGGTCAAGCTTGTGTTTACCTGTAGACCCCACTATCCTCTGGTCAGGCTTTTGTCAATCTGTAGACCACCATCCATTGTCTGCCTAGGCTTTTGTCAATCTGTAGACCCACTCCATCCTCTGCCCAGGCTTTTGTCAATCTGTAGACCCCCTCCATCCTTTGGCCAGGCTTTTGTCAAACTGCAGACCCCCTCCATCCTCTCGTCAGGCTTTTGTCAATCTTTAGACCACCTCCACCCTCTGGCCAGGCTTTTGTCAAACTGTAGACTCAACCATCCTTTGGTCAGGCTTCCGTTTATCTGTAGACCCCACCATCCTCTGGTCAAGCTTTTGTCAATCTGTAGACTCAACCATCCTCTGGCCAGGCTTTTGTCAATCTGTAGACCCCCTCCAACCTCTGGCCAGGCTTTCGTCAATCTGTAGACCCCACCATCCTCTGGCCAGGCTTTTGTTTACCTGTAAATACCACCATCCTCTGGCCACGCTTTTAAAAATCTGTAGACTCAACCATCCTCTGGCCAGGCTTTTGTCAATCTGTAGACCCCCTTCAATCTCTGGCCAGGCTTTTGAAAATCTGTAGACTCAACCATCCTCTGGCCAGACTTTTATCAATCTGTAGACCCCCTCCATCTTCTGGCCAGTCTTTCATCAATCTGTAGACCCCACCATCCTCTGTCCAGGCTTTTGTCAATCTGTAGAGCCCCACTATCCTCCTGCCAGGGATTTGCCACCTGCAGACACAACCATCCTCTGGTTTGAATTTTGTTTATCTGTAGACGCCACCATCCTCTGGCTAGCCTTTTGTCAATCTGCAGACCCTACAAATCTCTGGCCAAGTTTTTGTCAACCTGTAAACCCCAATATCCTCTGGCCAGGCTTTCATTGACCTGTAGACCCCCCCCCATCCTCTAGCCAGACTTTTGTCAATTTGTAGACTCCACCATCTTCTGGCTAGGCTTTTGTCAATCTGTATACCCTACCCGTCTCTGGCCAGACTTTTGTCAATATTTAAACCTCACGACCCCCTGGCCAGGCTTTCGTCAACCTGTAGACCCCCTCCATCCTCTGGCCAGGCTTTTGTCAATCTGTAGACCCACTCCATCCTCTGCCCAGGCTTTTGTCAATCTGTAGACCCCCTCCATCCTTTGGCCAGTCTTTTGTCAAACTGCAGACCCCCTCCATCCTCTCGCCAGGCTTTTGCAAATCTTTAGACCACCTCCATCCTCTGGCCAGGCTTTTGTTAAACTGTAGACTCAACCATCCTTTGGTCAGGCTTCCGTTTATCTGTAGACCCTACCATCCTCTGGCCAGGATTTTGTCAAGCTGTGGACCCCCTCCATCCCCTAGCCTGGCTTTTGTCAATCTGTAGACCCCACCATCCTCTGGCCAGGCATTTTTCAATCTGTAGACTCAACCATCCTCTGGCCAGGCTTTTGTTTACCTGTAAATCCCACCATCCTCTGGCCAGGCTTTTGTTTACCTGTAAATCCCACCATCCTCTGGCCAGGCTTTTGTCAATCTGTAGACTCAACCATCCTCTGGCCAGGCTTTTGTCAATCTGTAGACCCCCTCCATCCTCTGGCCAGTCTTTCGTCAATCTGTAGACCGCACCATCCTCTGGCCAGGCTTTTTTTTACCTGTAAATCCCACCATCCTCTGGCCAGGCTTTTAAAAATATGTAGACTCAACCATCCTCTGGCCAGGCTTTTGTCAATCTGTAGACCCCTTCCAACCTCTGGCCAGGCTTTTGAAAATCTGTAGACTCAACCATCCTCTGGCCAGGCTTTTATCAATCTGTAGACCCCCTCCATCCTCTGGCCAGTCTTTCGTCAATCTGTAGACCCCACCATCCTCTGTCCAGGCTTTTGTCAATCTGTAGAACCCCACTATCCTCCTGCCAGGGATTTGCCACCTGCAGACACGACCATCTTCTGGTTTGAATATTGTTTATCTGTAGACGCCACCATCCTCTGGCTAGCCTTTTGTCAATCTGCAGACCCTTCAAATCTCTGGCCAAGTTTTTGTCAACCTGTAAACCCCATTATCCTCTGGCCAGGCTTTCATTGACCTGTAGACCCCCCCCCCCCATCCTCTAGCCAGACTTTTGTCAATCTGTAGACTCCACCATCTTCTGGCTAGGCTTTTGTCAATCTGTATACCCTACCAGTCTCTGGCTAGACTTTTGTCAATATTTAAACCTCACGACACTCTGGCCAGGCTTTCGTCAAACTGTAGACCCCCTCCATCCTCTGGCCAGTCTTTCTTCCATCTGTAGACCCCACCATCCACTTGCCAGGCTTTTGTCAATCTGTAGACCCCCCTCCATCCTCTGGCTAGGCTTTTGTCAATCTGTACACCCCTCCATCCTCTGGCCATGGTTTTGTCATTCTGTAAACCCCACCACACTTTAGGCAGGCTTTTGTTAATCTGTAGACGCTGTCTCTGGCTATTCATCAATCTGTGGACTCCACCATCCTCTGGCCAGGCTTTCGTCACACTGTAAACCTCACCAGCCTCTGGCCAGGCTATCGTCAATCTGTAGATCCTATCAGTCTCTGGCCAGGCTTTTGTCCTCCAAAAAAACACCTTTTTAGTAGAATAAGGGTCTGACAACATTCGTACACACGCTCGGATTTTCCGACAGAAAATGTGTGATAGGACCTTGTTGTCGGAAATTCTGACCGTGTGTAGGCTCCATCACACATTTTCCATCGGATTTTCCGACACACAAAGTTTGAGAGCAGGAGATAAAATTTTCCGACAACAAAATCCGTTGTCGGAAATTCCGATCGTGTGTACACAAATCCGACGGACAAAGTGCAATGCATGCTCAGAATAAATAAAGAGATGAAAGCTATTGGCCACTGCCCCGTTTATAGTCCCGATGTACGTGTTTTACGTCACCGCGTTCAGAACTATCGTATTTTCCGACAACTTTGTGTGACCCTGTGTATGCAAGACAAGTTTGAGCCAACATCCGTCGGAAAAAATCCTAGGATTTTGTTGTCGGAATGTCAGAACAAAGTCCGACCGTGTGTACGGGGCATTATTGCTGTTCGGGTGACAACTGCTCTAATAGGTGTCACAGCAACAGGAAGTGAGAGAAAATCTCCCCAATAAGGGTCACAGAAAAATAAAAACCTGACCAATTTGAAATCAAACCAAAATTTTTTAAAAAATAAAAAAATTGTCTGGAGTTAGGTTAGTACATCTGTCATGTGAAAAATTAGAAAGCTGACATCACTAAACTCTCCTCCTGGAAATGCCAGTTGCTTGGCTGCCATTCTGTTGCTTTGGATTAAATAATTCCCAAGCCACGGACTCAGAAATTTGACTTCTCTGTTACTTATTTGCTAAAGGTGAGTATTTGAGGACTTTAATTCTACGTTATGATGGCAATACATGTAACAACCCAATCACTCATTATATGACTGTTTCAATAAAAGAATCGAGTCTTTTGGTATTCAAATAAATAATAAGCCAAGCCGGATGTCAAAATACGTAAAAAGTGTCTGCTTCTGAAATATTTTCAACAAGTTTGATCAACATTTGTCGAAGGACCCTGCTGGAAAGTTTTTATTCGATCGACTTTTGTCGAAAGTAGAGAGGTCAGCAGGACAACCCACTTAGTTGCAACTGTGAAAAGCTGCTTAACTGTTTTCCTTACCCAGGTAATCTTTTTACATGGGTATTTCTCAAATTCTTGTAAAGCTGACCATGCACGTTACAATCTGGCTGTACAATTAATATGTTGCTGCCCACGCTGCATATATACGTTGCTGGGTGGCCGACATTTCTGTACTGAGAGCACTCTCCCAACACAGACTGAGCTGTCAAAGACAGCAGGACCGGCTCCCGATCATGTGATCACTGTGACAGCCAATCACAGTGGTCACATGATTGCTGATCCTTCCTTCTCCTCCCCCAGGGGTTCAGAACTTCTGAGCGGATGCCAGGGTTGGTGGGAAGGGGTTAAAAAATATCTAAACCCAAAACCAAAATTTTTTATATACTGCCGATTACTAGTGCTCGGGGAGATGGTTGCATTCGAATTCCTTTTTTTCTGAGCTTGTTTTGCTTTATTTTCACCTGGTAATTCAGGTCCCTGGGTGGTATCTATGGAGGGACCTTGTCTGCTCTCTTGATATGGACTACAAACATATCCATCTATCCTTAGTGAAACCCAAACAAGGTATACCTATTGTGAGGCTTTGTTAGCACCCAGACTGCCACTCAAAACAGTCCCATGGCCCCGTCCACCCGCAGATGATTATAGGACATGGAGTTTAATGCAGCGCTAAACAAATCCCACGGCGACTGTAAATTGCGCCCTGGCGCCTGAGCCACACTGCAGCAGTCGTCTGGATTTGGTCTCCCCATGTGCCCCCCCCCCCCCGTGGGTGTTGTGGACTACGAGGTCAGGTTGGCCAGTAATTGAGGCTGCCGCTTTGTGGCCTGCTGGAGCGGGATACAGCGCTCGTTTCTGGGAGACGGCGCCCTCCTCTGGTGGGGGAGTATGATGAGGGCGGCTGCCATTCTGACTGAGGGCTTCCCTTGCTTGCTCTCACTGCCCGCCCACCTACAACATCTCCTTCTTAGTTTGACAGCTGGGTGCTGGGGTTCCGATTGGCTTGATCTGGCGCCCTTTTCTTACCGCCAGTGAGTGAACGGGGAGTGTGACAGGGGACATGCACACAGATAATCAGGGCATCAGTGCCGCCTATTGGTGCCCCCTATCAGTGCCTCCTCATCAGTGCCGCCAATCAGTGCCCCCTATCAGTGCCTGCTCACCAGTGCCCCCTATCAGTGCCTCCTCATCAGTGCTGCCTATCAGTTCCTCTCTGTGCCTGCACGTCAGTGCCCCCTATCAGTCCCTCCTCATCAGTGCCGCCTATCAGTACCTCTTCATCAGTGCCGCCTGTCAGTGCCCCCTATCAGTGCCTCCTCATCAGTGCTGCCTATCAGTTCCTCTCTGTGCCCTCTATCAGTGCCTCTTTATCAGTGCCCCCTATCAGTGCCTCCTCATCAGTGCCCCCTATCAGTGCCTCCTCATCAGTGCTGCCTATCAGTTCCTCTCTGTGCCCCCTATCAGTGCCTCCTCATCAGTGCTGCCTATTAGTTCCTCTCTGTGCCCCCTATCAGTGCCTCCTCATCAGTGCTGCCTATCAGTTCCTCTCTGTGCCTGCTCATCAGTGCCCCCTATCAGTGCCTGCTCATCAGTGCCGCCTATCAGTGCCCCCTATCAGTGCCTCACCAGTGCTGCCTATCAGTTCCTCTCTGTGCCTGCACGTCAGTGCCCCCTATCAGTCCCTCCTCATCAGTGCCGCCTATCAGTACCTCTTCATCAGTGCCGCCTGTCAGTGCCTCCTCATCAGTGCTGCCTATTAGTTCCTCTCTGTGCCCCCTATCAGTGCCTCCTCATCAGTGCCCCCTATCAGTGCCTCCTCATCAGCGCTGCCTATCAGTTCCTCTCTGTGCCTGCTCATCAGTGCCCCCTATCAGTGCCTGCTCATCAGTGCCGCCTATCAGTGCCCCCTATCAGTGCCTCACCAGTGCTGCCTATCAGTTCCTCTCTGTGCCTGCACGTCAGTGCCCCCTATCAGTCCCTCCTCATCAGTGCCGCCTATCAGTACCTCTTCATCAGTGCCGCCTGTCAGTGCCCCCTATCAGTGCCTCCTCATCAGTGCTGCCTATCAGTTCCTCTCTGTGCCCCCTATCAGTGCCTCTTTATCAGTGCCCCCTATCAGTGCCTCCTCATCAGTGCCCCCTATCAGTGCCTCCTCATCAGTGCTGCCTATCAGTTCCTCTCTGTGCCCCCTATCAGTGCCTCCTCATCAGTGCTGCCTATTAGTTCCTCTCTGTGCCCCCTATCAGTGCCTCCTCATCAGTGCCCCCTATCAGTGCCTGCTCATCAGTGCCACCTATCAGTGCCCCATATCAGTGTCTCCTCATTAGTGCTGCCTATCAGTTCCTCTCTGTGCCTGCTCATCAGTGCCCCCTATCAGTGCCTGCTCATCAGTGCCACCTATCAGTGCCCCCTATCAGAGCCTCATCAGTGCTGCCTATCAGTTCCTCTCTGTGCCTGCTCATCAGTGCCCCCTATCAGTGCCTCCTCATCAGTGCCGCCTATCAGTGCCTCTTCATCAGTGCTGCCTATCAGTGCCCCCTATCAGTGCCTCCTCATCAGTGCTGCCTATCAGTTCCTCCTCATCAGTGCCCCCTATCAGTGCCTGCTCATCAGTGCCTCCTCATCAGTGCCGCCTATCAGTGCCCCCTATCAGTGCCTCACCAGTGCTGCCTATCAGTTCCTCTCTGTGCCTGCACGTCAGTGCCCCCTATCAGTCCCTCCTTATCAGTGCCGCCTATCAGTACCTCTTCATCAGTGCCGCCTGTCAGTGCCTCCTCATCAGTGCTGCCTATCAGTTCCTCTCTGTGCCCCCTATCAGTGCCTCCTCATCAGTGCTGCCTATTAGTTCCTCTCTGTGCCCCCTATCAGTGCCCCCTATCAGTGCCTCCTCATCAGTGCTGCCTATCAGTTCCTCTCTGTGCCTGCTCATCAGTGCCCCCTATCAGTGCCTGCTCATCAGTGCCGCCTATCAGTGCCCCCTATCAGTGCCTCACCAGTGCTGCCTATCAGTTCCTCTCTGTGCCTGCACGTCAGTGCCCCCTATCAGTCCCTCCTCATCAGTGCCGCCTATCAGTACCTCTTCATCAGTGCCGCCTGTCAGTGCCCCCTATCAGTGCCTCCTCATCAGTGCTGCCTATCAGTTCCTCTCTGTGCCCCCTATCAGTGCCTCTTTATCAGTGCCCCCTATCAGTGCCTCCTCATCAGTGCCCCCTATCAGTGCCTCCTCATCAGTGCTGCCTATCAGTTCCTCTCTGTGCCCCCTATCAGTGCCTCCTCATCAGTGCTACCTATTAGTTCCTCTCTGTGCCCCCTATCAGTGCCTCCTCATCAGTGCCCCCTATCAGTGCCTGCTCATCAGTGCCACCTATCAGTGCCCCATATCAGTGTCTCCTCATTAGTGCTGCCTATCAGTTCCTCTCTGTGCCTGCTCATCAGTGCCCCCTATCAGTGCCTGCTCATCAGTGCCACCTATCAGTGCCCCCTATCAGAGCCTCATCAGTGCTGCCTATCAGTTCCTCTCTGTGCCTGCTCATCAGTGCCCCCTATCAGTGCCTCCTCATCAGTGCCGCCTATCAGTGCCTCTTCATCAGTGCTGCCTATCAGTGCCCCCTATCAGTGCCTCCTCATCAGTGCTGCCTATCAGTTCCTCCTCATCAGTGCCCCCTATCAGTGCCTGCTCATCAGTGCCTCCTCATCAGTGCCGCCTATCAGTGCCCCATATCAGTGTCTCCTCATTAGTGCTGCCTATCAGTTCCTCTCTGTGCCTGCTCATCAGTGCCCCCTATCAGTGCCTCCTCATCAGTGCCGCCTATCAGTGCCTCCTCATCAGTGCCGCCTATCAGTGCCTCCTCATCAGTGCCGCCTATCAGTGCCTCCTCATGAGTGCTGCCTATCAGTGCCACCTAATCAGTGCCTCCTATCAGTGCCCCCTCACTAGTGTCAGACAAAAACAATATTGGCCCACAAAGTCTGTAGAAGGAGTGAATATGAATTGAAGTAGACAAGGCAACCGCCGCTATTTGCAGCCGCCTGTCATCCGAGCCACAAGAATCCCCTGGAATTGGGTGTATGCCCTTTGTGAAGGGTTATATTTAGGAGAGAATTTAAAGCCCAAATGAACTTTCAGGTTAAGTTTGTTAAATACATTCCACATGCCATCAAAGCAAAAAAAGTGTACAAAGTCTTTTTTCTTTAGAAAGCAGCCACAGCCTGACTAAAAAAGCCTGTCCCCTGCCAGCAACTGCAGAGAAGGACCCTTGCTCCCTGTGTGGAAGCAACTCAAACCCCGCTGAGTGAGACCTATAACTGCAATTAGCTGCTGATTGGAGGGCTCCGAATCACACATATCCTTCGATGTAAGCCCCGGGCAAACTGTTGACGCAAAATATAAATTCTGTATAATAAAAATAATATTAATGTGCCCTAAAGCAGCCTTGTCCTCGATGGACCTGTGTGTACGGGCTGCGTCCTAAGGTGCACAAACATTAGGGACGTACCATCTGCATCTTCACTATATTGCCAAAAGTATTGGGACACCTGCCTTTACATGAACATTAACTTTAATGGCATCCTAGTCTTAGTCCGTAGGGTTCAATATTGAGTTGGCCCACCCTTTGCAGCTATAACAGCTTCAACTCTTCTGGGAAGGCCGTCCACAAGGTTTAGGAGTGTGTCTATGGGAATGTTTGACCATTCTTCCAGAAGTGCATTAGTGAGGTCAGGCACTGATGTGGACTAGAAGGCCTGGCTCGCAGTCTCTGATCGAATTCATCCCAAAGGTGTTCTATAAGGTTGAGGTCAGGACTCTGTGCAGGCCAGTCAAGTTTCTTCACACCAAACTCACTCATCCATGTCTTTATGGATCTTGCTTTGGTGCGCAGTCATGTTGGAACAGGAAGGGGCCATCCCCAAACCGTTCCCACATAGTTGGGAGCATGAAATTGTCCAAAATGTCTTGGTATGCTGACACCTTAAGAGTTCCCTTCACTGGAACTAAGGGGCCAACCCCAACCCCTGAAAAACAACCCCGCGTGATAATCCCCCCTCCACCAAATGATTTGGACCAGTGCACAAAGCAAGGTCCATAAAGACATGGATGAGCGAGTTTGAGGTGGAGGAACTTGACTGGCCTGAGTCCTGACCTCACAAATGCTCTTCTGGAAGAGTGATCAAACATTCCCATAGACACATCTCCTATAACCTTGTGGACGGCCTTCCCAGAAGAGTTGAAGCTGTTATAGTGGCAAAGGGTGGGCCAACTCAATATTGAACCCTACAGACTAATGCCCCGTACACACGGTCGGATTTTCCGACGGAAAATGTGTGATAGGACTTTGTTGTCGGAAATTCCGACCGTGTGTAGGCTCCATCACACATTTTCCATCGGATTTTCCGACACACAAAGTTGGACAGCAGGAGATAAAATTTTCCGACAACAAAATCCGTTGTCGGAAATTCCGATCGTGTGTACACAAATCCGACGGACAAAGTGCCACGCATGCTCAGAATAAATAAAGGGATGAAAGCTATTGGCCACTGCCCCGTTTATAGTCCCGACGTACGTGTTTTACGTCACCGCGTTCAGAACGATCGGATTTTCCGACAACTTTGTGTGACCGTGTGTATGCAAGACAAGTTTGAGCCAACATCTGTCTGATAAAATCCTAGGATTTTGTTGACGGAATGTCCGAACAAAGTCCAACCGTGTGTACGGGGCATAAGACTGGGATTCCATTAAAGTTCATGTGCGTGTAAAGGCGGGCGCCCCAATACTTTTGGCAATATAGTGTATGTCAAATCCAAGTCTGCACAGTCATAGTGTCTGCCGATGATGCTCGTGGTGCTCACAGGGCTGGAGGGGCTGGGCTCCGCGGCTGCACAGATCGGGAAACGTCTCACTGCCTGTGATTGGTGCAGTGTCAGCTTCCTGGCGGGTTCGTGGGGTTTGTGAACACGCCCAAGCCCATCCTTATTAGGAAGTTCTGGGACCCCTGAAAACCAGCTTGGAGCGCACACGCGGGTATTAGGGAGGAAATGATGTCAGCTTGGGGGCGGACTGTCTATACATCTCCTCCAGCCTTGTGAGCACCGCAAGCGGCCGTGATATTCCATCATCAGCAGACACTATGACTGTGCAGATTTGGATTTAACATATTACAGATAAATACTTTTAACGTGTGAGTTGTTATAACATTTTTTAATAAACTGTTTGCCCATTGCTGCACTTAGATAACTCTTCCCTGTCCTTCTTTACTTGGTTCACACAGGAGCGGCGGGGAAAACCTCATGCGATTCGGACAGGAATCACACCGCATTCCTGTTCCAATTGCATGTGATTCTTTGCAGTGAGATTTGAGCCCATCCATTTCACAACACAAAGGTATCGGTACTCGGTATCGGCGAGTACTTGACCGAAAGTATCGGTACTCGCCGGCATAAAACTGTTATCAGTGCTACTCTAAAAAATGACCATCAATTCTTATCCACAAAGTCAGGCACGTCTACATTATTAGCTCTGTCATGTAACACATTTATATGAATACGCCTGACCTCAGGCTCACAGCAACCAATCAGATCCTAATATGTATGAAAGCATTTCAGCACCATCCGGAGATGTATATTATACACAAATGATATCAGTGGTGTCCTGAGATAGATATATACCGTATATACTTGAGTATAAGTCGAGGCCTAATTTACCACAAAAAAATGGGAAAAACTTATTGACCCGAGTATAAGACGAGGGTGAGAAATACTGTAAGTGGAAAAGAGGGGCAACAATGCCCATTTGCAGCCTCACTGTGCCCATTTGCAGCCTCACTGTGCCCATTGCTGCAGATGGGCACAGTTGACCGACTTTGGGGCCCCATATCTCGGGGCCACTTAGTGTTAGGAACCCCAAATTTGGTGTGCCAACCCAGTGGAACTGGTACCATAACATATCCAAAGCTGGGGTTCCTAGCACCAAGTGACCCCGAGATACGAGGCCCCAAAGCCGGTTTGGAAAATGTCATTCTCTGCTGCAGAAAAGTGCTTGACATTTTCTGAACCGATTTTGGGGCCCTGTATCTTGGGGCCACTTGGTGCTAGAAACCCCAGCTTTGGAGATTTTATGGTGCTAGTTCCACTGGGTTTGCACACTAAATTTGGGGTTCCTAGCACTAAGTGGCCCCGAGATACGGGGCCCCAAAGTCGGTCAACTGTGCCTATCTGCAGCATGTCATTTCGGGACCCTTTGGGTTCAGAGACCCCAAATTTTGGCTGCAGCTGGGGGGCATCTAGGAACCCTTAACTACTGAGTTTGAAGTTCGGGGGACCTATGACTGCAACTAGCACCATAAAATATCCAAAGCTGGGGTTCCTAGCACCAAGTGGCCCTGAGATACAGGGTCCCAAAGTCGGTTCAGAAAATGTCAAGCACTTTTCTGCAGCAGAGAGTGACATTTTCCGAACCGATTTTGGGGCCTCGTATCTCGGTGCTAGGAACTCCAGCTTTGGATATGTTGTGGTACAAGTTCTACTGGGTTTGCACACCAAATTTGGGGTTCCTAGCACCAAGTGGCCCTGAGATACGGGGCCCCAAAATCGGTTTGGAAAATGACATTTTTTTGCTGCAGAAAAGTGCTTGACTCCAGTATAAGTCGAGGGGGGCACTATAAGCACACAAAAATGTGATGAAAAACTCGATCTATACTCGAGTATATACGGTAGTATGTGATCGGTGCCCTAAAATACATAATATACAGTGCCTTGCAAAAGTATAGCTTTTTACCTATTTTGTTACATTACAGCCTTTAGTTCAATGTTTTTTTTAATCTGAATTATATGTGATGGATCAGAACTCAATAGTCTAGGTTGGTGAAGTAAAATTAGAAAAATATATGCATAAAACTATTTATCAGAAATAAAAAACTGATAATTGGCTTGTGCGTATGTATTCACCCCCTTTGTTATAAAGCCCATAAAAAGCTCTACCTTCAGAAGACACATAATTAGTGAAATGATGTCCACCTGTGTGCAATCTAAGTGTCACATGATCGGTCATTACATAGACACACCTTTCTGAAAGGCCCCAGAGGCTGCAACACCTAAGGGGGGGGGGATATTTACTATAGCAAAAAGTAAAAAATATAGTTTTTTTTTTTTTTCTCTCAAACTTGTTGCTCTTTTTTTTGTTTACAGTGCAAAAAATAAAAACCGCAGAGGCGATCAAATACCACCAAAAAAAAAGCTCTATTTGTGGGAAAAAAAAGGACATCAAATTTTTTTGGGTACAGCTTTGCACGACCGCGCTATTGTCAATTAAAACGACGCAGTGCCGTACTGGAAAAAATGGCCTGGTCATTAAGGGGGAAAATTCTTCCGGTCCTTAAGTGGTTAAAAAAAAAATGTATTATTTATTTCTTTTTTTTTTTCCCTCTTTTATCACTTTTATTACTTTCAGAAGGAATGTAAAAACATAATTGTGACAGCAATAGGCACGTGACAGGTCCTCTGTTTATGGAGAGATCCGAGGTCTATAAGACCCCAAATCCCACTTCTGTCCTTTTTTAAAAACATTTGATCACACCAAGTTCGGTAAGATCAAATGCTTCCGATTTGTTTGTTTTTTTTTTAAATGGCGCCGTTTACATCCGGGTAACCCAGAAGTGATATGACGTCATCGCTTCCAGGTTACTACCCTGTTTCCCCGAAAATAAGACCTAGCGTGATTGTCGGTGATGGCTGCAATATAAGCCCTACCCCCCAAAAAAGCCCTACCCTGTTTCCCCCAAAAATAAGCCCTACCCTGAAAATAAGACCTACAAGGACTTTAACTAGGGCTTATTTGGGGGGTAGGGCTTATATTGCAGCCATCACCGACAATCACGCAAGGTCTTATTTTTGGGGAAACAGGGTATATTATAGAGCCCAACAACGTTGATCCGGTCTTCATTGGGCTCTATGATCTGCTGGCGATCGGGACTCCCGGTGGGACAGACTGCAGCTGCAGGCATCATCCCAGTATAACCACTTTAAAGGGGGGTTCCGGCCAGGAAAAAAAAATGTAAAAGTCAGCAGCTACAAACACTGTAGCTGCTGACTTTTAATAAGCACACTTACCTGTCCTGGGTGCCCGCGATGTCGGCCGCCCGAGGCCGACCCATCCCTCGGCTCTCGGATCCCGGCACCGCCATGCTAACTAAGGGAAACAGGCAGTGCAGCCTTTGCGGCTTCACAGCCCGTTTCCTACTGCGCATGCGCGAGTCGCGCAGCGCTTTGTGAATGGGACGCCATGTGTTGTGGGACACACACAGTTCCCATAACACACCGCGCCCCATTCTCCAGAAGACAATGCGGCGGAGGAGAAGACTGAACATCACCGCGCAGTAGGAAGAGGCAGATTAGGAAGACTGCCTAGCAACAGCCATTTCAGGTGAGTTAACATTTTTTTTTTTTTCCTCCAATTTTTTTAGGAATGTTTTGATGCAATTTTTTTTTTCTGGTGGACCTCCACTTTAAGTCTAACGATATACGGGGACGTCCCTGGTCATCAAGTGGTTAACTACTTCCCGCCCGCCAGCCGTCAAGTGACAGCTGGGCGGCACGAC
This sequence comes from Lithobates clamitans, assembly GCA_037952925.1. Lineage (NCBI taxonomy): Eukaryota > Metazoa > Chordata > Amphibia > Anura > Ranidae > Lithobates > Lithobates clamitans. The sequence goes on from JBBGZY010003239.1 coordinate 125,060, forward strand.
TCTCATTCTGGATGGACGTGATATGACGGCCCTCCAGAATGACCGCTTTCGTGCGCCCGTGGGGGAGTGCATCGCGGCGATCGGTGGTGTCTGACACCCCGCTACACCGATCTCGGTAAAGAGCCTCTGACGGAGGCTCTTTACCACATGATCAGCCGCGTCCAATCACGGCTGATCACGATGTAAACAGGAAGAGCCGTTGATTGGCTTTTCCTCACTGGCGTCTGACAGATGCGAGTAGAGGAGAGCCGATTGGCTGCTCTCCTGACAGGAAGGGGTCTGTGCTGATTGTTTATCAGTGCAGCCCCCCCCCCCCTTGGATGCCCATCCAGGACCTCAAGGGATGGCCACCACACTGGACCACGAGGTATGCCACCCTAGACTACCAGGGAAATGCCAATCAGTGCCCAGGCAGCTGCCAATCAGTGCCCATCCCCAATGCCTGCCATCTATCAGTGCCACATATCAGTGCCTAGCAGTACCCATCAGTGTTGCCTATCAGTGCCCACCAGTGCCACCCATGAGTGCCCATCAGTGCTGCATATCAGTGCCACCCATTATTGCCGCCTATCAGTGCCACCTCATTGGTGCCGCCTTATCAGTGCCCGTCAGTGCTGCCTTATCAGTGCCCATCAGTGAAGGAGAAAACTTAGTTATTTACAAAATTTTATAACAGAAACAAACTTTTTTTTTTCAAAATTTTAGGTCTTTTTTTATTTGTTTAGCAAAAAATAAAACCCGCAGAGGTGATCAAATACCACCAAAAGAAAGCTCTATTTGTGGGGAAAAAAATGATAAAAATTCTGTTTGGGTACAGTGTAGCATGACCGCACAATTGTCATTTAAACAGCGACAGCGCTGAAAGCTGAAAATTGGTCTGGGCAGGAAGGGGGTGTAAGTGCCCGGTATTGAGGTAGTTAAACTAGGGGTGACCAAAACAGTGGTGGTGTCGTGTTCCCTAGTGCCAGGTGCTGTGGAGGTGCTCAGGGGAACCTCTCAGGAGCACGTAGTGACGGAGCAGGGGGTTCACCGGGTCAGCTATTGAGCTGCCCAAGTAGGAAAGAGCGTCCCCTTAAAAAAAGAAAAGCGATGTGCCGGGTGGCACACAGGATGTAGGTGGGTAAAAGGCAGAGACAACCCACAAGAGCTGCCATGTCTGATGATACGGAAATGTGTGCCAATGTTGACGTGTTTGTTAACAATGGAGGATATCTCCTGTGACAACCAAAAAGTTGTCACAGGAGATACTGCTTTGGTGGAACAGAGGGGGGCCTTGCACCATGCCGTGAGGTTGTGGGGGCAGTCTACCCATCCTATGTGTAACCCAGTTGGTGAGGGTTAATTCAGCCTGCCAAAGCTGGGTGTGTTTGTAGCGCCACCGGAGCTGGCTGGTAAAAGTGTGGTATTACAGCCTGCTGGGGAGCGATGTATAACGATCAATGTACTGTATTTGCTGTTGGGTCTCAGGTGCCCCCTAGAGCAGGTGATGTGGTGCTGCGGAGGGCCTATGATGGAACCGCCACAGTCTGGGGGGATCAGTGCGATGAAGTCCTTCCACTACGGGAACAAATGTCCACAGGAGACAATGGGGGGGACACAACACCCGCTAGGCCCAATGGAGGGATCTCAGAGCGGCCGGGGGCCGAGGGTGCGACGGCCCCCGCGGAATTTAGTGCCCTCCAGTCAGACGGACCAGATGTCTATACTGACACACTGATATGGGGGGTCCCCTCTATACTGACACACTAATATGGGGGGTCCCCTCTATACTGACACACTGATATGGGGGTCCCCTCTGTACTGACACACTGATATGGGGGTCCCCTCTGTACTGACACACTGATATGGGGGGTCTCCTCTATACTGACACACTGATATGGGGGGTCTCCTCTATACTGACACACTGATATGGGGGGTCCCCTCTATACTGACACACTGATATGGGGGGGTCCCCTCTATACTGACACACTGATATGGGGGGTCCCCTCTATACTGACACACTGATATGGGGGGGTCCCCTCTATACTGACACATTGATATGGGGGTCTCCTCTATACTGGCACACTGATATGGGGGGTCCCCTCTATACTGACACACTGATATGGGGGGTCCCCTCTATACTGACACACTGATATGGGGGGTCCCCTCTATAATGACACACTGATATGGCGGGGGTTCCCCTCTATACTGACACACTGATATGGGGGGTCCCCTCTATACTGACACATTGATATGGGGGGTCTCCTCTATACTGACACACTGATATGGGGGTCCCCTCTTTACTGACACACTGATATGGAGGGGTCCCCTCTATACTGACACACTGATATGGGGGTTCCCCTCTATACTGACACACTGATATGGGGGTTCCCCTCTATACTGACACACTGATATGGGGGGTCCCCTCTATACTGACACACTGATATGGGGGGTCCACTCTATACTGACATACTGATATGGGGGTCCCCTCTATATTGACACACTGATATGGGGGTTCCCTCTATACTGACATACTGATATAGGGGGTCCCCTCTATATTGACACACTGATATGGGGGGTCCCCTCTATACTGACACACTGATATAGGGGGTCCCCTCTATACTGACAAACTGATATAGGGGTTCCCCTCTATACTGACACACTGATATGGGGGTCTCCTCTATACTGACACACTGATATGGGGGTCCCCTCTATACTGACACATTGATATGGGGGGTCCCCTCTATACTGACACACTGATATGGGGGGTCCCCTCTATACTGACACACTGATATGGCGGGGGGTCCCATCTATACTGACACACTGATATGGGGGGTCCCCTCTATACTGACACACTGATATGAGGGTCCCCTCTATACTGACACACTGATATGGGGGTTCCCCTCTATACTGACACACTGATATGGGGGGTCCCCTCTATACTGACACACTGATATGGGGGGGTTCACTCTATACTGACACACTGATATGGGGGGTCCCCTCTATACTGACACACTGATATGGGGGTCCCCTCTATACTGACACACTGATATGGGGGGTCCACTCTATACTGACACACTGATATGCGGGGGTTCACTCTATACTGATACACTGATATGGGGGTCCCCTCTATACTGACATACTGATATGGGGGTCCCCTCTATATTGACACACTGATATGGGGGTCCCCTCTATACTGACACACTGATATAGGGGGTCCCCTCTCTACTGACACACTGATATGGGGTGTCCCCTCTATACTGACACACTGATATGGGGGTCCCCTCTATATTGACACACTGATATGGGGGTCCCCTCTATACTGACACACTGATATAGGGGGTCCCCTCTCTACTGACACACTGATATGGGGTGTCCCCTCTATACTGACACACTGATATGGGGGGTCTCCTCTATACTGACACACTGATATGGGGGGGCCCGCGCTATACTGACACACTGATATAGGGGGTCCCCTCTCTACTGACACACTGATATGGGGTGTCCCCTCTATACTGACACACTGATATGGGGGTCCCCTCTATACTGACACACTTATATAGGGGGTCCCCTCTCTACTGACACACTGATATGGGGTGTCCCCTCTATACTGACACACTGATATGGGGGGTCCCCTCTATACTGACACACTGATATGGGGGGTCCCCTCTATACTGACACAATGATATGGGGGGCCCCCTCTATACTGACACACTGATATGGGGGGTCCCCTCTATACTGACATACTGATATGGGGTTCCCCTCTATACTGACACACTGATATGGGGGGTCCCCTCTATACTGACACACTGATATGGGGGTCCCCTCTATACTGATATGGGGGGTCCCTTCTATACTGACACACTGATATGGGGGGTCCCCTCTTTACTGACACACTGATATGGGGGGTCTCCTCTATACTGACACACTGATATGGGGGGTCCCCTCTATACTGACACACTAATATGGGGGGTCCCCTCTATACTGACACACTGATATGGGGGTCCCCTCTGTACTGACACACTGATATGGGGGTCCCCTCTGTACTGACACACTGATATGGGGGGTCTCCTCTATACTGACACACTGATATAGGGGGTCTCCTCTATACTGACACACTGATATGGGGGGTCCCCTCTATACTGACACACTGATATGGGGGGGTCCCCTCTATACTGACACACTGATATGGGGGGTCCCCTCTATACTGACACACTGATATGGGGGGTCCCCTCTATACTGACACATTGATATGGGGGTCTCCTCTATACTGGCACACTGATATGGGGGTCCCCTCTATACTGATATGGGGGGTCCCTTCTATACTGACACACTGATATGGGGGGTCCCCTCTATACTGACACACTGATATGGGGGGTCCCTTCTATACTGACACACTGATATGGGGGGTCTCCTCTATACTGACACACTGATATGGGGGTCCCCTCTATACTGATATGGGGGGTCCCTTCTATACTGACACACTGATATGGGGGGTCCCTTCTATACTGACACACTGATATGGGGGGTCCCCTCTTTACTGACACACTGATATGGGGGGTCCCCTCTATACTGACACACTGATATGGGGGGTCCCCTCTATACTGACACACTGATATGGGGGTCCCCTCTATACTGACACAATGATATGGGGGGCCCCCTCTATACTGACACACTGATATGGGGGGTCCCTTCTATACTGACATACTGATATGGGGTTCCCCTCTATACTGACACACTGATATGGGGGTCCCCTCTATACTGATATGGGGGGTCCCTTCTATACTGACACACTGATATGGGGGGTCCCTTCTATACTGACACACTGATATGGGGGGTCCCCTCTTTACTGACACACTGATATGGGGGGGTCCCCTCTATACTGACACACTGATATGGGGGGTCCCCTCTATACTGACACACTGATATGGGGGGTCCCCTCTATACTGACACACTGATATGGGGGTCCCCTCTATACTGACACACTGATATGGGGGGTCCCCTCTATACTGACACACTGATATGGGGGGGTCCCCCCTATACTGACACACTGATATGGGGGGTCCCCTCTATACTGACACACTGATATGGGGGGGTCCCCCCTATACTGACACACTGATATGGGGGGTCCCCTTTATACTGACACACTGATATGGGGGGTCCCCTTTATACTGACACACTGATATGGGGGTCCCCTCTATACTGACACACTGATATGGGGGGTCCCCTCTATACTGACACACTGATATGGGGGGTCCCCTCTATACTGACACACTGATATGGGGGTCCCCTCTATACTGACACACTGATATGGGGGTTCCCTCTATACTGACACACTGATATGGGGGTCCCCTCTATACTGACACACTGATATGGGGGGTCCCCTCTATACTGACACACTGATATAGGGGGTCCCCTCTATATTGACACACTGATATGGGGGGTCCCCTCTATACTGACACACTGATATAGGGGGTCCCCTCTATACTGACAAACTGATATAGGGGGGTCCCCTCTATACTGACACACTGATATGGGGGGTCCCCTCTATACTGAGATGTAAACAATGAGGATGATGATGGTTGTAGTGATGAAGGGGGGGAGGGGTGATGACGATGATGGTCGGTGATGATGATCTCCGGTCACCCCGGTATATATATATATACACAGCCCCTCCCCCACACACCGTTACACTCCCCCTCTCCCGGTACTGACCGCTCTCCTCGCCGTCCTCTGTCGGTGTGACGATGAGGGAGGGGGAGGGGCGGAGGAGGTGGGAAGAGGCGGGGCGAGTCACCGTGACATCACCTCCGGGGGAGACCGGGCCTGACACCGGGAATAGCACGGGACACGGGGGGGGGGGGGGATACCTGTATGGGGGACCCCCATATGATTCCCCACCCCCCACTATACACCTATATCCAGGGAGGGGAGCACCCACATAACACTGCACCCCTATGCCGAGACCCTTACCTTACATCATGGGGCCCCCCCAAAAAATAGGCCCCTACCTCCCTGTGTACAGGGGGACCCCAATATCACCAGAGAGATCCCTCCACCCCCATACAGGGGACCCTAATATCACCAGTGAGATCCCTGCACCCCCATACAGGGGACCCCAATATCACCAGAGAGATCCCTCCACCCCCATACAGGGGACCCCAATATCACCAGAGAGATCCCTGCACCCCCCATACAGGGGACCCTAATATCACCAGTGAGATCCCTGCACCCCCATACAGGGGACCCCACCACACTGAATCCTACAGAACTGGAGAGGCCTCTACACCCTCCTATACAGGGGGGCCCCAACATAGGGGCCCTCATTACCAGAGATATCCCCACACCTCATTATACAGGGAGAATCCTACCGCAGAGACCCTGATAATACCTAAAATATCCCTGTACCCCAATATTACCCTCCCCACCACAAGGACCTCATAACACTGGCATTCCTTTACACCCCCTTATACAGAAGAGACCCCAACACACTGACACCCCTCCATCCACCACACTGACCCCCTATATACAGAAGAGACCCCAACATACTGACCCCCCCCCTCCATCCACCACACTGACCCCCTATATACAGAAGAGACCCCAACATACTGACCCCCCCCCTCCATCCACCACACTGACCCCCCCTATACAGAAGAGATCCCAACATACTAACCCCCCCCTCCATCCACCACACTGCCCCCCCCCATATACAGAAGAGACCCCAACATACTGCCCCTTCCCTCCATCCACCACACTGACCCCTCCTCCATCCGCCACACTGCCCCCCTATATACAGAAGAGACCCCAACACACTGACACCCTATATACAGAAGAGACCCCAACATACTGCCCCTTCCCTCCATCCACCACACTGACCCCTCCTCCATCCACCACATTGACCCCATATATACAGAAGAGACCCCAACACACTGCCCCCCTATATACAGAAGAGACCCCAACACACTGACACCCCTCCATCCACCACACTGACCCCCTATATACAGAAGAGACCCCGATATACTGACCCCTATATACAGAAGAGACCCCAACATACTGACCCCCTATATACAGAAGAGACCCCAACACACTGACACCCCTCCATCCACCACAATGACCCCATATATACAGAAGAGACCCCAACACACTGACACCCCTCCATCCACCACACTGACCCCCTATATACAGAAGAGACCCTGATATACTGACCCCTATATACAGAAGAGACCCCAACATACTGCCCCCCCCTCCATCCACCACACTGCCCCCCTGTATACAGAAGAGACTCCAACACACTGACACCCCTCCATCCACCACACTGACCCCCTATATACAGAAAAGACCCCAACATACTGACCCCCCCTTCCATCCACCACACTGACCTCCTATATACAGAAGAGACCCCAACACACTGACCCCCCCCCCTCCATCCACCACACTGACCCCCTATATACAGAAGAGACCCCAACATACTGCCCCCCCCTCCATCCACCACACTGACCCCTCCTCCATCCACCACACTGCCCCCCTATATACAGAAGAGACCCCAACATACTGACCCCCTATATACAGAAGAGACCCCAACATACTGACCCCTCTTTCATCCACCACACTGACACCCTATATACAGAAGAAACCCCAACACACTGACCCCCTATATACAGAAGAGACCCCAACACACTGACCCCCTATATACAGAAGAGACCCCAACACACTGACCCCCTATATACAGAAGAAACCCCAACACACTGACCCCCTATATACAGAAGAGACCCCAACACACTGACCCCCCCCTCCATCCACCACATTGACCCCCTATATACAGAAGAGATTCCAACACACTGACCCCCCCCTCCATCCACCACATTGACCCCCTATATACAGAAGAGACCCCAACACACTGACCCCCTATATACAGAAGAGATCCCAACATACTGACCCCCCTTCCATCCACCACACTGACCCCCCATATACAGAAGAGACCCTAACATACTGCCCCCCCCTCCATCCACCACACTGACCCCCCCTCCATCCACCACACTGACCCCCCCTTCCATCCACCACACTGACCCCCCCTTATCCACCACACTGACCCCCCCTTTCATCCACCACACTGACCCCCCATATACAGAAGAGACCCCAACATACTGCACCCCCCCCCCCTCCATCCACCACACTGACCCCCCCTCCATCCACCACACTGACCCCTCCTCCATCCACCACACTGACACCCTTTATACAGAAGAGACCCCAACATACTGACCCCCTATATACATAAGAGACCCCAACATACTGACACCTCTTTCATCCACCACACTGACACCCTATATACAGAAGAGACCCCAACATACTGACCCCTATATACAGAAGAGACCCCAACATACTGACCCCCTATATAAAGAAGAAACCCCAACACACTGACCCCCTATATACAGAAGAAACCCCAACACACTGACCCCCTATATACAGAAGAGACCCCAACACACTGACCCCCTATATACAGAAGAGACCCCAACACACTGACCCCCCCCTTTCATCCACCATACTGACCCCCTATATACAGAAGAGACCCCAACATACTGTCCTCCCCTTCCATCCACCACATTGACCCCCTATATACAGAAGAGACCCCAACACACTGACCCCCTATATACAGAAGAGACCCCAATACACTGACCCCCCCTCCATCCACCACACTGACCCCCTATATACAGAAGAGACCCCAACACACTGACCCCTTATATGCAGAAGAGACCCCAACGCACTGACCCCCTATATACAGAAGAGACCCAAACACACTGACAACCTTTTACAGAAGAGACCCCAACACATTGACCCCTCCATCCACCACGCTGATCCCTATATACAGAGGAGACCCCAACACAGTGACACCCTTGTACAGGAGAGACCATACCTCACATACAAGGGAACCCCCACCAAACCACCCCCCCCCCCCCCCCATATACACAGGAGACCCCACTGCACTGAACCCCATCTACAAAGGAGACCCCACCACCACACTGACCTCCATCTACAGAAGAGACCCCCCCACCCCACTGACCTCCCATATACACAGGAAACCCCCACCACACTGACCTCCATCTACACAGGAGATCTCCCACACAACACTGACCCCCCATCTACAGAGGAGACCCCCCACCACACTGACCGCCATCTACAGAGGAGACACCCCACCACACTGACCTCCGATATACACAGGAGACCCCCCCATACTGACCTCCATCTACAGAGGAGACACCCCACCACACTGACCTCCCATATACACAGGAGACCCCCCCATACTGACCTCCATCTACAGCGGAGACCCCCCACCACATTGACCTCCATCTACACAGGAGATCCCCCCATACTGACCTCCATCTACAGAGGAGACCCCCCACCACACGGACCTCCCATATACAGAGGAGACCCCCCCACCACACTGACCTCCCATATACAGAAGAGACCCCGCCACACTGACCTCCATCTACATAGGAGACCCCCCACCCCACGGACCTTGCATTTACAGAGGAGACCCCGCCACATAGACCTCCATATACTGTACAGAGGAGATCCCACCACATAGACCCTCATAGGCAGAAATGACCCCACCACACCTGACTTTGTATACAGAGGCAACCGTATCACAAAGGACCTTCTATCTAGAGAATACCGCACTACACTATCCCCAATATACACACTGACCTCCATATACAGCGGAGGCCCCTACCGCACTGACCTCCATATACAGCGGAGACCCCTACCGCACTGACCTCCATATACAGCGGAGACCCCTACCGTACTGACCTCCATATACAGCGGAGACCCCTACCGCACTGACCTCCATATACAGCGGAGACCCCTACCGCACTGACCTCCATATACAGCGGAGACCCCTACCGCACTGACCTCCATATACAGCGGAGACCCCTACCGCACTGACCTCCATATACAGCGGAGACCCCTACCGCACTGACCTCCATATACAGCGGAGATCCCTACCGCACTGACCTCCATATACAGCGGAGACCCCGTCACACCAGTGCCCACAAATAAGAGACCCCTACCACACTGACCTCCATATACAGCGGAGACCCCTACCACACTGACCTCCATATACAGCGGAGACCCCTACCGCACTGACCTCCATATACAGCGGAGACCCCTAATGCACTGACCTCCATACACAGCGGAGACCCCTACCGCATTGACCTCCATAGACAGCGGAGATCCCTACCGCACTGACCTCCATATACAGCGGAGATCCCTACCGCACTGACCTCCATATACAGCAGAGACCCCGTCACACCAGTCCCCACAAATAAGAGACCCCTACCACACTAACCTCCATATACAGCGGAGACCCCTACCACACTGACCTCCATATACAGCGGAGACCCCTACCGCACTGACCTCCATATACAGCGGAGATCCCTACCGCACTGACCTCCATATACAGCGGAGACCCCTACCGCACTGACCTCCATATACAGCGGAGACCCCTACCGCACTGACCTCCATATACAGCGGAGATCCCTACCGCACTGACCTCCATATACAACAGAGACCCCGTCACACCAGTCCCCACAATAAGAGACCCCTACCACACTGACGCCCATATACAAAGTAGACATCTCTGAGGGACCCAAACTACTTGCGATGATACCCAGGGACCCCTACACCTCCACAAAAGAGCCAAACTACTGACATGGAACCCTCAATTGAACCACCTGCTGTCCGGGGCAGTCGTTGCCATTTTTATTTCGCACAATATTTGCAAAGTAATTTGTCCGTTGCAAATTTTCAGGAAGCAGATAAACTTATAACAAAATAATACCCAATCTTGTGGTAAAATATAAATGATGGGGTTGCGTTGAATAAAAAGAAACCTAACAACGTGTGAAGATTTAAAATTGCGCACATCTGTGACATGGTGGCCAACTATGGTACCTAAAAATTCTCCATAGACAATGCTTTAACCACTTAAGGACCGAACCATTATGCTGCATAAGGACCAGAGGACTTTTTCCAATTTGGCACTGCGTCGCTTTAACTGCTAATTGCGCGGTCATGCAATGCTGTACCCAAACTAAATTTGCGTCCTTTTCTTCCCACAAATAGAGCTTTCTTTTGATGGTATTTGATCACCTCTGCCGTTTTTATTTTTTGCGCTATAAACGGAAAAAGCCCGAAAATTTTGAAAAAAATGATATTTTCTACTGTTTGTTATAAAAAAAATCCAATAAACTCAATTTTAGTCATACATTTAGGCCAAAATGTATTCGGCCACATGTCTTTGGTAAATAAGCGTATATTTATTGGTTTACGCAAAAGTTATAGCGTCTACAAACTAGGGTACATTTTCTGGAATTTACACAGCTTTTAGTTTATGACTATGTCATTTCTTGAGGTGCTAAAATGGCAGGGCAGTACAACCCCCCCCCCAAATGACCCCATTTTGGAAAGTAGACACCCCAAGGAAATTGCCGAGAGGCATGTTGAACCCATTGAATATTTATTTTTTTTGTCCCAAGTGATTGAATAATGACAAAAAAAAAAATATTTACAAAAAGTTGTCACTAAATGATATTGCTCACATAGGCCATGGGCATATGTGGAATTGCACCCCAAAATACATTTAGCTGCTTCTCCTGAGTACGGGGATACCACATGTGTGGGACTTTTTGGGAGCCTAGCCGCGTACGGGACCCCGAAAACCAATCACTGCCTTCAGGATTTCTAAGGGTGTACATTTTTGATTTCACTCTTCACTGCCTATCACAGTTTCGGAGGCCATGGAATGCCCAGGTGGCACAAACCCCCCTAAATGACCCCATTTTGGAAAGTAGACACCCCAAGCTATTTGCTGAGAGGCATGGTGAGTATTTTGCAGCTCTCATTTGTTTTTGAAAATGAAGAAAGACAAGAAAAAACATTTTTTTTTTTTTTCAATTTTTAAAACTTTGTGACAAAAAGTGAGGTCTGCAAAATACTCACTATACCTCTCAGAAAATAGCTTGGGGTGTCTACTTTCCAAAATGGGGTCATTTGGGGGGGGGGGGGTTGTGCCACCTGGGCATTCCATGGCCTCCGAGACTGTGATAGGCAGTGAAGAGTGAAATCAAAAATTTACGCCCTTAGAAAGCCTGAAGGCGGTGCTTGGTTTTCGGGGTCCCGTACACGGCTAGGCTCCCAAAAAAGTCTCACACATGTGGTATCCCCGTACTCAGGAGAAGCAACAGAATGTATTTTGGGGTGTAATTTCACATATTCCCATGGCATGTTTGAGCAATATATCATTTAGTGACAACTTTGTACAAAAAAAAAAAAAAATTTGTCTCTTTCCTGCAACTTGTGTCACAATATAAAATATTCCATGGACTCGACATGCCTCTCAGCAAATAGCTTGGGGTGTCTACTTTCCAAAATGGGGTCATTTGGGGGGGTTTTGAACTGTCCTGGCATTTTATGCACAACATTTAGAAGCTTATGTCACACATCACCCACTCTTCTAACCACTTGAAGACAAAAAATTATTTTTTTTTGCAAGAAAATTACTTTGAACCCCCAAACATTATATATTTTTTTTAAAGCAAATGCCCTACAGATTAAAATGGTGGGTGTTTCATTTTTTTTTTCACACAGTATTTGCGCAGCGATTTTTCAAACGCATTTTTTGGGGAAAAACACACTTTTTTTAAATTTTAATGCACTAAAACACACTATATTGCCCAAATGTTTGATGATATAAAAAAGATGATCTTAGGCCGAGTACATGGATACCAAACATGACATGCTTTAAAATTGCGCACAAACGTGCAGTGGCGACAAACTAAAAACATTTTTAAAAGCATTTACAGGTTACCACTTTAGATTTACAGAGGAGGTCTACTGCTAAAATTACTGCCCTCGATCTGACCTTCGCGGTGATACCTCATATGCATGGTGCAATTGCTGTTTACATTTGACGCCAGACCGACGCTTGCGTTCGCCTTTGCGCGAGAGCAGGGGGGGACAGGAGTGCTTTTTTTTTTTTTTTTTTTTTTTTCTTTATTATTTTTTTGCTTTTTTTATCTTATTTTTAAACTTTTCCTTTCATTTTTTTTTTAATCATTTTTATTGTTATCTCAGGGAATGTAAATATCCCCTATGATAGCAATAGGTAGTGACAGGTACTCTTTTTTGAAAAAATTGGGGTCTATTAGACCCTAGATCTCTCCTCTGCCCTCAAAGCATCTGACCACACCAAGGTCGGTGTGATAAAATGCTTTCCCATTTTCCCAATGGCGCTGTTTACATCCGGCGAAATCTAAGTCATGAAATGATTGTAGCTTCCGGTTTCTTAGGCCATAGAGATGTTTGGAGCCACTCTGGTCTCTGATCAGCTCTATGGTCAGCTGGCTGAATCACCGGCTGCATTCTCAGGTTCCCTGTTGAGACAGCAGAGCCAGAGAAAAACACGGAAGACGGTGGGTGAGGGGCATTCCCTCCCACTGCTTGTAAAAGCAGTCTAGAGGCTAACTAGCCGCTAGGATTGCTTTTACATGAAAGCCGACCGCTGGCTGAAAAGAATGATACCTAAACCTGCAGGCATCATTTTGGTATAACGACCTTAAAGTCGTGAATGGCGTACCTGAAGACAAAAAAAATGGTTAACAATAAAACACAGTAAACGGTAAAGTATAAAAAATTGCATACCTGAAAAGCAAACATGATAAAACATAATAACAAAAAAACATTGCAGAATAGAATACAGTAAATAAGAGCAGAACAATAGAGAGAGAGCGAACAATAAAACGACAACTATTTTTTTTTTATCTTATATATTTTTTTTTTTTTACACTTTTTTTTGTAACTAACTTTTATAACTGTAACCGGTTCCAGGTTCGGGTCTCTCAAAATGCGATGGCATCTCGGGAGACCCTGTGAAAGTGTGCCTAGTCTGTGCAATGCTGTACCCTACGCTAATACTCAACTAGTGAATGGTAGCGTTCAAAACATTCACCAATGCAAAGACCAGGATTGTCAGGACAGGAGGGACAATAATAGCGGGGGTCACGCCTATATCCGCGCTTGCTGCAGACACAACATCTTTTTTGGGGGGGTTCGTTGGGTAGGGGTACTCGGGAGGACATAAAGAAAATGCCTCTCATGCATCCAACTGCACTTATGGGACTCGCCACGTCACCAAGTGTTACTGCAGTGCTGGTTTGACTACGACCGGGGTGTACTAGGCCGCTGGTGCTTGCCAGTTCACCAAAACGCTACCAAAAAAACTGTTAGCGATCGCAGGGATCAGGCCTGACTCTGCGAACGCTGCAGTTAGAGCCCTTTCACACTGGGGCGGGGGTGGCGTCGGCGGTAAAATGCCGCTATTATTATCGTCGGCCGAGAAAGGGTTGAATACCACCGCAAAGCGCCTCTGCAGAGGCGCTTTGCCGGCGGTATAGCCACGCCGTCCCATTGATTTCAATGGGCAGGAGCGGTGAAGGAGCGGTATACACTCCGCTCCTTCACCGCTCAGAAGATGCTGCTAGCAGGACTTTTTTTCCCGTCCTGCTAGCGTACTGCTCCAGTGTGAAAGCCCTCGGGGCTTTCACACTGGAATGAAAGCAGCGGCACTTTCGGGTTGGTTTGCAGGCGCTATTATTAGCGCAATAGCGCCTGCAAACCGCCCCAGTGTGAAAGGGCTCTTATGCGTTTAGTGCCTTGTAAGTGACAGTGATCGATCGATACTGCACTTGAGTGGGCTGGGCTGGGTGGAGGGGGCAAAATGCAGGTGCTAGCAGGTATCTGGGCTGATCCCGCTAACACTGCGTTTTTGGGAACCCTAAACTGCTGGGGACGCTAGTATAGATCTGATCGGATCAGATATTGATCCGTTTAGATACTATACCACTAAGGGAGGCGTATGCTGCGTGCGTGGGTGTTAGTGGTACTGGCGCTAATCTGACGCTGCCTGGGGCGACGCATATCACCGCCGGGCGATCAGGGGGCTAAACCTTTATTAGGTAATAAACGGCGGGTGCCCTGACACTATAAAAAATAAACAAACTAACCAGCGTCACCCGTAACGGTTATACGGTGATCAGTGGTGAAAGGGTTAAAGCGGGGGTCCACCCACACCGCCAAAAAAAATAAAATATTAAAAGCCAGCAGCTACAAATACTGCAGCTGCTGACTTTTAATACATGGCCACTTACCTGTCCCAGGGTCCAGCGATGTCGGCAGGCGACGCCGAGAACCCGCTTGGTTCTCGGCAGCTGCCGCCGCCATCCTAGGTGAGGGAATCAGGAAGTGAAGCGTTCCGGCTTCACTTCCCGATTCCCTACTGCGCATGCGCGGGTCACGCTGCGCGTCCCAAGTGGTCCCCGCTCTCTCCTGGGAGCTGTGTGTTCCCAGCAGACAGCGCGGTGGGGACGGGAAGAGGCATAGACTCCCATGGGAGTCTATGCCGGAAGTGGGTGCAAATACCTGTCTTAGACAGGTATCTGCACCCCCCTCCCCCCTGAAAGGTGCCAAATGTGACATCGGAGGGGGGGGAGGGTACTGAAAAGCGGAAGTTCCATTTTTGTGTGGAACTCTGCTTTAACTAGGGGGCAATCAAGGGGTTAAAACATTTATAAGATAGTATATGGGGGTCCCTGTCGCTATAAAACACTGACGGCGAACCTACATATTTACATCCCTAACTAGCATCACCAGTGACACTAATACAGCGATCAGAAAAATGATCGCTTAGTGACACTGGTGACGGGGGGTGATCAAGGGGTTAAAACTTTATTAGGGGGGGTTAGGGGGGTACCCTAGACCTACAGGGGGCTAACTCTAACTGCCCCACCACACTAACTGTCACAAACTGACACCATGCAGTAATCAGAAAAAAAAACTGCTTGGTGTCAGTGTGACGGGGGGGGGGGGGAGGGGTGACCGGGGGTAAAGGGGGGTGTTATGTGTGCCTGGCATGTTCTAGTGTGTGTGTTGTGCACTCACATTTCAGTCTTCTCTCCTCGGCAACGGAAACTGCCGAGCCGAGGAGAGATGACATCACATCCCCTGCCTCTGTGTACTACACAGAGGCAGGGGAAGAATCTCATTGGCTGGGAGCGATCGCGAGGGCGGGGCCACGATCGGATGGCCTCCCCCTCATCTATGATCGCTGCCAGACCAAAGGCGACCGCCTCAGGCACCGCCCGCGGGAAGGCAATCACGTACCAGGTACGTGATTTTGCCTGCCCGTGCCATTCTGCTGACGTATATCAGCGTGAGGCGGTCGTCAAATGGTTAAAAGCCTTTACAGGTTACCAGTTTAGAGTTACCCATGAATTAGGGCCCTAGAATTATTGATTTAATTTGCGTGGGGGGGGTGCTCTTAAAGCGGGATTCCGGCCAGGAAATTTTTTTTTTAAAGGTCAGCAGCTACAAACACTGTAACTGCTGACTTTGAATAAGTACACTTACTTGTCCTGGGTGCCGAC
This sequence comes from Lithobates clamitans, assembly GCA_037952925.1. NCBI lineage: Eukaryota > Metazoa > Chordata > Amphibia > Anura > Ranidae > Lithobates > Lithobates clamitans. Next base: position 141,514 of record JBBGZY010003239.1, read on the forward strand.
CCGTCCCTCGGCTCTCGGATCCCGGCACTGCTATCTAAACTAAGAGAAACAGGCAGTGGAGCCTTGCGGCTTCACTGCCAGTTTCTTACTGCGCACGCGCGAGCAGCGCGGCGCTCTGTGAATGGTCCCGTGGTTTTCTGGGGGCCGCTCACCGTGGAGCAGGACACGCCATGGAATAGGAAGAGGCAGATTAGGAAGACTGCCTAGCAACAAGAGTTCAGGTAAGTTAAAAAAAATTTCAAATTTCAAATGGTAAGTTAAAAAAAATTTCAAATGTTTTTTTTTTATTCTTTTAGGATTTGTCATGCTATTTTTTAGTTTAGGGTGGCCCTCCCCCTTACATTTTTTTTTTTTCATTTCATTTAACCTTCATTTGACCCCTGATGCCTTCCAAAGCAGCTAAGCGAACACAGACTGTGCTTGGTTAGCTTCTTCCCTGGCTGTAACAGCCAGGAAATGATAGCTCTGAGACCGAAGTGACAAAATCATTATTGCCTCCAGGTTTATTCATCACAGAGGAGATCTGGGAACGGATGTTCCTCCATCTCCTCTATGGGGAACCGTCCTGACAGTTTACTGCAGTCCTGGGTGCCCTAGAGGAATGGGAGACCTGGGAACCACAGCTGTGGGAAGAAGGGGTAAATTGAATCTGTGGCTTGGCTATGCACTATTTATATATTCTGAGTAGTAAAAGCACTTTGGGCTTCTTTACACTTTTTGGGGTGCTTTGAAATATAGGCGGAGCCACAGTTTTATCACCCCCTTTTAAGGTGCAAAAATGTATACATAGGATACTCCACCACACTAATCCCCTCATATATAAGGGGAAACCCCACCACACTGACCTCCGTATATAGGGGGGAACCCCACCACGCTGACCTCCGTGTATACAGAGGGGGAACTCCACTGACCTCCGCGTACAGGGGGAGAACCCCACCACACTGACCTCCGTGTAAACAGGGGAGAACCCCAATGACCTCCCCGTACAGGGAGAGAACCCCACCACACTGACCTCCGTGTAAACGGGAGAACCCCTCTGACCTCCGCATACAGGGGGAGATCCCCACAGACGGGGGGGATCCCCACCACACTGACTGCGTACAAAGGGGGGAACCCACCACGCTGACCCCAGTATACAGAGAAGACCCTAGCTTGGACCACTGTAAGTATGTATGTGCCATACCTGTGGAATCCCTCTAAAAGCTGGAAATCACTGTGGGAGGCTACTACAGAGATCTGCACTAGCTTCTAGGTACCCTTCTGAGCAGTTGCCCTACTGCTTACTGAACACAGGAAGTCGGTCGCTTGACAAGGGCACTTGTCTCAATGCAAAGTGTTTTCTGATTGGATATGGTGGGGATCTAATGCTTTGCATTGCTTGAATGGTGCCCATGCTGACCAAGTGACCTCCTGTGTTCACATTGCAGCAGGGCAGCCACTTGGCATGGGACTTGGAAGTCAGTGGAGATCACTGGAGTAGTGGTGCCTACTACAATGATTTCCAGCTTTTAGAGCAGTGATGGCGAACCTTGGCACCCCAGATTGTTTGGAACTACAGTTCCCATGATGCTCCACTGGGGTGCCAAGGTTCGCCATCGCTGTTCTAGAGGGATCCCAAAGGTATGGCACATACATAGTTACATTGGTCCATGCTGGACCAATGTAACCATATAAAATTACCATACCTAAACTCCAGCTTTAAAGTGTAGCTAAAGGGAAATTTTTGTTTTCATTTTGGATAGAGTAAGGGAGGGTTATATCCCCTTTCAGTTTTTTTGCCACCTGTGTCACAGGGGAGATTTCCCTTCACTTACTGTACCAAAAAACAGAACAAGAAGTGAGAGAAAATCCCTCCAAAGTGAGGGAATCTCCGGGTGTCACCAGAACTAGTGTCTCCAAAACAAGTTGACGTTGTTACTCCATCTCCAGGAGCCCAATTTCTTCCATATGAGGGCTAAAACAAGGGCATTAGGGTAATCTCACTGTTGTATTGAAGATGGCACACCATTAACCTCTTTACCACCAACAATGTGACCACCACATGCTTCCAGGGAAAACCATACACCATGAACCCCACAAGCCTTGTGATGAGACCTGATTTGCCAACAAGGAGTTCATAACAAGCATACAGAAAAACACCAATACCAATATCTATCACACTTCTGGAAAGAGGCCCATATTATTGATATTGAGACACTGCAAGAGTTTTCAGAGGTCCACCTCCGAGAGCTCTGCCACCAGCACTGAGATCACCACATATATTCAAGTTAGACATAATAACAAGAACTCTATGTACCACCATATATAGACGCCATTCACTTACAAAATGGTTATCAGATGCTCTAAGAGGACCATTTCATACCTGATTTTCTATCATATAGAGACCTTCATCTAGTAATGATATTTGTGTCTGAAGGGTACCCAGAAATATTTATTTTTTGTCTTGAATTCCTCAACAAACTCCCACTGGTCTTTTTGCTAAAAGGGAGCTGTAACTGGGGGGCCTGTGGTGCAAGGATCTCCCTGCTTTTGCTTCATCTGTTCTTTGGATTTGGGCTATCTTTACTTCTGCTGCTTCTTGAATAATCCCCCACCAGTCATCGAATCCCCAGCCATCCTGGAGGAAGCTCTGACATGAGGAAACAAAGCCCCATATCTACCAAGATGGCCACCTCCACAAAGAAGAACAGTATAGAACATGACATGGTGAGTCAGTAAGGAAAAAGAAACAAAAAAAAAAAGGATGAACTACAGGGTGGTGCTATACTGATGACTAGTCATTTGTCCACTAAGTGCCTTGTTGCTTCCACAATTTAGGAAGGCCCTCGTTCACTTAGAGACCTTATAACAAATTGGGAAAATCTCAGGTCAACATATACGTTCCCAAAAGACACAGCAGCTCTAGGGTTACTCCTAAACACTGAGACTCTGATGCCCTGTATACACGACCGGTTTTGCCGTCGGAATAAACTCTGAAGGTTTTTTCTGACGGAATTCCGCTCAAGCTGTCTTGCATACACACGGTCACACCAAATTCCGACCGTCCAGAAGGCGGTGACGTACAACACGGACGACGGGACTAGAAAACGGAAGTTCAGTAGCCAATAGCTTCCGTCTCGTACTTGCTTCAGAGCATGCGTCGTTTTTGGTGCGTCGGAACAGCATACAGACGAGCGGTTTATCTGATAGTAATTTGTTCCGTCAGAAAAATATAGAACATGTTCTCTATCTAAGTCCGTCTGAATTTTCGACAGAAAAAGTCCAATGGGGCATACACAGGGTCGGAATATAGGATGAAAAGCTCCCATCTGACTTTTTCTGTCAGAAATTCCGCTCGTGTGTACACAGCATCACATGTTGGTTTGCTTCTCACCACAAAGACTCAGGAGAGAACCAAACCCAACAACATTAAAGAACAACCCAGAACAACATCAAGCATTTGGTGGTCTAAGCACCTTCAGAGGGATGACAAACACCAAGATCTCCATAAGGACCAGCACCTACTTCAAGCTGAAATTCCAAACCATCAATGTTAATCCTCCAGTATCAGTTTCTGTCCATTCAAACAGTAGGAGGCACACCCAGTATGTCCTCACACGTTGCCCTGGCGGGTGCCTAGATGCAGTCTGTTTCATTTTCTGGACAACCTATCGCGTACCTGGTAGCAGAGCCTGATATGAGGAATGCTTCTCTTACACCTTTGACTCTGGGCCCCTGGTAGTATTAACAGGAGGCTCAGGAGTACAGAGTGGCATAAGTGCCCATAAAGTCTTGCTAGCAGCAGGGCAGGTGCCCACGCCAGGCAGGAGAAGTCGTCCGTAGGCTGGTAGGCAGCAGGCTAATGCTGGCGACGGAGCAGCTGAGGGTGGTAGGCAGGTACAAGTGACAGCAGACAGAGTCAGGCAGGCTGGGTCATACACAGACCAGATAGATCGAGTACAGGGCACAAGCATGGTCAGGAAACAAGCCGGGTCTGGAGCCGATCAGTGAAACAGGAGTGCATGAAGAAGACAGCGGAGGTCAGGGGACAAGCTGAGGTCAGTGTAGACGGAGCTCAGCCCACGTTTAAACCGGTGCAACATGTCATGCAATTTGACAGGTCAAATCGCATGACAAGTCGAACCTTATTGTCGGCAATGGAACTGTTCAAATCGGTGCAATGTCTACTTTGTGGTGCTGCACAGATTCGAAAAAGTTATTCCTGCACTTTTAGGTGCAGTTTGCATAGACATCTGTGCATGAAGTCGCACAGATGTCAGCCAAGTCGCACCTGAAGTCACACTGACATGCGGCTTTGAAATTGTGTGATTTCAAGTGCAGTCGCACGATTTCAAAGCCACATTCAGTGTGAACCAGGGCTCAGAGAGTAGTCAAGACATGCTGGGTCAGCAACTGGAATCAGGATATAGAATCACAGGATACACAGGAGGCTGAAGACAAAGCAGCACTGATCCTGAGCAGTGGTCCACCTTAAATGGCCCGTTTGGCGTCAACATCTTTTACAAGTGCATGTGAGTGCCGGTACGCACGGGCATGTGCCCAATCCCTGCGAGCATGAGAGGGAACATGTATTAGCCTGTGCACAGAAATCCTCCAGAGGAGATATCTCCTCTATTGGCATGCCCTTCCTTACACAACCCCAACTATCCTCAATTGTTCTGCTCAGTTGGGCTACCTGTTCGAGACAAGTCTAGCACCCTTTTGCTGCCCAAATTCTGTATCATTACAGAGATGCTGCATCAAACATTCCCATACATATAATACCTGCTCAATACACCAGCATAGACCAAGTACCGCATCAGCAAGATATCTGAGATAACCAGCCATCCTGGGTTAGAAGTTGCCCATGACCAAGTCCTACAAACACCTGTTCGCAAATCACTGACACGCACACATCCAGTATGTCCTGCCTCTCCCATATGTAGTGCTTCTGGTGAGAGTTGCACTTGATTTCCTGAGACATCATACAACAAACAGAAATCCCATAAAGTGCCACCACCCTCAGAGGAAATGCCTCCAGGTCTTCACCAGAGCCCACAAGGCCCTCCATTCCCCTAATAGGAACAGTCCAGGAAGTCACCAGAGTTTACAGGGAGAAACCCGTACAGGTTGTATGAGAACACCCATTGAGAGGATTTATTGCACAAACAAATGCGAGTGTGATCCTTTTATAAATGTTTTTTTTTGATCAATTAGGTTTATTTTATGGAAAGCACTGAGAGTTGTTGTTTATGCTTACACTAAAACTGGCCATAGATGGGTAGAATTTCGAACAAAAGTTCTTTGGAAAATAATGTTCTCTTTTTGTTTTTCTAATCATTAGTGGGGTCAAATCGGTGTTCGTTTTTTTACCACAGGATGGAAAATTTCTCGAATGAACGAATTTCTAACAGTGTATGTGGTTTTCGTTCAGTAAAGTCTATTCATTCCAAAAATGTTAAAATCAAAAGAAAACTTTTGAACAGGGCCGGATTTGCCATAAGGCCACCGAGGCCAGGCCTCGGGGCGGCAGCGGTGCAGGGGCGGCGCCGCTCCTGCGGCGACTTCGCGGCCGCCCCCCCCTTTCAGGCTGCCTGTTAAAGTTGATTAAGGGCACCGGTGCCCTTAGATAAGATGGCCGCGAGCCGCCCACTACTGCGCATGCGCAGTTCCGAAGCGGCCGGGCTCGGGAAAGCTCGTACGCGCTCGGGCGGGCAGCGCATGCGCAGTAGCGTGATTGCGCCGCCCGGCGCCATTTTTAAAAAGATTAAAAAGTAATGACAGCGGTGCGGCGGCGGGGGAGAGAGATGACATCTCTCTTTGCCAGCACCGCTGTTCCGCCCTCCTTCATCTGGTGGCAGACAGGCAGCGTGGCAAGTGACATCAACATCTGGTGGCAGCGTGGCAAGTGACATCCCCATCTGGTGGCAGCGTGGCAAGTGACATCAACATCTGGTGGCAGCGTGGCAAGTGACATCAACATCTGGTGGCAGCGTGGCAAGTGACATCAACATCTGGTGGCAGCGTGGCAAGTGACATCCCCATCTGGTGGCAGCGTGACAAGTGACGTCCCCATCTGGTGGCAGCGTGGCAAGTGACGTCCCCATCTGGTGGCAGCGTGGCAAGTGACGTCCCCATCTGGTGGCAGCGTGGCAAGTGACGTCCCCATCTGGTGGCAGCGTGGCAAGTGACGTCCCCATCTGGTGGCAGCGTGGCAAGTGACGTCCCCATCTGGTGGCAGCGTGACAAGTGACGTCCCCATCTGGTGGCAGCGTGGCAAGTGACGTCCCCATCTGGTGGCAGCGTGGCAAGTGACGTCCCCATCTGGTGGCAGCGTGGCAAGTGACGTCCCCATCTGGTGGCAGCGTGGCAAGTGACGTCCCCATCTGGTGGCAGCGTGGCAAGTGACGTCCCCATCTGGTGGCAGCGTGGCAAGTGACGTCCCCATCTGGTGGCAGCGTGGCAAGTGACGTCCCCATCTGATGGCAGCGTGGCAAGTGACGTCCCCATCTGGTGGCAGCGTGGCAAGTGACGTTTCCATCTGGTGGCAGTGTGGCAAGTGACGTCTCCATCTGGTGGCAGCATGGCAAGTGACATCCCCATCTGGTGGCAGCATGGCAAGTGACATCCCCATCTGGTGGCAGCCAGGCAGTGTGGCAAGTGACATCTCTATCTGGTGGCAGCGTGGCAAGTGACATTCCCATCTGGTGGCAGCCAGGCAGTGTGGCAAGTGACATCCCCATCTGGTGGCAGCATGGCAAGTGACATCCCCATCTGGTGGAAGCATGGCAAGTGACATCCCCATCTGGTGGCAGCATGGCAAGTGACATCCCCATCTGGTGGCAGCCAGGCAGTGTGGCAAGTGACATCTCCATCTGGTGGCAGCGTGGCAAGTGACATCCCCATCTGGTGGCAGCCAGGCAGTGTGGCAAGTGACATCCCCATCTGGTGGCAGTGTGGCAAGTGACATCTCCATCTGGTGGCAGCCAGGCAGTGTGGCAAGTGACATCCCCATGTGGTGGCAGCGTGGCAAGTGACATCCCCATCTGGTAGCAGGCATAGTGTCAAGTGACAAGCGATGGTGGCAAGTGACACGCTCAGGGCTCCCAATGATTCTGCATTATGGTGAGTTAAACTATTTCATTTTACATTACAATGTAATGATAGAAATAATGCTTTTCAATCATCCTGACACCATAACAACCATTGTGCTGGGGATGATTGAAGCACTAACACCAGCCATTGCCCTGAAAAATTGCCCGCGAAAAATCCTTACCCCTCGCGCGCTTACCCTGAAGTATTTTTAGTCTGTACAATTAAAGCCAGTTATTTTCAGTGTTCTCGTGTGTGGAGATATGTTTTTAATTGATCTATTGTAGAAGTCATCGATAAAGAACGAGAATGGTGGGGTGTGTGGGGGGGGGGGGGCGGCATTGAAGGACCCGGCCTTGGGGCGGCAAAGGGAGTAAATCCGGGCCTGCTTTTGAACAGCATTCAAATGCTCTTGGGAAAAATCTTAGGAAAATGTGTATGAAAATTCTCAGCCTTGCGGCTTCACAGCCGGTCTACTACTGCGCTGCGTTTTGCGAATGGGCCGCAGTCTTCTGGAACCTGTGGAGTGTCCCAAAAGGCTGCAGGGGATGGAGGGGGGGGGAAACTTTCGGCTCTGTCAAAACCAGGTACCCCCCCGAAAAGGTGCCAAATGTAGAAGAAGAAACAGGGGTTGTTAGTCGGCTTATTGACTGCAAGTTGTGCCACATCCTATGATTAAATATTCAAACAAGAAGAAAATTCCCCTAATTCCCCACCATTAGGGGGATTTTCTTCTTGTTCAAATGTAGAAGAAGGGGGAGGAGGCAGACAAGCGGAGCTTCCCCTTTTGGGTAAAGCTCTGCTTTAAGTGATTTTATCTGGAGGAGGAGGGTAGAGGTGCAGAGGTTAGAACAACGGATGGTACGTTCTAAACCCAATTAGGGGAAAAGGTTTGCTGTGATCTTTGTATTATTGGGGTGATTTTAGTTATGTTGGAGATACTTTTTTACCAATGAGTTACACCAGTCCAAACTATATTTTAAGGCGGAGCAGCCCACTTTTATTAAAAAAAATGGAAAGTTCATATAGACATCAATTGCCCACGCAGGGGTTTCTAACATCAACAGTCAACTGAAAACACCAAGCCACCTGGTTTCCTTGTCAGCTGCTCTTCTACCAGTCCCTCCGACTGTACTGTCCAGCAATCCTGGTTTACTTGGCTCTCTTATGCCGCGTACACACGAGCGGACTACTGCACAGCCAACTCCTTGCCTTTTGGCTAGGGTTTCTCCTGACACCCCGATAGGAGCCTACCTGACTCCTGGAATGAGATCTCCTGTTTGCTGGCTGGGGTGCCCCTGATCCCTGGTTGAGACCTTCTGTCCCTTGACTCCTGTCTGGGGCTCCTCTGACCCCTTAATGAGCTCTTCTTTTTCTCAACTCCTGTCTGGGGCTCCTCTGACCTCTGGTTGAGACCTTCTGTCCCCAACTCCTGGCTGGGGCTCCTCTGACCTCCGGTTGAGACTTTCTGTCCCCCAACTCCTGGCTGGGGCTCCTCTGACCTTTGGTTGAGACCTTCTGTCCCCCAACTCCTGCCTGAGGCTCCTCTGACCTCTGGTTGAGACCTTCTCTCCCCGGACTCCTGGCTGGGGCTCCTCTGACATCTATTGAGACCTTCTGTCCTCTGACTCCTGGCTGGGTCTTCTCTGACTCCTGGCTAGGGCTCCTCTGACACCTGGTTGAGACCTCCTGTCCCAAAACTCCTGTCTGGGGCTTCCCTGACCCCTGGTTGAGACCTTCTGTCCCCCGACTACTGGCTGGGGCTTCTCTGACCCCTTGTTGAGACCTTGTGTCCCCCAACTCCTGGCTGGGGCTCCGTTGACCCACCTTCTGTCTCCGAACTGGGAGCCTTGAGCTGTCCTCAGGAACCTTTCACAGTAGATGACTCCAAAGTTGCCCGACAATAAAGTCTGGAACCGCCAGGTGCCTGGACTGAAAACTGTCTCAGCCTTTCAGCGGGCCACTGAGACAGCCGCTCCCCGCCCCTCCACAGCTCAGCACTCCAGTGAGCATGGAGGAGCAGAGCAGAACTGAGCCATTGGTGATGTTTGATCGCTCGGTTCTCAGTGCAGAGGTGCCAGGGGACAGATGCAGCATCCACCTAGGTAAGTATGATGGGGTAAAAACCCCCAAACCCATACTTCTCTTATAATTCAGATCTTGTGTCATTCTCTCCTACATTTTCACAGTCGAGAGGTCTCGTACTGTCACACTTTTTACTATATATATATATGTATATAGGTCATAAAAACCAGGAGAGAGCACAAGTTTGGTGGAGAGGTGTCCACAAGGTGAAGGTCGAAATAAAAAGTAGCCACTTGCAATTGATGCCACAGAGAGATATCTAATTTCCGGGATGAGGGATAATATATGTGCCACGTGTGTGGCCTATTTTTTAGAATAAGCGGAAGATTGCTCACTTAGATGGACATTTGAGCACATCCCTTATGTATTTTATGTTTATACTGATACACAGGATGATGATGATCTATAGTTTAGTAGTGTTCTAATGACTATAGCATTGCACTTATTTATATATAATATTGTATTCATTAGTGTGGGACACAATAGCAAGAGTTGGCTACACATCAGACTAGACGGCAGCGCAGGAGTATTTCACCAATCATTTTGATTAACGGGGGGGGGGGACACAATCGTGCTTGAACAGAAAAGGGGCCTTCTCCAGACTTTTTACCATGTAGGTACATGTGATTGTCAGGTATTTAAAAGCTGGGGCCCATATAGGACTGAAAACGAACCGCAACAAACTGCATGGTTGGTCAGAAGTCATTTTTATTAAAGTGATCGTAAAGTCTCATTTTTTTTCTCTATAAAAATAATAAAATGTTATACTTACCTGCACTGTGCAGTTGGTTTTGCACTGAGCAGCCGCAATCCTCCTCTTCTCTGGTCCCTCTTCGGCTCTCTTGGCCCCTCCCTCCTGTCGAGTGCCCCCACAGCAAGCAGCTTGCTATGGGGGCACCTAAACCAAGCTGCAACTCTGTATGTCCATTCGGACATGAAGCCACGGTTTGGCCCTGCCCCTCCCTCTCCCTCCTGATTGGCTAACTGACTTTGATTGACAGCAGCGGGAGCCAACTGTGCTCACTGCTTTGTCTCAGCCAATCAGGAGGGAGAGTCACAGAAGGCCGAGGCACTCGTAGACATCACTGGAGAGAAATGGGGCTCAGGTAAGTATTGGGGGTGGTGCTGGGAAAGCTGCTACACACAGAAGGTTTTTTTTTATCTTAAAGTGATTGTAAAGGATCGTTTTTGTTGTTTATTTTTTTAAATAACAAACATGTTATACTTACCTCCACTGTGCAGCTCGTTTTGCACAGAGTGGCCCCGATCCTCCTCTTCTTGGGTCCCCCGGCGGTTCTCGCGGCTCCTCCCAGCATCAGATAACCCCCTGGGAGAAGCGCTCTCCCGAGCGGGTTACCTTGCGGGGGCGCTTCCGAGTCCAGCATTTGCGTCCACAGACACGAATGGCGGACTCAGCACTCTTCCTCTTCACTTTTTCTGTGGACTTGGCGGTCCTCACTGATGCAAAGGCGTAATGATGTCAGCGAGCTCTCTGCACCGATATAGTACGGATGAAGCATAGGTGTGCACCCCAAAGCTCAAACACACATGCCTTGCTCTGCAGCCTCAACTGCACTGGACAGTAAATGAATGGGATAATGCTCTGCGCTGAGCTACTTCCTGTTCATCCACAAAATGAAGCATAATAACACAGGTTATTATGCTTCAGTTATGAATGAACACAGTGAGTGAGTGTGCTCACTGTGTTCATTTGGAAAAGGAAGGGGTCGGTAACTAATATATTTCCTAGCCTCTTCCCCCACTCTCCATTCTGGGAATGCAACACGGGGTGAAGCCCAGGCAATAGGGGGGAATCGGCACCCCTCGCAGTGATTAGGGTGTGCCCTGGCACACGCCCTGCGCGCGCCTGTGGGATGAAGGATGCCGTGCGCCATGACACCTTGCACTCATAGCATGCGCTCAGTCTCACATTGAGGGGTTGATTTACTAAAGGCAAATATTCTGCACTTTTGCAAAGTGCAATTCCTCTCTGCAAGTGCAGTTGCTCCAAAGCTTAGTAAATGCGGTAAAGCTTCACTGTACAAACAATATCCAATCAGATGCAAGGAAAAATTTAAGAAGCAGCATTTTTGCTCGCACAGGATTGGATGATGGAAGTCAGCAGAGCTTCCCCTCTTTTACTAAGCTCTTGAGCAACTGCTCTTGCAGAGTTCACAGTCTTTTTTGCCTTTAGTAAATCAACCCCCTCGGTGTCATTCAACCCAAAAGAGTGAGGGCATCTTGTGGAAGAAAAGAGGAACTGCAGGGGGCACCTTTGGATTAAAGTATTGCAGCGTGAGCATCTTTAACCGCTTGCTGACCAGCCGCCATCATTAATATGCAGCAAGAATCGCCGTAGCTGTACGTCGGCTTTGGAACTCGCTTCTGTGGGCTCCCACTGGCCAGCGGGGGAGCCAGTTAGCGCATCCGACGGACTCGATGTCCACTGGCCACCCACGATTGTTCCCCGCAGTAACAGAACGGGGATCTCCATGTGTAAACAAGGCAGATCTCCGTTCTGACAGGGGAGATCACACAGATCCTGTCTCTCTGCTATGCAGGAAGACGGATCTGTGTGTTTCCCTAGTCACACAGTCCCCCATACAGTTAGAAAACACAAACAGGGAACACATTTAACCCTTCGATCGCCCCTGGTGTTAAAGCGGAGTTCCGCCGAAAAAACAAAAAAATTAAAAGTCAGCAGCTATAAAAAGTGTAGCTGCTGACTTTTAACCACTTCCAGACCGCCGCACGCCGTTATACGTCGGTACTTTGAAGAGGAGTATCATTGTTATGCCATAACCCCGGTATCCTCGTCTTCAGTGAGCGGTCCGCTTCAAGATAAAAGTGGTCTCTGCGGCGGATTCGCTGCAAGATCACTTTTATCGGCGGCAGGAGGGGGGCCCTCTGCCGCTTACCAGAGCCGTCGGCAGCGGCGGAGGCGATCGGATCCTTCTCCTGGCCTGACATGGAGACGAGTGAGGGGAAGATGGCCCCCCATCCGTCTCCATACCATTGCAGGGCGGAAGCGACGTCAAAACATCACTTCCGCCCATAGCTCTTATATTGAATTTTATTTTTGTATTTTAGTGTAAATATGAGATGTGAGGTCTTTTTGACCCCAGATCTCATATTGAAGAGCACCTGTCATGTTTTTTTTTCTATTACAAGGGATGTTTACATTCCCTGTAATAGGAATAAAAGTGACACATTTTTTTTTTTTAACAGAACAGTGTAAAAATAAAAAATAAAAGGTAAAATAAATAAGAAAAGTGAGCAGCGCCCCCATATGAAAACGGTGTTCAAACCACACATGTGAGGTATCGCCGCGATCGGTAGAGCGAGAGCAATAATTCTAGCCCTAGACCTCCTCTGTAACTCAAAACATGCAACCTGTAGAATTTTTTAAACGTCGCCTATGGAGATTTTTAAGGGTAAAAGTTTGTCGCCATTCCACGAGCGGGCGCAACTTTGAAGCGTGACGTGTTGGGTATCAATTTACTCGGTGTAACATTATCTTTCACAATACTAAAAAAAAAAAATTGGGCTAACTTTATTGTTGTCTTATTTTTTTAATAAAAAATTGTGTATTTTTTCCAAAAAAAAGTGCGCTTGTAAGACCGCTGCGCAAATACGGTGTGACAGAAAGTATTGCAACAACCCCCATTTTATTCTCTAGGGTGTTAGAAAAAAATGTATAATGCTTGGGGGGTTCTAAGTAATTTTCTATAAAAAAAAACAGTTTTTAACCTGTAAACAACAAATCTCAGAAAGAGATGGTCCAGCAATGCGGGCGTATGAACCCCTGCTCCTCTCCCCCTACTCTCCACGGCGCCAACATTCTTACTGTGGGCGCCCGGCTGTGGCTTCACAGCCGTGTTCGCACTGCACATGCGCAAGCCGCACTGCTCGCTGTGAATGGCCGGGCAATCTTCTGGGACCTGTGACATGTCCCAGAAGATTGCGGGGGGGGGGAGAGGTGATCTTTCTTCCGGCGCCGGGAGGAAGTGGGAGCTGGATCCTCTAAAAAGAGGGTAAGAGGGTATTTTTATAGTGCAAAAAATAAAAACCGCAGAGGTGATCAAATCCCACCAAAAGAAAGCTCTATTTGTGGGGAAAAAAGGACGTCAATTTTATTTGGGTACAGCGTCATACGGCCGCGCAATTGTCAGTTAAAGTAACGCAGTGTCGTATAGCAAAAAATGGCCTGGTCATTAAGGGGGTAAATCCTTCCGGGGCTGAAGTGGTTAGAAAAACAAAAATTGCCTGCAGGACGTTTTTTGCAGCCGCTGGTCAACCATTCACATCATGAAGACTGAAGATACCAGTACAACAAAACTGGCAATGCGCCCGCAATCTCACTTGCACAGAACGACGTACGGGTACGTCGGTTCGTGCAGGAGAGCCGACTTGCCGCTGTATAAGTACGGCGGCTGGTCGGCAAGTGGTTAATTGAACAAACTTCAGTTAGAAACTGATTGGCTACCATGCCCAACTGCACCAGATTTTGCACTCTCCTGTTTAAGTAAGTCAGTACCATTAAGGCCCCTTTCACACAGGCCGGATCCAGTTTGGCTCAACATAGGATCCGTTAGTGGCACCCGGTTGGTCGGTCAGCGGCACTTACCCCATCGGTTGCAGGTGGGCGGGCTCCTACGGGCGGCAGACAGCGGCCGAGTTGCGGGCTTCTTTGGGCAGGTTGCGGGCTCCTGCGGCAGTGGGCAAGTTGCGGGCTTCTTTGGGCGGGTTGCGCGCTCCTACGGGCGGCGGGTTGCGGGCTCCTACAGGCGGCGGGCAGCAGCCGAGTTGCGGGCTTCTTTGGGCGGGTTGCGGGCCCCTACGGGCGGCAGGCAGCGGCCGAGTTGCGGGCTTATTTCGGTGGGTTGCGTGCTCCTACGGGCGGTGGGTTGGGGGCTCCTATGGGTGGCGGCCAGCAGCTCCTGTGTCCCCTCTGCATCACGGCAGCTTCCGCCCTCCTCCTCCTAGGCGTCCAATAGGATTGACTGTCCTTTCAGCCAATCGGGTGACTGGTGTCAAAACCTATTTTCTGATTGATTGGCCGCGAGGAGGAACAATGTTACAACAGTGAATATTGATTCGCTGTTGTAACACACCTGGGTGGGCTCGGAGCGCACTCTGTGACCTAAGCCCCTTCTATGTGGAAGCCTATTAGAGCCTCTAATCAGTGCTTAAAAAAAATAGCCCCCCCCCCCCGTATTGGAATCCATGCGCTGGTGTCCTGAAAGGGGATGGACGCATGGACATGGGAGGTGGCAAAGGACAGGGGAAGTGGTGCCCGTGCGCCCTTAATGGACGGATCCCCTGGGATCCGTCCACTGATCTCCTGCTGAGGTGAGCGAAGCAGCCGGGTGACAGGTCCGTGCCTTCTCCGCTTATGCAGAGCGGACACCCAACACAGCCCGCTCTGCTCTGTGGGCAGCCGAATGTAAACAGGCAGGCTGTCAGTTTACACCCTTTTGCCCTCCGATTGAATCCCCTTCTGTTTTTTTTTTTGTTGCCTGATCGGATTGGACCCAGTTTATATCTGGTGCTCCATAGAGGAGAATGGAGGGTCCGATCAGCTCCGGCTGAAAACCGGACAGCCAGACCCGACCGGACCTCTGATGTGAATGAGACTTAAGTCATAAACATGAGGAACGGTGGCTGCCCGTCCATTAGGGGCGCCGCCCTCTCTATCAATGCCACCCCCTATATGAATAATGGATAGATTCATGCATGCATAGCATGAATCTATCCACGGCCGCCATGGCCACCCCCTATTCATGTGTCTGGCCCCTTTTCTGTCGCCGGGTGCCTGAATTACAGTGGTGGGGGTGTTTTTTGAAGCACCTGATTAGATCCATAGGCTCTAATAGGCTTCAAGATAGGGTGGGCTTGGGTCGCAGAGAGTACGCTCCGAGCCCACTCAGGTGTGTTACAACAGGAAATTAATATTCCCTGTTGTAACATTGATTCTCCTCCCAGCTAATCAGGAAGTGGGTTTTGACATGGGTCACTCGATTGGCTGAAAGGACGGGCGATCCTATTGGACACCTAGGAGGAGGAGTGCGGAAGCCGCCGTGATGCAGAGAGGACACAGAGTGGGCTCGTGGCACAGAGCATTGCGCCATGAGCCCATCCAGGCGTTTTAACAACGAATGAAAATTCGCTGTTGAAACACTAATCCTTAATCCAGCCAATCAGGAAACGGAAACCACCGCCGTGGAGAGCAGGGGAACGGGAGGCCGCCGATGAGCAAGGGAAGCCGCTAGTGAAACAACAGGGTAAGTGCTACCGACTGACGGGGAGGGGGGTGCCGGTGGCTTATTGTTTGCCGTCCCGCCCCCTCCCCAAAAAAAATTACCACTGGCCACCACTGGTGAGGATTACCTGCAGTCTATACAAGGATTGAATACTGGTAAAAAAAACTGTGGATCAGCCCAAGGTAAAACCCCTCTTACTACTAGCATGTCTCATAGTAGTTTTCTTGCAAAGCGGTAACAAGAGCTTGATCATAAACACAGAGGAGTGGGACTTGTGCCCCTCGGGCACCGATCACACCTGAGCGATTTTCTGCTTGAAGCTCTAAAATGCTTAACATTAACATCAGTATTTTTTCACCTCTTCTTGGTGTTATATCTTCTCACTTCCCTTCACTTCCTCATTTCATCTTATTTTAATTCCCTTTTTTCCTTTTTTTTTTCTCCTTTTTTCTTTTTTTCTTTTTCTTTCTTACACTCACTTTTCATTATCTGCACCTGGTACATTACCCATGCACTTATATTATATTGCTTACCTACAACACTTTTATTCATGCATTTTTACAGAGGTCCTGATTTGGGGTTCATTTTCTGATTTATATTTAACTCATGGACACATACCCACTTCGGATGCTGTTTGTGTTTGGTTGTCTCCACCATCCACACCGCCACAGTTCCCGGAAATGATGTCCCCGGTTGGCTTTCAATTCTCAAAAACCACACCATCAATACACAGAGGTTTTTGTAAGTAAAACGTAGGAAGGCGGTCCCCTACCTCTCTATATACAGTACATATATTTTTTTTTTCCATATTATATTTTTTATTTTTTCATACTTTTTCTATTTTTTTGTTTCTGCTAGATTAT
This sequence comes from Lithobates clamitans, assembly GCA_037952925.1. Taxonomy (NCBI): domain Eukaryota; kingdom Metazoa; phylum Chordata; class Amphibia; order Anura; family Ranidae; genus Lithobates; species Lithobates clamitans. Next base: position 157,796 of record JBBGZY010003239.1, read on the forward strand.
TCAGATATGTATGCATCTCATTCATAGATGTGTACTACAGGCTTGCTCCTGAGGAGTGGCTAAAAGCCATGAAACGCGTCGAGATATCAACTAACTAACTATTTAATATTAATCATGGGCCAACCAGAGACTTTTTTTTATAAGTTGTTTATTCAACATATATTTTTATGAATTTTTTCCATCTTACTCAATCTTTTTTTTATCTATACTGACAGGAATGAGTAAAGTCAACAGGTTGCCTAGGTATTAACTGCATAATGTGTACGTGTGTGTGTGTGTATATATATACAGGGGATCCCCGGGTTACAAACAAGATAGGGACTTTAGGTTTGTTCTTAAGTTGAATCTGTTTGTAAGTCGGAACGGGTACATTTTTTAAGTGTAGCTCCAGCCAAAAAATCTATTTTTAAGTTTTTTTAGATAGCCTAGGGAAGGGTTATCACCCCTGTGACATTTGTTTTGCTGTCTGTGCTCCTCTTCAGAAGATTTCACCTCACTTTCTGTCCCGATGACAATTGGATTTTGAAAATTTGGGGTTATTAGGGAAACAAGGATTGGTGATAAAGCATTAGTGGAGACACCCTTTTCCCGTATTAACTCTTACAGGAGAGAATTTCCCTTCCTAGGGGTAGATTTCTTCTCACTTCCTGTTGTCTCCTTCCGTTTGTAAGTCGGATGTTTGTAAGTAGGGGACCCCCTGTATATATATATATATATATATATATATATGAAATTTCGCTGGTTTGTGTATCATTATGTAGTGCTTAATTGTGAATTTGATATAAAGATTATTATTATTAAATTAAAAAGTGTTAAAAAGGCTAGATTGTAAGACAGATTGGAGGCTCATGATCAAGTCTGGGAACTATGGCATCTCCAGGAGGACCCTCCCTGAGCCAGTCACTGCGAAGATCCTTTTTTTTGTCCCCTCTTTTTTTCTTTTCTTTCTTCTTTACCATCCCGTTTCTGTTTATAAATGACCCTACCATCTTAGTGATGATTTACTATACATCGCACTGATTTCTAACTGAGGTTAATTTTATTGTTTTAGCTTAGACATGTTCTGCAGTACCATTGACTACGGCTGTAGTATTTTGCTTCCACCTTAGATGGATTCCCTCTCTAAACACTTCGCTTTTGCTCATGTAATTTATCGTACTAAGAGTTTGCCTTTGTTGATCATTTTTTGAAAATCAATAAAAATTGCTATTTCAAAAAAAAAAAAAAAAAAAAGTGTTACCTTTTTTTTACATAAAATTTTTTTAAAAAAAAGTAATTTTATTTTTTTTTCAAATAGCAATTTTTATTGATTTTCAAAAATCTATTTTTTTTTTTACATAAAGAGGGGGAGAGAATTTTTTGTTTTTGTTTTGGATGAAAATAAATGCAAGAGTAGTAGTATAGAAAGTATTAAAAATAAGTAAACTAGGGATGAATGGTGTATGGACATGGTAAAGAAATATTTGTTAGATGGTTTAGTTTAGAAATTAGAATTAAAATTAATTAGAAAACTAATTAGAAATTAAATTAGTCATTAGAAATTAGGATGTAAAGATGATATTTTAAGGATAGGATGTTATATAATAATATAATGTTCAATTTGATGATGAAAGATATTTATATATATTTGTATATTTGTTTTAAAATGAAAAAAGAACGATTGTAACACATTTTTTTTACATAAGAGAGTATATGTTATGAACCAATAAATGTGATTTTTTTTTTTTTTATATTTACCAATTCACTCATTAGCCATTCCTCGCTCATTCCCCACTATTGATAGGGATGGAGGCATTGGACCGTAAAGCCACTGCTTCATTTAAAGTCCCAAAAACCCCTTTCCTTGTAATAGTATTCTTCTACATATTTTTGGTAAAAAAAAAAAAAAATCACAATAAGTGTATATTGATTGGTTTGCGCAAAAGTTATAGCGTCTACAAAATAGGGGATATATTTATGGCATTTTTATTTAATTTATTTTTTTTTACTAGTAATTGCTGTGATTTTTTTTAGCAGGACGGACAGATCGGACACTTTTGACACTTTTTTGGGACCACTGACATTTATACAGCGATCAGAGCTAAAAATAGCCACTGATTACTGTATAAATATCACTGGCAGGGAAGGGGTTAACACAAGGGGCGATCAAGGGGTTAAATGTTCCCTAGGGAGGTGTTTCTAACTGTAGGGGGGGAGGGGACTGACTGGGAGTACAGAGAGATCGCTATTCCTGCTCACTAGGATCAGCAGATCTCTCTCTACTCCCCTATCAGAACGGGGGATCTGTCTGTTTACAATGACAGATCCCCGTTCTGGCTCTCTGAGGAGTGTGATCGCAGGTAGTCGGCGGACATCGCAGCTGACGGCCACGCGCATCGCCCACAGGGTCGCGCCCCCTATAGCCCTCAAAGTGGCCACCGTACAGTTACGGCGATTCGCGCAGGGGAGCCAACCTGCCGCCATATAACGACGGTGGCTAGTCCGCAAGTAGTTAAGGTGTTTTTCGCTCACTGTATAATTCCCCCATTGTGTGCTTCCTAGGTGTAAAGTCCCATTGTTAATTGAGTCACCTATTGTTTCTGCCTGCCTGCTAATCCTCTTGGGGATGTGATTAGTATTGTGTCTACTTCCACTCGTTATCGAACCATTGCGGGATATTTATGTTTATGTTTGCTGTTCATTAGATGTACTGATGATATTACTGTTTAAAGTTTGCATGGTTTAGGATAATGTGATCAAGCTCTTACCTGATTTCGTGTGCTATAAATTCTGGGTGAGTTTTCAATAAAGAGTTCCAGTTAGTGTCGTCTAGTTCTTGGGTATAATTCCCAGCTATAATACCTGATTCCAGAGTGGAGGAAGCTGTATCTTGGCAGAGGCACCCAGGTTGGTTGCCAGGTGATGGGTCACACTTACTGTTTTCTTTTTTGTATATTCCACCTGCTCCTGTTACTCTCTGTAATATAAAATCTAGCAGGGATGGTGGGAATATAAAAGGCACAGCAGAGGTTCAGACCCAGGAACTAAGAGGAGAAATGGCGGGAGTCCTTCATAATGGGCATGATAGCGGTACAGACACAGGAACTCAGCACAGGGATGGTGGGAACACCTCATAATGGGCACAGCAGGTGTACAAACCCGGGAACTCAGCACAGGGATGGTGGGAACCCCTCATAATGGGCACAGCAGGTGTACAGACCTGGGAACTCAGCACAGGGATGGTGGGAACCCCTCATAATGGGCACAGCAGGTGTACAGACCCAGGAACTCAGCACAGGGATGGTGGGAACCCCTCATAATGGGCACAGTAGGTGTACAGACATGGGAACTCAGCACAGGGATGGTGGGAACCCCTCATAATGGGCACAGCAGGTGTACAGACCCAGGAACTCAGCACAGGGATGGTGGGAACCCCTCATAATGGGCACATCAGGTGTACAGACCCAGGAACTCAGCACAGGGATGGTGGGAACCCCTCATAATGGGCACAGTAGGTGTACAGACATGGGAACTCAGCACAGGGATGCTGGGAACCCCTCACAATGGGCACAGCAGGTGTGCATATGCATTTTCAGAGGAACCAGTTGCTGGCCGCCCCATGTACATATACGGCGGCGAGGCTTCTGCTCTGCACTGGATCACATACCTATACGTGATCTGGCATTTCCGAGTAGGAAAAAAAAAAAACCCAGCGGTGATCAAATACCACCAAAAGAAAGCTCTATTTGTGTGAAAAAAAATGATAAAAACGTCATTTGTGTACTGAGTTGCATGACCGCGCAATTACCAGTTAAAGTAGCGCAATGACAAATAGTAAAAAATGGTCTGATCATGAAGGGGGTAAGAAAAGTTCATGTAATCCCAGTCACTAAAAATTGAGCGGCGGTTTACCGCCAATGCACGGGTGGTCCCAGTGTGAATGGGGTCTAACTAAACACACAGTACAGCAGGCAACCTGCCTACACACTTCCTTCTACAGAGTGACAACTAGACATGTGCAGTTTGTTTAGTTTGAAGCTGAAATTCAGACAAACTTTTCGTTATTTGGAAATTCGGATGTATCCAAAACAAAATTTCGGACAAAGTTTTTGAATTGAATTTGATTTGTTTTCTAATCAAATTTCGAATTTCCAGGCATAATACAATAGAATAGAAGATAAAGGAATAGAAAAGAATAGAATAGAATAGAAGATAAAAGAATATAATATAATAGAGTAAAACAGAACAGAATAGAAAATAAAAGAATAGAAAAAAAAATTGAATAGAAAATAAAAGGGATATAATAGAAAGTAAAAGAAAAGAATATAAAAGAATAGAGTAAAATAGAATAGAAAATAAAGGAATAGAATGAAAAATAGAATATTACCATCTTCTGAATAGAAAATAATAATATAAAATTTAAAGAATATAACCTTCTTCTGAAATTCTAATTTCAAACAGAATAAACAAATTGAAATTGAAAAGAATAGAATAAAAAAATAGAAAGAATCTAACCCTTTCCCAAAATTCAAATAGAAAAGAATAGATTATAATAGAAAATAAAAGAATAAACAAGACTAGAATAGAAAAGAACAGAATAGAAAAAAAAACAATAGAATAGAAAGAATATAACCATCTTCCGAAATTAAAATTTTGAAATAGAATACATTCAAATTTTAAAATAAAAAGATTGTTTCGAAAATAAAGGGATATAATAGAAAATAAAAGAATAGAATAGAAAAGAAGAGTAAAATAGAACCAAATAGAATAAAAAATAAAATTCTAATTTCAAATAGAATAAACACTCACAAACTATTAAATCTTCTGCTCTTGTTGTTGTTTTAACTTTGGATAGTAAAACATTTTTTTTCTGCCAGTAAATTCCTTATACAGCCCACTTCCTGTTTCTTGCTTGGTCATTAGCCTAGGCTTATAACATCATGCACATCTCTCTCTCTCTCTCTCTCTCTCTCTCTCTCTCTCTCTCTCTCTCTCTCTCTCTCTCTCTCTCTCGCGTTAGCTAGGAAGGTAGTGAGGGATGAGTCATCATAAGAGGGCCAATGGGAGCTGCAGAGCTGGAGGTGTGCCTCTGTGTGTCTGTGTAAATCCAGGAAGTGAACAGGCAGCAGCTTCAGCTGCCCACAGTTAAAATGGCCGCAGCCAGACTCAGTGGAGAGAGATTTCTGCAGCATATTTGGCAAGTACAGACTCACAGTACAGTGGAACCTTGGATTACGAGTATAATCCGTTCCAGGAGAATGTTTGTAATCCAAAACACTCGCATATCAAAGCGAGTTTCCCCATAGAAGTCAATGGAAATAAAGATAATTCCTTCCGCATTGACTTCTACTGCATGCAATACCGCATGTGGCTGGAGGTGGGAGGGGGGGCGCCAGAGAGCCTCGGAAATACTCGGGGACAGCTCGGCTGAACTCGGAAACACTCGGGAATGGAGTATTTCCGAGTGGTTCCGAGTATTTCCGAACGGCTCTGAACTGTTCCGAGTGTCATCGGCGCCCCCCGCACCTCTGGCCAAATGCGGTACTGCACACCACATTAGCTTGAATTCTGCTGGTTTTGCGAGACAACACTCGCAAACCGAGTCAGGATTTAAAAAAAAAAAATTTGCTTGTCTTGCAAAACGCTCGTTAACCGCGTTACTCGTTAACCAAGGTTCCACTGTATATATATAAAATAATATGCAAAGTGGTTGGAGGGAAGCTTCAGCATGGCAAAGATTTTTTTTTATTACAAATATGTGAGCAGCCCGCAGTTCTTCTTTAATGTTTTATGTATTTTGTTTTATTATTATTAAACTAAAAGGCGCTTTCCTTAGAACTGCCTAGGGCCCTGCTATCATATTGCCACAGGAGATTATTGGAGATGACTTTGCCTTTTAGCGACCCTCGGGGGTCTCAGCTTTGGTTTTCCTCGCCATGATCACGACACTGGGAGGGGGGGAGGGGGGGGCACACACGTGTAACCCTCCAGACAGTCCTCTGTGCTGATATGTCACAATCCCCCGGCGAGGGAGCAGATAATAAAGTGTCTTCTCCATAACTGGATATGAGGTTGTGTGTGTCCCCGAAGCCTGGAGGAGAAGCGGCAGCCTAAAGCCAAAGCCGGCACAGAGCAGCCTGGAAGCATTTGGTGCATTAAGTGGATTACACAGCAGCACAGCGATGACGGACTATTCTGCCGGCACGGCTCTGCCTGTGCAATATCCAGCACTTCCCCGGAGCAGTCAAACCATTTAAAAGCTAACTTAAAGGACCAGTCCACCCCCCCACCCCCACCCCCACCCCCAAAAAATGCTTTTATTATACAGCGCATCCGGAAAGTATTCACAGCGCTTCACTTTTTCCACAATTTGTTATGTTACAGCCTTATTCCAAAACGGATGACATTCATTATTTTCCTCAAAACCCTACAAATGAAACAACATAATGACAACGTGAAAGAAGTTTGTTTGAAATCTATGCAAATGTACAGTGCCTGGAAAAAGTATTCACACCCCTTGAAATGTTCCACATTTTGTTACAACCAAAAACGTAAATGTATTTTATTGGGATTTTATGTGATGAACCAACACAAAGTGGCTCATAATTGTGAAGTGGAAGGAAAATGATAAATGGTTTTTCATTTTTTTTTTTTACAAATAAATACATGAAAAGTGTGGGGTACATTTGTATGGCGCCCCCCTGAGTCAATACTTTGTAGAACCTCCTTTCACTGCAATTACAGCTGCAAGTCTTTTTGGGGATGTCTCTACCAGCTTTGCACATCTAGAGAGGGACATTATTGTCCATTCTTCTTTGCAGAATATCTCAAGCTCTGTCAGATTGGATGGAGAGCGTCTGTGAACAGCAATTTTCAAGCCTTGCCACAGATTCTCAATTGGATTTAGGTCTGGACTTTCACTGGGCCATTCTAACACATGAATATGCTTTAAACGAAACCATTCCATTGAAGCTCTGGCTGTATGTTGAGGGTCGTTGTCCTGCTGGAAGGTGAATCTCCACCCCAGTCTCAAGTCTTTTGTAGACTCTTAACAGGTTTTCTTCTAAGATTGCCCTGTATTTGGCTCCATCCATCTTCCCATCAACTCTGACCAGCTTCCCTGTCCCTGCTGAAGAAAAGCATCCCCACAACATGATGCTGCCACCACCATGTTTCACAGTGTGGATGGTGTGTTCAGGGTGATGTGCAGTGTTAGTTTTCCGCCACACATAGCGTTTTGTTTTTAGGCAAAAAAGTTCCATTTTGGTCTCATCTGACCAGAGCACCTTCTTCCACATGTTTGCTGTGTCCCCCCCATGGCTTCTCACAAACTGCAAACGGGACTTCTTATGAATTTCTTTCAACACCGCTTTGCATCCTCAGTTGCAAGGATGCAGGAGGAATTGCTGACTAGCGTCCTTCACAGCAGGGACTCAGGTGGCTATTGCTGTTTAGCATCCTCCATTGCTAGAATGCAGGCAGCTACTGCCACCTAGCATCCTCAGTTGCTAGGACATAGGGGGCACTGGTGCCTACCGGCCTTCATTGCTAGGATGCAGGCAGCTACTGCTGCCCAGCATCCTCTGTTGCCTAGATTCAGTTGGCTATTGCCGTTTAGTGTCCTCAGTAGCTAAGATGAGGATGCATAGAGCTACTGGTGCCTAGCATCCTCTGTTGCTAGGATGCAGGTGGCTATTGCCGTTTAGCCTCATCAGTTGCTAAGACGCAGCCAGCTACTTCTGTCCAGCATCCTCTAGTTGCCTGGACACAGGTGCATATTGCCACCCAGAGTCCTCAGTTGCTAGGACACAGGGGGCACCATCACCTAGTGTCCTCAACTGCTAGGACACAGGTGGCTATTGCCACTTACCCTCTTTAGTTGCTAGGATGCAGCAACTATTGTCTCCTAGTATCCTCTGTTGCTAGGATGCAGACGGTTCTTGTATGCTAATAGGGTACACTCGTACTGTACGCAAATGTAAGCATCAGTCTGCTGCAGGCAGGAAGAAGCATTCCCTCAGTCTCCTCTCCCCTCAGTGATCAGATTGCAACATTGTAACTTTGCAGCAAGTCAAGGTGAGGGTTTGCAGCAGGGACTGATTTGTGTCAGACATTTATAAACACAGCCAAGAACTCCACAAGGATTGACATGAGCTCTGAGCTGGACTCTCAGTCCATGTAGTAGATGGAAGTACACGGCGGTTGATGATGCCTAAATATAGATGGCACCGTTCATTGCCGGGCATTAACATACTGTGATCTTTATGAGAAGTAATACTTGGAAGGGATACGGTGACACATGACTATAAAAGGGACATAAGCAATACAGTTTATCTGATGCTGGGTCCACTTTCTTTAGCACTACTCCCTGTATATGCTGAAGAATCTGAGTTCATACCCCTTGGTCTGAAGCCGGATGATGGCACACAGGTGTACCCCACCGACCAGCACCATGGATGGTGTAGCAGATGCACAATGTATGGACAATAGCGCATCATACAGTGCAGCATTCCGCTGGGTAATATAATACAATATGGGATAATCATTGCACAAAGCTGTGCCCGGGAAGTGCTGGCAGACATATACCCACCATCATCTCCCAGCTGGAGAGGGAGAAGCTTTACTGCACTGCTGGAAATCCAGATGTCGGGACTCGGGAATGTGTCCCAGAATGGATCAGGTGCTACACACACGAGGCAATGGGGAAATACATTGCAAAAAAAACAAAAGCATATAAAATGTTAACCCTTCAGAACTGCTCCTTTGTGCGATTGGGGGCAAAAAAAGATATATAAAGCTATATAGCCTGTGCTGTTTGAACATAAATCATTGATTTTAAACACAACATACAAGACTTGGCCACTAGGGGGTGCTAAGTATTATAGCAAATTCCTGCTGAGCCCCATCTAGTGGCCAAATGTGGAACTTTCTGTTTTAAATTCAATGATTTACATTCAAACAGGACAAGATAAACAGCTTATGTACGTTTTTTTCTTTAATAGAATATCACTATGAGCATATGGAAATGACAGAAAAGAAAAAAAATATATAATTAGAAAGGAGAGATTTAACCACTTGGCACTCAAGCCAATTCTGACACTTCACTTCTACATGTAAATATCATTCTTTTTTTTTTTTGGTAGAAAATAACTCAGAATCACCCCCAATGTTTATGTAATATATATATCTATATATCTATATATATCTCTCTATATATATATATATATCTATATATATATCTATAAATATATATATAAATGATATATATCTATATATATATATATATCTATATATATATATATCTATATATATAGATAGATAGATAGATAGATAGATAGATAGATAGATAGATAGATAGATAGATAGATAGATAGATAGATAGATAGATAGATAGATAGATAGATAGATAGATATTAGCAGAGATCCTAGGGAATAAAATGGCAGTCATTGCAATTTTTTTATGTCACACAGTATTTGCGCAGCAATGTTGCAAACGTGATCTTTTTGGAAAAAAAACACTTTCATGAATAAAAAGAAAAAACACAATATTGACCCCAATTTTTTTGTATAATGTGAAAGTTACGCCAAGTAAATAGATACCTAACATGTCACGCTTTAAAATTGCGCACGCTCGTGGAATGGCGACAAACTTCGGTATTTAAAAGTCTCCATAGGTGACGCTTTAAATTTTTTTACAGGTTACATCTTTAGAGTTACAGAGAAGGTCTAGTGCTAGATTTATTGCTCTCGCTCTAACATACAAGATTTGGCCACTAGGGGGTGCTAAGTATTATAGAAAATTCCTGCTGAGCCCCATCTAGTGGCCAAATGTGGAACTTTCTGTTTAAACTCAATGATTTACATTCAAACAGCACAAGATATACAGCTTATGTACGTTTTTTTTTTTTCTTAAAAAGAAAATCACTAAGAGCATATGGAAATGACAGAAAAGAAAAAAATATATAATTAGAGAGGAGAATTTTTTTTTAAACAATTGCCACTTAAGCCAATTTTGACACTACTCTTCTACATGTAAATATCATAATTTTTTTTTTTTTGCTAGAAAATAACTCAGAATCACCCCCAATGTTATATATATATATATATATATATATATATATATATATATATATATATTTTTTTTTAGCAGAGATCCTATGGAATAAAATGGCAGTCATTGCAATTTTTTTCTGTCACACGGTATTTGCGCAGCAATTTTGCAAACGTGATCTTTTTGAAAAAACAACAAAAAACACTTTGATGAATAAAAAAAAAAAAACACAATATTGACCCCAATTTTTTTGTATAATGTGAAAGATGATGTTACGCCGAGTAAATAGATACCTAACATGTCATGCTTTAAAATTGCACATGCTCGTGGAATGGCGACAAGCTTCGGTACTTAAAAGTCTCCATAGGTGACGCTTTAAATTTTTTTTACAGGTTACATCTTTAGGCCCCTTTCACACTTATACGACTTCAAAGTCGCACGATTTTACCGCGATTTTGCGGCCGCGATTTTGCCGCTATTTTACCGCGATTTGGGAGCAGTACTACTTTGCCACGTTTTTGGCATTAACAAATTAAAACATTCAGTAGTTGGTATGAATCATAAGGGGAAACTCCACGCCAAGTTTTAAATAAAAAAACTGGCGTGGGTTCCCCCCCAGGGACATACCAGGCCCTTAGGTCTGGTATGAATTGTAAGAGCAACCCCCTACGCCGAAAAATCGGCGTGGGGGTCCCCCCAAAATCCATACCAGACCCTTATCCGAGCATGCAGCCCGGCCGGTCAGGAATGGGGGTGGGGACGAGCTGGCGGCCCCCCCCCCCTCCTGGACCGTACCAGGCCGCATGCCCTCAACATGGGGGGGCGGGTGCTTTGGGGCATGGGGGGCACCCTGCGGCCCCCCCACCCCAAAGCACCTTGTCCCCATGTTGATGAGGACAAGGGCCTCTTCCCGACAACCCTGGCCGTTGGTTGTCGGGGTCTGCGGGCGGGGGCTTATCGGAATCTGGGAGCCCCCTTTAATAAGGGGGCCCCCAGATCCCGGCCCCCCACCCTATGTGAATGAGTATGGGGTACATGGTACCCCTACCCATTCACCTAGGGAAAAAAAAGCATCAATAAAAACACACTACACAGGTTTTTAAAATAATTTATTAGGCAGCTCCGGGATCTTCTTCCGACTTCGGGGGTCCTCTTCTGACTTCGGGGGTCTCTCCGGCGTCCGCATCTTCTGCCGGCTCCACCGCTATCTTCTGGCGCTCTTTTGCCAGCGGTGGTCCGGACCTCTGGATCGTCTTCTTCCCTCTTCTCTTCCAGAGATGTTGACACGACGCTCTCTCCAGCCAGAATGGTCTCTGTGCGCTCCGCAACTGACTTATATAGGCGGTGGCCCCGCCCTCCTATGAGGTCACTGTCCCGGGGCATGCTGGGACTGTGCCGTCATAAGGGGGCGTGGTCCTCACCCAGTGACCACGCCTCCTAAAACGTCACAGTCCCAGCATGCCCAGGGACTGTGACGGCATAAGGGGGCGGGGCCACCGCCTATATAAGTCAGTTGCGGAGCGCACAGAGACCATTCTGGCTGGAGAGAGCGTCGTGTCAACATCTCTGGAAGAGAAGAGGGAAGAAGACGATCCAGAGGTCCGGACCACCGCTGGCAAAAGAGCGCCAGAAGATAGTGGTGGAGCCGGCAGAAGATGCGGACGCCGGAGAGACCCCCGAAGTCAGAAGAGGACCCCCGAAGTCGGAAGAAGACCCCGGAGTGTAGTGTGTTTTTATTGATGCTTTTTTTTCCCTAGGTGAATGGGTAGGGGTACCATGTACCCCATACTCATTCACATAGGGTGGGGGGCCGGGATCTGGGGGCCCCCTTATTAAAGGGGGCTCCCAGATTCCGATAAGCCCCCCGCCCGCAGACCCCGACAACCAACGGCCAGGGTTGTCGGGAAGAGGCCCTTGTCCTCATCAACATGGGGACAAGGTGCTTTGGGGTGGGGGGCCGCAGGGTGCCCCCCATGCCCCAAAGCACCCGCCCCCCCATGTTGAGGGCATGCGGCCTGGTACGGTCCAGGAGGGGGGGGGCCGCCAGCTCGTCCCCACCCCCATTCCTGACCGGCCGGGCTGCGTGCTCGGATGAGGGTCTGGTATGGATTTTGGGGGGGACCCCACGCCGATTTTTCGGCGTAGGGGGTTCCCCTTAGATCCATACCAGACCTAAGGGCCTGGTATGCCCCTGGGGGGGAACCCACGCCGGTTTTTTTATTTAAAACTTGGCGCAGCGTTCCACCTCTGGATTCATACCAGACAGCTGTCAGCACTGCCTGTCGCTCATCGGGAAAGGAAAGAAAAGTTTTCCTTTCCCGAATAGCGAGGCCAGGCTTGTGCTTACAAAGTCGTGCTGAAGTCGTGTCTATATAATATTCAGGCACGACTTGCATGCTACTTCAGGGTTTAACATTGAGGTCTATGGAGTACAACTCGCATAGAAGTTGGACCAAAGTAGTGCAGGGACTACTTTCAAGTCGGCACGACTTAAAGTCGTGCCAATATGAATGGTAGTCATTGAAAATCATGGAGAATGACTTGTCATACGATTTTGCAGTACAAAATCGTGGGACAAGTCGTATAAGTGTGAAAGGGGCCTTAGAGTTACAGAGGAGGTCTAGAGGTGCCAGAATTATTGCTCTCGCTCTAACATACAAGATTTGGCCACTAGGGGGTGTTCTTGGAGCATAAATTACACATATAATTTCTTGACTACCTCTTACACTTTTGAAGGCCCTGGAGCACCAGGACAATGGAAACGCCCCAAAAATGACCCCATTTTGGAAAGAAAACACCCCAACGTATAATCTATGAGGCATAATGAGTCTTTTGAACATGCCATTTTTTTCTACAAGTTTTTGGAAAATGTGTAAAGAAAATGAAAACGCTTTTTTTTTTTTTTTTTACACAAAGTTGTCCATTTATACAATATTTACAACACATAGCATGTATATACCAAAAATTACACCCTAAAATGGATTCTCCTGCTCCTCCCGAGTACAGCGATACCACATGTGGGAGACTTTTACACAGCCAGGCCACATACAGAGGACCAACATGCAGGGAGCACCATCAGGTGTTCTAGGGGCATCAATGTCAAATCTAATCTGACTACCTATTACACTTTTGTGAGGCACTGTAGTGGCATGGATGAGCCAATAATGAGAACTGATGTGCGTGGATGAGCATGAATGGGGATGGATGAGCCGTGGATGGGGATGGCTGAGTATGGACGGGATGGCTGAGCATGAATGAGTATGGCTGAGTATAGATGTGGGTGGATGGGATGGCTAAGCATGGATGGATGGATGAGTATTGCTGAGTATTAATGGATGGATGAGCATGGATGGATGAGTATTGCTGATTAGGGATGGCTGGCTGGGTATGGATGGATGGCTGAATAGAGATGGATGGCTGAGTATGGATGGCTGAGTATGGATGGATGGCTGAGTATGGATGGCTGAGTATGGATGACTGAGTATGGATGGATGGCTGAGTATGGATGGCTGAGTATGGATGGATGGCTGAGTATGGATGGATGGCTGAGTATGGATGGCTGAGTATGGATGACTGAGCATGGATGAATGGATGAGCATGGATGAGTATTGCTGATTAGGGATGGCTGGCTGAGTATGGATGAATGGCTGAATATGGATGTCTGAGTATGGATGGATGGCTGAGTATGGATGGATGGCTGAGTATGGATGACTGAGTATGGATGGATGGATGAGCATGGATGAGTATTGCTGATTAGGGATGGCTGGCTGAGTATAGATGGATGGCTGAATATGGATGGCTGAGTATAGATGGTTGGCTGAGTAGGGATGGATGGCTGAATATGGATGGCTGAGTATGGATGGATGGCTGAGTATGAATGGATGGCTGAATATGGATGGCTGAGTATGGATGGATGGCTGAATATGGATGGATGGCTGAGTATGGATATATGGCTGAGTATGGATGGATGGCTGAGTATGGCTATATGGCTGAGTATGGATGGCTGGCTAGTATTGACGGAGCGATCACGTGGTAAACGGCCGCTGTCAGTAGAGCGGCCGCCTTGCAGCAGTATATGTGCAGTGGGCGGTCGGGAGTGGGCTGCTGGGCTAGGTATGTGATCTGGCGCAGAGCGGCCCCCTTGTCGCAGTATATGTGCGGTGGGCGGTCGGGAACTGGTTAATGTACACACACACCAGATAAACAGCTATGCAAATTCATTATAAACAAACCCCTATATGGCCAACGTCTGACCATCACACCTACGTAAGCTTGTTGGACACCCCATTCCAAACCCACGGGCATTAAAATGGCAATGCCCCGCCACCCTGTTTGCGGCAGTGACAGCCTCCACTCTTCTGATAAGACCGTCCTCATGATTTAGGAGCGTGTCCGAGAGTTTTGAGACAATCAGCAAAAAGATCATTTTGCTGATGTTGGACAAGAAGGCCTGGTCCACATTCCATGCTCAATAAGAAGTCAGGGCTCCACGCAGCCTCTCCAGTTCCTCCACACCGAACTTGGCAAACTAGACGTGCCATCCTGCTGGAACAGAAAAGGGTAGGAGTGCGCCACCTGCTGGCTCACAAAGAAAGTGCAACATATTAATTATTATTATTATTTTTATTATACAGGATTTATATAGCGCCAACAGTTTGCGTAGCGCTTTACAACATGAGGGCAGACAGTACAGTTACAATACAATTCAGTACAGGAGGAATTGTTAATAAACAGTATGTCATATTTACAGTATATAGTAATATACACTCACCGGCCACTTTATTAGGTACACCTGTTCAATTGCTTGGTAACACAAATTGCAAATCAGCCAATCACTTGGCAGCAACTCAGTGCAGTTAGGCATCTAGACGCGGTGAAGACGACTTGCTGGAGTTCAAACCAATGAATGGGGAAGAAAGGGGATTTAAGTGACTTTGAACGTGGCATGGTTGTTGGTGCCGTCTACTGAAAAAAAACACTTTAAAAAAAAGTTATAAATTGATTTGCATTTTAATGAGTGAAATAAGTATTTGGTTCCTTTATCAATCAACATGATTTCTGGCTCCCAGGTGTCTTCTATACAGGTAACTAGCTGAGATTAGGAGCACTTCCTTGAAGGGAGTGCTCCTAATCTCAGCTTGTTACCTGTATAAAAGACACCTGTCCACAGGAGCAATCAATCAGATTCCAATCTCTCCACCATGGCCAAGACCAAAGATCTGTCCAAGGATGTCAGGAACAAGATTGTAGACCTACACAAGGCTGGAATGGGCTACAAGACCATCGCCAAGCAGCTTGGTGAGAGGGTGACAACAGTTGGTGTGATTATTCGCAAATGGAAGAAACACAAAATAACTGTCATCTCCCTCGGTCTGGGGCTCCATGCAAGTTCTCACCTCATGGAGTTTCAATGAACATGAGAACGGTGAGGAATCAGCCCAGAACTACACCGGAGAATCTTGTCAATGATCTCAAGGCAGCTGGGACCATAGTCACCAAGAAAACAATTGGTAACACACTACGCCGTGAAGGACTGAAATCCTGCAGCGCCCGCAGGTCCCCCTGCTTAGGAAAACACATGTACAGGCCAGTCTGAAGTTTGCTAATGAACATCTGAATGATTCAGAGGAGAACTGGGTGAAAGTGTTGTGGTCAGATGAGACCAAAATCGAGCTCTTTGGCATCAACTCAACTCGCCGTGTTTGGAGGAGGAGGAATGCTGCCTATGATACCAGGAACACCATCCACACCGTCATACATGGAGGTGGAAACATTATGCTTTGGGAGTGTTTTTCTGCTAAGGGGACAGGACAACTTCACCGCATCAAAGGGACAACGGACGGGGCCATGTACCATCAAATCTTGGGCGAGAACCTCCTTCCCTCATCCAGGGCATTGAAAATGGTAGATGAGTCTTCCAGCATGACAATGACCCAAAACACACGTCCAAGGCAACAAAGAAGTGGCTCAAGAAGAAGCACATTAAGGTCCTGGAGTGGCCTAGCCAGTTTCCAGACCTTAATCCCATAAAAAAATATGTGGAGGGAGCTGAAAGTTCGAGTTACCAAACGCCAACCTCGAAACCTTAATGGCTTGGAGAGGATCAGAAAAGAGGAGTGGGACAAAATCCTTCCTGAGATGTGTGAAAACCTGGTGGCCAACTACAAGAAACGTCTGACCTCTGTGATTGCCAACAAGGGTTTTGCCAACAAGGGTTTTACCTTGTACAATTTAAGGTGACATCATCACTGTGCTGTACATGGCCTGTGTAGAGAGCAGAGCGGTGGGAGGGGCCCAGCAGGCCCCACCCACTACAGACTGTCTGCAGAAAACTACAGGAGGGGGGCGGAGACAAGACCAGTCACCCCGCACTAGCAGAGAGAGCAGCAGTGAGCGGTCTTTATTACAGAGGCAAAGTTTCACTCGGGATTACTGCACAGTAAAACTTGAGAGCTACAAAAGTGTAAAATAACAATGACTGTATAAAACCTAAACAAGATTCTGTAACCATAATTGAGATAATTGGTCTTTAAACATACTTGAGTCTACAATTTAATTATAAGCTGTGGACATGTTTGCAGTCACACACATACACTTAATTCTCCTAAACCCTAATGAAGGAGATTTATTCTAATCACACATAAGAGGGATCCCCTGAATGTGAAGTAGTGGACATTATGTGGACTATGACGGCTCAGATTTCTCTGGTAATTTTGTTTTTTTTAATGCTGCTGATCTTATCTCTCTGTAGGTTGTCACCATAGACAAACAACTTACTTCCATGGGTTTGGTCTGTCATCCTCAGGTTTAGAAGTCCTTGATGTCATGATGGTCCGATGGCTCCAGTGCTTTCCTGGCCTGGAACAGGTATGCAGATCATTCGATGTGACCTTCTTTTCCTGATCAGCATTCTGATTTCAGATCTCTTATTTTTGCCTTCCTTGGTTACTCCAGCCCAACCCCCCCCCACCACCACCACCACCACCACCACCAACATGCTCATTTCATTTTTAAATAAACCTTTTTTTTTTATTGCAGAACTTATTGTAGACTTAGCCATGTCAACACTGAGTCTCTACAATACAAGCAGATTATGGCTGGTGGGAGGGTATGGAGGAGTTACAATATATAAATATCAGATCTAATGAGCAGGACCCTTAAGCCTCGTACACACGATCCGATCGGAGCGTCAGGCTTTTGTCCGAAGGGCGTGTGCCAGGAACTTGTCTTGCATACAAACGGTACACAACTGTCGGCCAACAAACCCGAACGTAGTGACTTACTACGTGGAATTTCAGCTTTTGGGCGCCACCCTTTGGGCACCTTCTGCTAATGTCGTGTTTGGTGAGCATTGATTCCGAGCATGCATTTTTGTACTTTGGACTTTTGTGTGACACACGATACAAAGATCTGACAACAGACTGTTGTCCGCCGAAAATGTACTAGCCTGCCATCCAACATTTGTTAGCGGAAAGTTGGACAACGATTGTCTGAAGGAGCGTACGAACGGTCGGATTTAAGGGAAACAGTCTGTCATCACACAATTCCCTGCCGAAAACCTGATCTTGTGTAACGAGGCTTTATACCTCGTGTCCTCTATTAGATTTTAACTTCTAGAGGACCAAGGCCCTCATACGTACTTCTAATGACCAAGGCCTTCCAATGTCCTGTACCTTATTAGTTTATTTACTTCTGATGATACCTCCTCTCCCTTATTAGATCATCATTTTTAATGACCACAAACCCCACATCCCGTATCCCCTGTTAGATTATAACTTCGAAGGACCAAGGCCCTCATACCTCCTGTCCCCTATGAGATTATAACTTCTATGGACCAAGGCCCCCATACCTCCTGTCCCCTATTAGATTATACCTTCTAAGGACCAAGGCCCCCATACCTCATGTCCCCTATTAAATTACAGCTAATAATGACCAAGGCCCTTATACCTCCTGTCCCCTATGAGATTATAACTTCTATGGACCAAGGCCCCCATACCTCCTGTCCCCTATTAGATTATACCTTCTAAGGACCAAGGCCCCCATACCTCCTGTCCCCTATTAAATTACAGCTAATAATGACCAAGGCCATTATACCTCCTGTCCCCTATGAGATTATAACTTCTATGGACCAAGGCCCCCATACCTCCTGTCCCCTATTAGATTATACCTTCTAAGGACCAAGGCCCCCATACCTCCTGTCCCCTATTAGATTATACCTTCTAAGGACCAAGGCCCCCATACTTCTTGTCCCCTATTGAATTATAACTTCTAATGAAATAGGCCCTCACACCTCCTGTCCCTTATTGGATCATAACTTCTAATGACATAGGCCCTCACACGTTCCAGTCCCCTGTTATATTATAACTTCTAATGAGATGACCAAGGCCCCCATATGTCCTGTACCTTATTTGATCATTACTTCTGATGACATACCTCTTGTACACAATTACATTATAACTTTTAAGGATCAAGGCCCTCATACCTCCTGTCCCTTATTAGATCATTAATTTATTGACCAAGACCCTCATACCTCCTGTTCCCTATTGGATTATAACCTCTAAAGACCAAGGCTCTCATACCCCCTGTCCCCTATTAGATTATAACTTCTAAGGCCAAGGCCTTCTTGCTTCCTTTCCCTTATTAGATCATTACTTTTGATGACCAAAGCTTACATACCTCCTGTCCCCTATTGGATCATAACTTCTGATGACATAGGCTCTCATGCCTCCTGTAGGGTTGCCACCTCATCCCTTTAAACCCGAACACATATTAATTACACAGGTTCTGTGGTTGATTAAGGTGCCAAATAAACTCACTTGGTGCCTTATCTGCATTAAATTAGCCTCAGAACCAGTGTAATTAATATGTTTTCACGTTTAAAGGGATGAGGTGGCAATCCTAGCCTCCTGTCCCCTATAAGATTATAACTGCTAAAGACAAAGGCTCTTATACCACTGTCCCTTATTAGATCATTACTTTAATGACCAAGGTCCACATACCTCCTGCCCTCTGTTAGATTATAACTTCTAAGGCCCTCATACCTCCTGCCCCCTATTAGATTATAACTTCTAAGGACCAAGGTCAAAATACTTCCTGTCCCCTATTAGATTATAACTTCTAAGGGCCAAGGCCCTCATACCTCCTGTCTCCTATTATATTATACCTTCTAAGGATCAAGGCCCTCATATCTCCTTTCCCCTGTTATGCCGTGTACACACGACCGGACTTTTCGACCGGACTGGTCCAACGGAACAAATCCATCGGACAATCCGACCGTGTGTGGGCTTCATCGGACCTTCAATGGACCTTTTCTGTCAAAAATCAGACGGACTTTAGATTTGGAACATGTTTCAAATCTTTTCGACGGACTCGAGTCCGGTCAAAAAATCAGTTTGTCTGTATGCTAGTCCGACGGACAAAAAAGGATGCAAGGCCAGCTATTGGCTACTGGCTATGAAGCTCCTTATTCCAGTTCGGTCGTACGTCACCACATTCAAAAGAACGGACTTTCGAACGGACTTTTGTCCGTTCGTGTGTGGCCAAGTCCGGTCATTCGAAAGTCCGTCGGAAAGACCGTCGGACCTTTGATGATGAAAAGTCCACTCGTGTGTACACGGTATTAGATTTTACCTTCTAGGGGATCAAGTCCTTTACACCTCCTGTCCCCTATTAGATTATAACTTCTAAGGGCCAAGGCCTTAATATGTCCTGTACCTTATTAGATCATTACTTCTGATGACGCAGGCCCTCATACCTCTCCCCTATTAGATTATAACTTCTCAGGACCAAGGTCAACATACTTCCTGTCCCCTTATTAGATTATAACTTCTAAGAGCCAAGGCCCTCATACCTCCTGTCCTCTATTAGATTTTAACTTCTAGAAGACCAAGGCCCTTACACCTGCTGTTCCCTATTCGATTATAACTTCCACGGACCAAGGCCCTGACACCTCCTGTTCCCTATTCGATTATAACTTCTAAGGACCAAGGCCCTGACACCTCCTGTCCCCTATTCGATTATAACTTCTAAGGACCAAGGCCCTGACACCTCCTGTCCCCTATTCGATTATAACTTCTAAGGACCAAGGTCCTGACACCTCCTGTCGCCTATTACATTATAACTTCTAAGGACCAAGGTCCTGACACCTCCTGTCCCCTATTCGATTATAACTTCTAAGGACCAAGGTCCTGACACCTCCTGTCGCCTATTACATTATAACTTCTAAGGACCAAGGCCCTCACACCTCCTGTCGCTTATTACATTATAACTTTGAATGACCAAGGCCCTTTACACCTCCTGTCCTCTGTTAGATTATAACATCTAATGAATAATTTCCTCGTATCTCTTGCCACTTCTTAGACTGTAAGATTTAATAACTTGTGTGTTCCTTCCACCTTCTACGCTCTGAGAAGCAGGGCCCTCATACATCCATTTCCCTATTAGACTGAAAAAATCTAAAGAACAAGGTCCTCACCTCCTCATACACAGATCAAAGGATTGGGCCAAATCTTTGTAGTCAATCTCTTATGCCGCGTACACACGATCGGAATTTTGGTCGGAAAAAGGTATGATGGCTTTTCCGACGGAATTCCGCTCAAGTTTGCCTTGCATACACATGGTCACACAAAAGTTCCTTTGAACTTTCGACCGTCAAGAACGCAGTGACGTACAACACGTACGACGAGCCGAGAAAATGAAGATCAATGCTTCTGAGCATGCGTCGAATTGTTTCCGAGCATGCGTGTTTTTTTTGCGCATCTGAATTGCATACAGACGATCGCATTTTCGGATAGGAACATTTTCCGACCGAAAAATAGAGAACATGCTCTCAATCTTGTGCTGGCTGGAATTCCGCCAGCAAAAGTCCGATGGAGCATACACACGGTCGCATTTTCCTACCAAAACCTCTCATTGGAGTTTTGCTGGTGGCATTTCTGATCGTGTGTATGGGGCATTACTCTGAGGATCAGTAAAGCACAGTCACTGTGCAGAGTTTGCATATACTGAATAATGGGTAAATATGTATGATAAAAATACATCCAAATAAAAGTTTTGGGACATTATTAAGATTATTCACATCAAGCTGATCCCATTCATTCACGTAGTTGAAAAAATTGATAGATTGACCCTTAAATATTCTCAGTGGTGACATCAGTTTGAGTAATCATAGGATGAGAAGCTATTACGGCCGGCTTTCCATAGGAAGGAGGGACAGGTGGATAATATACAGGATATGGCCATTAGGGAACGGACTTACCTCTTATCTGAATCATTGCATCTCCCTTAGCTGAGTTATTACAGGGATTAGACCGTGATCTGTATTCTGCAAATGTGTTCAGATTCCACAAGAAGGAACACTCTGGTCACTGCCTGTAACTAAGCTGGCCACAAACTCTATAACTCAACACTAATGCCTCGTACACACGATCGGACTTTCCGACGCAAAATGTGCGATTGGAGCTTGTTGTCGGAAATTCCGACTAGTAGGCTCCATCAGACTTTTTCTATCGGAATTTCCGACACACAAAGTTTGAGAGCTGGATCTAAAATTTTCCGACAACAAAATCAGTTCGCGTAAATTCCGATCGTGTGTAGACAGTTCCGCCGCGCAAAGTTCCACGCATGCTCGGAATCAAGCAGAAGAGCCGCACTGGGCTACTGAACTTCATTTTTCTCGGCTCGTCGTACGTGTTGTACGTCACCGCGTTCTTGACGTTTCCAGCCAACTTTGTGTGACCGTGTGTATGCAAGACAAGTTTGAGCCAACATCCGTCGGAAAAAATCCGATGGATTTTGTTGTCGGAATGTCCGATTGTGTGTACGCGCCATAAGTATTTCCAGTATGATATTCCAGGCTCCTACCTGCCAGATCTGTTTGCAAGTAGACACAGGAAATCTGGCTGTATGATGGACCAGAGGTGAGGGGGGAGCCTGTGCATGTCCACAGCCCAACAAGAACCTAACGAGAAGTATGAGGGTCCTGTGTGTTAGAGCATAGACTCCTCAAAAAGGAGAGGCGGTATGAAGATGTCCTGCAGCCAGGAAATGAGGTGGGTTATATCTGATTCTGCAGCTTCTAATCCACACCGTGAGAAGCTCACAGTGTGCAGTGAAATCAGAGTAAGCCATTTCGGTCCAGGAGAGGGGTCTTATACAACAAGGCTGGAGGTCAGATTGAAAGTGAACCTGTTTCTTTTCCCTCCATGGGCCTAGTCCAGGTTGACTCTACAATCTAAGAGGGAGCGGCAGGTATTAGACCAAGAATCTCATCTCCTTTTCAGTACAATGTAGATATGAGTAGCAGTAATGTGGTATGTCTCTTTCCTCCATACTGCACCTCTGGGTCGGGGTGTAAATGTAATTTTACATAAACTGTGCCGAGCGACAGTTGGACGTCGTCCAGGTAAACAGATCTTACATGGAGTTAAGTTGTGGATGATAACACCATAAATCTCCTCTGATCTCCAGCCTGACTATAAATAGGTGCCTGTTACAGAACGGAGCAAAGTGGATTCCTGGTAGTTCCAGGATGTGGTATTTATAACGTCACTTATACAGGACTCTGTATACTAATCCCACTGTACTGCTGTTTAAAACAATCCCATGCATTAACCAGAACAGCTCCCCCCTCCCCCCCTCTCTCTATACCCCTTTATAGACCAGAGAAAGTTTTACATTTCCACTATGGGCCTGTTTGTCCGGCAACAACTTTAGTACTTTGTCATTTATTAAATTGGAACTTCACCTCTAAAAGGGAAGTTCCGTTTTTTTTTGCCCCCCCCCCCTTCAGCTTTTGTACACACGGGCAGACTTTTCGACCGGACTGGTCCGACGGAACGAATCCGTCAGGCAATCGGACCGTGTGTGGGCTTCATCGGACCTTCAGCGGACTTTTTCTGTCGAAAATCAGACAGACTTTAGGTTTAGAACATGTTTCAAATCTTTCCGACGGACTCGAGTCCGGTCGAAAAATCTGCTGGTCTGTATGCCAGTCCGACGGACAAAAAAAAGGACGCAAGGGCAGCTATTGGCTACTGGCTATGAACTTCCCTATTCTAGTCCCTTCGTACGTCATCACGTTCATGCCAACGGACTTTCAGTCCGTTCGTGTGTGGGCAAGTCCGGTCATCCAAAAGTCCGTTGTAACTCCGTCGAAAGTCCGTCGGACTTTTGATGCTGAAAAGTCCGCCCGTGTGTACACGGCTTAACTGATCCGAGTGGATCCATTTAATGATGGGGACCATGATGTAAGAGGGGAGGACCATGATATAAGAGGGGAGGACTCTGATGGGGACCATGATGTATCAGGAGGACTCTGATGGGGACCATGATGTAAGAGGGGAGGACTCAGATGGGGACCATGATGTAAGAGGGGAGGACTCTGATGGGGACCATGATGTATCAGGAGGACTCTGATGGGGACCATGATGTAAGAGGGGAGGACTCTGATGGGGACCATGATGTAGGAGGGGAGGACTCTGATGGGGACCATGATGTAGGAGGGGAGGACTCTGATGGGGACCATGATGTAAGACAGGAGGACCATGATGTAAGAGGGGAGGACTCTGATGGGGACCATGATGTAAGAGGGGAGGACTCAGATGGGGACCATGATGTAAGACAGGAGGACCATGATGTAAGAGGGGAGGACTCTGATGGGGACCATGATGTAAGAGGGGAGGACTCTGATGGGGACCATGATGTATCAGGAGGACTCTGATGGGGACCATGATGTAAGAGGGGAGGACTCTGATGGGGACCATGATGTAAGAGGGGAGGACTCTGATGGGGACCATGATGTAAGAGGGGAGGACTCTGATGGGGACCATGATGTATCAGGAGGACTCTGATGGGGACCATGATGTAAGAGGGGAGGACTCTGATGGGGACCATGATGTAAGAGGGGAGGACTCTGATGGGGACCATGATGTAAGGGCCATCAAATCTTGAGTGAGAACCTCCTTCCCTCAGCCAGGGCAAGGAAAATGGGTCGTAGATGGGTATTCCAGCATGACAATGACCCAAAACACACGGCCAAGGCCACAAAGGAGTGGCTCAAGAAGAAGCAAATTAACCACTTCAATACAGGGCATTTTCACCCCCTTCCTGCCCAGGCCAATTTTCAGTTGTCAGCGCTCTCACACTTTGAATGACAATTGCGCAGTCATGCAACACTGTATCCAAATGAAATTTTCTTTTTTTTCCCCCACAAATAGAGCTTTCTTTTGGTGGTATTTGATCACCTCTGCGGTTTTTATTTTTTGCGCTATAAACAAAAGAAGAACGACAAGTTTGAAAAAAAAACACAATATTTTTTACTTTTTTGCTATAATAAATTTCCCAATTTAAAAAAAACAAAAAAAAATGTTTCTTCAGTTTAGGCCGATATGTATTCTTCTACATATTTTTGTTAAAAAAAAAAATCGCAATAAGCTTATATTGATTGGTTTGCGCAAAAGTTATAGTGTCTACAAATATTGGGGATAGTTTTATGGCATTTTTATTATTTATTTTTTTTGTTTACTAGTAATGGCGGCGATCTGCGACATTACGGCGGTCATTGGGACCATTCACATTTATACAGTGATCCGTGCTATAAAAATGCATTGATTACTGTATAAATGTCACTGGCAGTCAAGGGGTTAACACTAGGGGGCGATCAAGGGGTTAACTGTGTTACCTAGGGAGTGATTCTAACTGTAGGGGGAGGGGACTCACAAGGTGAGGAGACCGATCGGTGTTCCTCTGTACACGGAACACATGATTGGTCTCCTCTCACCTGACAGGACGTGGATCTGTGTGTTTACACACACAGATCCACATCCTGGCTCTGTTACCGGGCAAACGCAGGTGACATCGCAGCCGCCAAGGCACGTGCATCGGCTCCCGAGTGACGCGGCGGGCGGGCGCACGCCCCCCAGACGGCCCAGGAAGCCCAAGACGTCATATGACGCCCGCCCAGGATGGGAGATCCCTCCTGCGGACGTCCTATGACTATGGGAGGTACTGAAGTGGTTAAGGTCCTGGAGTAGCCTAGCCAGCCTCCAGACCTTAATCCCATAGAAAATATGAGGAGGGAGCTGAAGGTTCGAGTTACCAAACGTCAGCCTCGAAAATCCTAATGACTTGGAGAGGATCTGCAAAGAGGAGTGGGACAAAATCCCTCCTGAGATGTGTGCAAACCTGGTGGCCAACTACAGGAAATGTCTGACCTCTGTGATTGCCAACAAGGGTTTCTCCACCAAGTACTAAGTCATGTTTTGCGAAGAGGTCAAATACTGATTTCACTCATTAAAATGCAAATCAAAACGACCTTTGAGGAAATGTGCAGTCTCTCCCAGGTCCCTAGACACACAATTATCTTTAATATACAAAGAAATTCCACACACACACAACACCCTACCCTCCACCCTAGTGGTCCAATGACCTAGATACCGAGATATCTCCAGGAGAATGGCATACCTCCTTCACATTTACCCATAAGTCTTCGATCTCCAGCTTCGTGCAGGAGAAGAACCTTAAACTACACTCTAGATGGTATAGAGATCCAGTCTCCGTCCACGGAATGTTCCCCAACACCCCCGAAACCTGCTGGTGCTCTCACAGAGGAAGAGGAACCTATCTCCATATCTGGTGGGAGTGTGCACGAGTTATAACGAAATGTATGATGGCTCTCTCGCCCTCTCCCCTAAGGTGGCCCTACTGTCTATCCTCCCGGGTTCATTCAAATCCCAGAAAAATAACCTCCTCTGGTTTTTTCTGTCGGCATCCCGTCAGCTGATATTGAAATTCTGGAAATCAGAGGTAATCCTCCCCCTTCATGGGTGGATTGATGTCCTCAATGCTTATGGAGGAGATGCGGGCTAGAGAGGGAGACAATTGGGACAAATACCTTAAACTGTGGTATGTTTGGGATCACTATTCTGCCTCGGATAGATTATTACACAGGCTAAACAGAGGTTGAGCTGAGGGAAACCCTAGATGTTCAACCACTGGAGGATCACCGGGGAATATGGTCCTAGTGAGTTGATGACCACGTTCCAGTGAACGGCTTTCCAACCATTTCGTTTCAGTTACACTAAGAACGAATGAATTATAACAAACACACTGTATGTATACCATTACCTTCCCCCATACCCTATCCCCCCCCCTTCATCTATTCTCCCCCTTCCCCCTCCCTTCCCGTTTTCACGGATATATGTATGACCGCGCAATTGTCATTCAAAGTGTGACAGCGCTGAAAGCTGAAAATTGGTCTGGGCAGGAAGGGGGTTTAAGTGCCTGGTAAGCAAGTGCTTAAATAATGATCTTTGATCTCTGAGTCTGATGATATTTACCAGATTCAACCTCTAATAGTATATACAGTATATCTCTTCTCTAATAGTATATACAGTATATATATCTTCTCTAATAGTATATACAGTATATATCTCCTCTAATAGTATATACAGTATATCTCCTCTAATAGTATATACAGTAGATCTCATCTAATAGTATATACAGTATATATCTCCTCTAACAGTATATACAGTATCTCTCTTCTCTAATAGTATATACATTATATCTCCTCTAATAGTATATACAGTATATATCTCCTCTAATAGTATATACAGTATACATCTCCTCTAATAGTATATACAGTGTATCTACTCTAATAGTATATACAGTATACATCTCCTCTAATAGTATATACAGTATATATCTCCTATAATAGTATATACAGTGTATCTCTCCTCTAACAGTATATACAGTATCTCTCTTCTCTAATAGTATATACAGTATATCTCCTCTAATAGTATATACAGTATACATCTCCTCTAATAGTATATACAGTATATATCTCCTCTAACTGTATATACAGTATATCTCTCCTCTAATAGTATATACAGTATATCTCCTCTAATAGTATATACAGTATATCTCTCCTCTAATAGTATATACAGTATATCTCTTCTAATAGTATATACAGTATATCTCCTCTAATAGTATATACAATATATCTCCTCTAATAGTATATACAGTATATCTCTCCTCTAATAGTATATACAGTATATCTCTTCTAATAGTATATACAGTATATCTCCTCTAATAGTATATACAGTATATCTCTCCTCTAATAGTATATACAGTATATCTCCTCTAATAGTATATACATTATATCTCTCTTCTAATAGTATATACAGTATATCTCCTCTAATAGTATATACATTATATCTCTCTTCTAATAGTATATACAGTATATCTCCTCTAATAGTATATACAGTATATCTCCTCTAATAGTATATACAGTATATCTCTCCTTTAATAGTATATACAGTATATCTCTCCTCTAATAGTATATACAGTAAATCTCCTCTAATAGTATATACATTATATCTCTCTTCTAATAGTATATACAGTATATCTCTTCTGTCTGTTATTCTCAGAGTGGATTAGATATTTTACTCCCTAACCATATAGTTGGTTATTTATATTTACCACTGCATAGAGATATTTAAGAATATATTGCCTTTTTTTAAACTTTACATATACTAAATTATACACCACACTTTTTTTTTTAAGGTTATTAACCGATTAATCGAAACAATAATCGGCCAACTAATCGATGTTGAAAATAATCGTTAGTTGCAGCCCTACTTCAAAGTAGTCCCTGTAACTACTTTGGTCTGACTTTGATGGGAGTTGAGGTCCATAGACCCCATGTTGTTTACACAGGCATTCCCTGAAAATCGCGGCAAAATCGCAGCCGCAAAATAGCGCGACTTTCAAGTGTGTGAAAAGGGCCTAAAGCACAAACGTTATAAACGATTAAGAACTTTCATAGGGCCCTGTTTTTAATAATTGTAGAAAATAGTCTCTTGATTAACACCATTAGAAGCATAAAGTAAGGAGGGTGCTGTTGGCTGAAATGGGGGGGGGGGGGGGGGGAGAATCACCCAAAAAGACAACAAGAACCCCTATAAGTGCAATGCACATTTTATATAAGAAAAGTACCTAAACCAGGATTATTCCTATATACAGTACACATAGCAGTTACAGAGGGTAGGTACATACCAATATATATCCAAAAAATAACATACAAGGAAAGACAAAAATAGTTAGCAATGATACAGCAGGCAAAGTAAAACAAAGTCTCTTGAACCCAATGGAGAGAGATTAGTACCCCTGTCAGGTTTTTATTGCTATCTGTGTGTGCCCATTAGGGAGATTCTCCCTCTCGATTTTGTCCTGGTGATCGTTTTCACTGAGAGTAAAAAAAAAAAAAAAAATCCCAAATTTTATGTTGTCACCAGAACAGGAATAGAGGGGAAATATTTCAACGGGAGACACTAGTGACAACCAGGGATCCCCTCACTTTGGAGAGATTTCCTCTCACTTCCTGTTTGACTATGGGACAGGAAGTGAAGGGAAATCTCCCCAATGGGTCACAGATGGCAAAAAGAAAAAAAAAACTGACAGGGGTTATAATCCTCCCTTACTTCATCCAAAATTAGGAAAAAAACATTCTAGTTTATTGCTGTGAATATTATAACATATTATTATTATTTAAGGTACTTATATAGCACCATCAATTTACTCATCGCTTTACATATACATTGTACATTTACATCAGTCTCTACCCTCACGGAGCTTACAATCTAATAAACATATCTTTTGTAAAGAATAAAACCTGTACTAGTGTACATGCAGGGCTGCTGTTAGATATCATGGGGGGCCCCATACAGGCCTCTCTTTCCCCAGCCGAAACTGATTGAGAACATCCATTGATCAGTCCCTTCCTCTACTAGCCTCAGCTGCAGAGAGGAATGAAAAGGAAGCACTGTGAGGCTTCCTGCTCATTCACAAACTGAAGCATAGTAAACAATGTTTACTATGCTTCAGTCGTGAGTGGACACAAAGGCGATTGGTACCGATCGCTCATTGTGTTCATTCAGGAAAGGAAGGGGCCAGTAAATGACATATTTACTGCCCCCCAAACAGCTCTCCATCCTGAGACCTACCCCTATGTGCCCCCAGCAGCTTTCCCCGGTGGGAATGGAGGGAAGCTGGCAGAGGATCAGTGTCTGCAATAGGACAGTACAGCCGGCCCTCCTGCTCAGCAGGTGCCTGTGCCCCCCCCCCCCGTTTTGAATGGATGCGGCCCCGGGGCCCAGTACAGGAGGGCTGGTTGTACTGCCTTATCAGCAGCCCTGTGTAGAAGTACACCATTATACGTAGCTCCCAACTGTCCCGGATTTGGAGGGACTGTCCCTGATTTGGAGCAATGTCCCTCTGTCCCTCATTCCTCCTCATTTGTCCCTCACTTTGGTCTGATCCATATAGTTGTATATAAAATGCACTTTTTATCTTTCAAAAAGTGTTTCCCAGGGCTAAACCTTTCATCTGATTTCTAAATTGCTGCATTTGTACATTGTACAAAATATAAAGGAATAGGAGTGGTAAAAAAAAGCCCTTGTGGGTTCAACCAATCTTGTTTCTTTTTTGTACAATTTTCCTTTAAGGGGGTGTGGCAGGGGGCGTGTCCTATGCCTGCATACTTTTGCTGATGGGTGTCCCTCATTCCCATCTCAAAAAGTTGGGAGGTGTGTGTTATATACATTTCATTTTAATAAAGCGTTTTGTTTTTGGTAGATACATCATGGAGTTTAAAATAATATTAAACCCAAAAGCAAAACATTTATTATATTGCAGCTTACCGATTCTTAGATGTGACGGCTGCATTCGTTTTTTCTATTTTATTTTATTTTTTTTTAAGTTTTCTTTCTTCTCTTTTCATCTGGTGATCCATCCAGCAAGTCTGTTGTTTTTCATCAGAACAAGCTGTCCTACAGATGTATCAGTTTACATTAGTTGAGACAAACCATTTACTACTGACAGGGGTGCTTACAATGGTCAGCTTTTATTTATTCATGTAAAAACCTTTATCCCAATAAGAAAAAAACTGTTTGCTGTAACTATTTATAAAGTATTAGCTGGAGTTTAGCACGCTCCTTTTGACAAAAATCAGACGCTCGGTTGGCCAACAATCGTACCGCGTGTACGAGGCTTTAGACTGGCCATACATTATACAATTTTCTTGTACAATTTTACTTTTAGATTTACCAAAACCATATAATATGGAGGTCAAACCCAAACACTTTCAATTTGTATGCAATCAGGCCGGCCCTTGCACTACAAGGTAAATCTAAAGAAAATTGTACAGTGTATGGCCAGCTAAAGACTGGGATTCCAGTAAAGTTCATGTGCGTGTAAAGGCAGGCGTCCCAATACTTTTGGTAACATGGTGTATGTAAAAAAAATCGTTCCATGTATGGCCACCATTAAAAAATTAGACCTCCATTTGATCGATTTAGTAAGCTTTTGATTGATTCCGCCATTAGCAAGCCAAATCAAGGGTGTGGTGGCATTTTATTGATCGTTTCCAGATCGAGCGAATGATCATGCCAAGCAACCAATCGTAATACAGATCGGTTAATTGATCATTTTCAATAAACCATTCCTGATAGCTCTTCAGTCGATCCTCCTGTATGGGTCGCAACGTTCAATATGTTCACTTTCAATCCGTTTTTCATTGAAAATATGATGAGCTACAAAATATAGCGTAAGAAAGCCCCTTTGAAGATAGCCAAGACCATGTCAGGCCAGCAGGAATGTAGCTGCTAAGAACGTACGCAGCGTCCAATATTTTATATCGGCGGTGAATCTCTCCTACCTGGATTGATCACAAATCGATCGGTGGATGTGGTGTTTTCCAGCGCTAAACCTTTCATCTGATTTCTAAATTGCTGTATTTGTAAATTCCAAAAACCAATATAAAGGAATAGTAGTGGTTAAAAAAAAGCACTTGTGTGTTTAACCAATCTTGTTTTTTTTTTTGTACAATTCTCCTTTAAGGGGGTGTGGCAAGGGGTGTGTCCAAAAGCCAATATGAAGGAATAGTAGTGATAAAAAAAAGCACTTGTGGGTTCAACCAATCTTCTTTTTTTTGTACAATTCTCCTTTAAGGGGGTGTGGCAAGGGGTGTGTCCAAAAACCAATATGAAGAAATAGTAGTGATAAAAAAAGCACTTGTGTGTTTAACCAATCTTCTTTTTTTTTGTACAATTCTCCTTTAAGGGGGTGTGGCAAGGGGTGTGTCCAAAAGCCAAATATGAAGGAATAGTAGTGGTTAAAAAAAAAAGCACTTGTGTGTTTAACCAATCTTCTTTTTTTTTTGTACAATTCTCCTTTAAGGGGGTGTGGCAAGGGGTGTGTCCAAAAGCCAATATGAAGGAATAGTAGTGATGAAAAAAAGCACTTGTGTGTTTAACCAATCTTCTTTTTTTTGTACAATTCTCCTTTAAGGGGGTGTGGCAAGGGGTGTGTCCAAAAGCCAATATGAAGGAATAGTAGTGATGAAAAAAAGCACTTGTGTGTTTAACCAATCTTCTTTTTTTTTGTACAATTCTCCTTTAAGGGAGCGTGGCAAGGGGTGTGTCCTATGCCTGCATACTTTTGCTGATAGGTGTCCCTCATTTCCATCTCAGAAAGTTGGGAGGTGTGCACACAATCCAATCAATTTCTATCCATTTGCATAGATATTGGTAGATCTAAAAGGAGATTGTACAATCAGATTGTATAGCGTGCGGTCAGCTATTACGTTTTCAGCCTCCGCCCAAAAAGCAGGGACATCGATTTGAGGGATGGATTGGACCCGGCCGGCTCCATCCAGCTTTGCCTCTGGTCACACCTGGGTGACACGCTCACCATAAGAGGATCAGACGAGTGACACACAAACATGCTGTCACCTTTTTCTGGAAGGCACCAGAAGTCCGCACTGCATGATGGGAGGTGTAGTCTGTGAGCTGCCACAGGGGAGGGTGAGGACTACGAATCCCATCATCCCCTCCCCTCCTAATCCTACCTGAGCTTTAAATATCCAGGCAGCACAGAGGAGGGCAGACACATACAGAGGAGGCTGATCAGGTAAGGACACAAGGCTTTGATTTCTCTCTTCGCTGGTCCTGAAGATTCCTGTAAATCAGAACTACAAGTGCCAGCATGCCCCGAACTCTGCGCCAGGCTGGGACTTTTAGTTCTACAACACCTGGAGACGGACCGGGTATATATCCTGTTCTTGTAACATTGGAGGTGATACTCAGGGATTTGTATTCATTGTGACCATACATTGGTTATAGATTCAATATTTAGGGGACCTCCAGATGGGGGGGGGGCCCCCAATTCCTCTTAGGCTCGATTCACACAGGGGCAACACGACTTTAACGCGACTTTGCACGGCGACTTCAGCGCGACTTCAGCAAATTACAACGCGACTTCAAGTCGCCTCCAGGACAGGCGACTTCGGCTGTGGCCAATCACAGGACTCAGCTCTCTGGGAGGGAGGGGTTTTCCCTGCAAAGTCGCTTGACTTTGAGAGAGAGATCAGACTTGGAGACGACTTCCATTGATTTCTATGGTACAAGTCGGATCCAAGTAGTACAGGGAGTACGCTCTGAAGTCGGAGCGACTTCAGTAGTGTCTATTCAGACGCTCCCATTCACTTAAATGTGAATCTCTTTCTGGGGCGACTTGAGGGCGTACAAGTCGGATCCCAAGTCGTCCCAGTGTGAACCGACCCTTAGGGTAAGTACTCACCGGAGAGGGTCAGTTTAGCCGTGCTTAGGACACCCATAATGTGAAGCAGCAGATCTGGAAATGAGGTCCCATTAGGCCCCTTTCACACTTGTGCGACTTGCGCTGCGACTTGGGAAGGAGAACCATTCGTATCTGTGCGACTTCAAAGTAGTCCCTGTACCATAGCTCCCAACTGTCCCTGATTTGGAGCAATGTCCCTCATTCCTTATTTGTCCCTCATTCCTTATTTGTCCCTCATTCCTTATTTGTCCCTCATTCCTCCTCATTTCTCCCTCATTTTGGTCTGATCTGTATAGTTGTATATAAAATGCACTTTTTATCTGTGTTTCCCAGCGCCAAACCTTTCATCCAATTTCTAAATTGCTGCATTTGTAAAATTTTAAAAGCCAATATAAAGGAATAGTAGTGGTTAAAAAAAAAAAAAGCCCTTGTGGATTTAATTAACCTTCTTCCCCCTTTTTTTTTGTTAATTCTCCTTTAAGGGGGTGTGGCAGGGGGGGCGTGTCCTACACCTACATGTGTTTTGCTAGTAGGTGTCCCTCCTTCCCATCTCCAAAATGTCGGGAGGTGTGCCCTGTGCTACTTTTTGGTCCGACTTTGACGCGAGTTGAGGTCCACAGACCTCGAGTTTACAGGAGCATTCCCTGAGATCGCGGCCGTAAAATTGCGCAATTGCGCGGCTTTCAAGTCGCGGCGGTGTGACGTGGGGGGGGGGGCTTACTGGTATTGTTGGGAACAGGAATGGTTGGTCTTTGGTGCAGCCGACATACCATAAGGCTCGGTTCACACTGCCGCGATTTGGGATGTGAGACCCCCCCCCCCCCTTTTATAGCATAAAGTAAAAGGTATTCTTTTTCAAAATTTTTGGTCTTTTTTTGTTTATAGCGCATGCAATAAAAAAACTCAGTGGTGATCAAATACCACCAAAAGAAAGCTTTTCTGGGGAAAGAAATATATATATACATTTTTATTTGTGTACAGTGTTGCATGACCGCGCAATTGTAAGTTAAAGTAACACAGTACCAAAAAAACTAAAAAATTGTCCTTGTCATGAAGGGGGGTAAATCTTCCGGGAGTTAAGTGGTTAAGGTAAAAAAAAACGAAAAAAAACAAAAAAAAACTTCTGCCTTTATAACCACTTTACAGTTGCACATCGGCGTGTATCTCTGCATACTGATGTGAAATTGTCTCACTGGTTTTATTTTTAGTCTTTTTTTATTTACGTACCTTTTTTTTTTTTTTTTCTCTTCTTGTCTTCCCTCATGGCAGTGGTGACACAGCCCCGAGCCACACAGATATCCCCCTAGGGCAGTGATGGTAAACCTTGGCACCCCAGAGGTTTTGGGAACTACATTTCCCATGATGCTCCTGCACTCTGCAGTGTAGTGGAGCATCATGGGAAATGTAGTTCCAAAACCTCTGAGGTGCCAAGGTTCACCATCACTGAGCTAGGAAGACAACGTCACCATTGCCTTCAGGAAATTCTCTACCTAAAATGCAAGATCTGACAGTACTATCGTACCTCAGATGTTTATGATGAAGGACATCATGGAACTTTCACATATGTGCTGTAAAAAATGACATTTGTTTTTGCTGAGGGGGTAAAAAAAAAAAGCTTCTTCTTGATCTTGAGGAAAACTTTTTTTTTTTTTCCCCCAACAGAATCCTGTAATGTTGTATGGCAGATGCGTGAAGTGAAGAGCGAGTTGTCATGTTCTTCATGTTGTGCATACACAATATTAACTACTTCGGGCCAGAAGATTTTCCCCCTTTCTGACCAGGCCATTTTTTGCGATACGGTGCTGCGTCACTTTAACTGACAATTGCGCGGTCGTGCAACGCTGTCCCCAAACAAAATTGACGTCCTTTTTTTTTTTTTTTTCTCTCCCACAAATAGAGCTTTCTTTTAGTGGTATTTGATCACCTCTGCAGTGTTTTTTTTTTTTTTTTTGTTTTGTTTTGCGCTATAAATAGAAAAAGAGCGCCAATTTTGAGGGAAAAAAAAAAACAATATCTCTTAACTTTTTGCTATAATAAATATTCAAAAAAATAAATAAATAAATAAAAAGTCTTCATCGGTTTAGGCCAATGTGTATTCTTCTTCTACATATTTTTGGTTAAAAAAAAATCGCAATAAGCGTATATTTATTGGTTTGCGCAAAAGTTATAGCGTCTACAAAATAGGGGATAGAATTATGGCTATATATATATATCTATTCTCATTCTTATTATGGCTATATCTCATTCTTTTTTACTAGTAATGGCGGTGATCAGCGATTTTTAGCAGGGCTGCTACATTGTGGTGGACAGATCGGACACTTTTTTTTTTTTTTGGAACCAGTGACATTTATACAGCGATCAGCGCTATAAAAATGCACTGATTACTGTATAAATGACACTGGCAGGGAAGGGGTTAACACTAGGGGGCGATCAACGGGTTAAATGTGTTCCCTGGAGGTGTTTCTAACTGCGGGGGGGGGGGGGGGGACTGACTGGGAATACAGAGATTGCTGTTCCTAATCACTGGCCAGTATGAACAGCAGATCTGTCTCCTCTCCCCTGACAGAACGGGGATCTGTTTGTTTACATTGACAGATCCCCGTTCTGGCGACCGCGGGTGGCCGGCGGACATCGCGACCACATCAGCTCCCCCCCCCCTGCCTTGCAGCTGTAAAACGGACCAACGTACGGCTACGGCGATTCGCGGGAACGAGCCAGCCTGCCGCGGTATAATGACGACGGCTGGTCAGCAGGTGGTTAGACCTTTTTAAAATGGCGATGTGGAAATGGGGACCCAGGCAACACAGGGGCAGTACAAGAATATGTAAGTATGACGAAAAAGTTACAAGGATATAAGGAATATACATATAAACATATACGTAGGATTGGTCCCCCCCCCTATTGATTGGCTTATAGAGTGGGGGAGGCTTCTTTTAATTTCACATTAAATTGTGTTACTGGAAAGTTAGTGTTGGGGTTACAGGGACCATTGGGGTTACTAGAAGGTTATGTTGGGGTTACAGGGATCATTGGGGTTACTAGAAGGTTAGTGTTGGGGTTACTGGAAAAATAGTGTTAGGGTTACTGGATGGTTAGTGTTGGGGTCACAGGGACGGTTAGGGTTAGTGTTGGGGTTACAGGGATGGTTGGGGTTACTGGAAGATTAGTGTTGGGGTTACAGGGACGGTTAGGGTTACTGGATGGTTAGTGTTTGGGTTACAGGGATGGTTAGGGTTAGTGTTGGGGTTACAGGGACGGTCGGGCTTACTGGAAAATTAATGTTGGGGTTACAGGGTCAGTTGGAGTTAGTGTTGGGGTTACAGGATTGGTTAGGGTTACTGGATGGTTAGTGTTGGGGTTACAGGGACAGTTAGGATTACTGGATGGTTAGTGTTGGGGTTACAGGGATGGTTAGGGATAGTGTTGGGGTTACAGGGACGGTCAGGGTTACTGGAAGATTAGTGTTGGGGTTACAGGGACAGTTAGGGTTACTGGATGGTTAGTGTTGGGGTTACAGGGACGGTTAGTGTTGGGGTTACAGGGATGGTTGGGGTTACTGGAAGATTAGTGTTGGGGGTTACAGGGACAGTTAGGGTTACTGGATTATTAGTATTGGGGTTACAGAGACAGTTAGGGTTACTGGATTATTAGTGTTGGGGTTACAGGGATGGTTAGGGTTAGTATTGGAGTTACAGGGATGGTTGGGGTTACTGGAAGATTAGTGTTGGAGTTACAGGGATGGTTGGGGTTACTGGAAGATTAGTGTTGGAGTTACAGGGATGGTTAGGGTTAGTATTGGAGTTACAGGGATGGTTGGGGTTACTGGAAGATTAGTGTTGGAGTTACAGGGATGGTCAGGGTTATTGGAAGATTAGTGTTGGGGTTATAGGATTGATTGGGGTTACAGGGATGGTTAGGGTTACCGGAAGATTAGTGTTGGGGTTACAGGATTGGTTAGAGTTACTGAATGGTTAGTGTTGGAGTTACAGGGATGGTTAGGGTTACCGGAAGATTAGTGTTGGGGTTACAGGGACAGTTAGGGTTACTAGATGATTAGTGTTGGGGGTTAAAGAGACGGTTAGGGTTAGTGTTGGAGTTACAGGGATGGTCAGGGTTATTGGAAGATTAGTGTTGGGGTTATAGGATTGATTGGGGTTACAGGGATGGTTAGGGTTACCGGAAGATTAGTGTTGGGGTTACAGGGACAGTTAGGGTTACTGGATGGTTAGTGTTGGGGTTACAGGGACGGTTAGGGTTAGTGTTGGGGTTACAGGGACAGTCGGGGTTACTGGAAAATTAGTGTTGGGGTTACAGGGTCGGTTAGGGTTACTGGATTATTAGTGTAGAGGTTACGGGGACAGTTAGGGTTAGTGTTGGGGTTACAGGGATGGTTGGGGTTACTGGAAGATTAGTGTTGGGGTTACAGGGACAGTTAGGGTTACTGGATGGTTAGTGTTGGGGTTACAGGGTTGGTTAGTGTTGGGGTTACAGGATTGGTTAGGGTTACTGGATTATTAGTGTAGAGGTTACGGGGACAGTTAGGGTTAGTGTTGGGGTTACAGGATTGATTAGGGTTACTGGATGGTTAGTGTTGGGGTCACAGGGACGGTTAGGGTTAGTGTTGGAGTTACAGGGATGGTCGGGGTTACTGGAAGATTAGTGTTTGGGTTACAGGATTGGTTAGGGTTCCCGGAAGATTAGTTTTGGGGTTCCAGGAACAGTTAGGGTTACTGGATGGTTAATGTTGGGCTTACAGGGTCAGTTGGGGTTAGTGTTGGGGTTACAGGATTGGTAAGGGTTACTGGATTATTAGTGTAGAAGTTACAGGGACGGTCAGGGTTACTGGATGATTAGTGTTGGGGTTACAGGAATGGTTAGGGTTAGTGTTGGGGTTACAGAGACAGTTGGGGTTACTGGAAGTCTCCCAGCTATAAAAGTAAATGTATCCCTGATCATCATCCATGTAATTATGCTCCTAAAACATGTCCTGTGGGTGAATCTTCCAGGTGAATGAGTTTTACAAGGCAGTGATTGGTTCTCCACCAGGGAATGTTTGGTCAAAGCCTCATTCACTGCTGTATAAATAGTCCCTATGGTCATAAATAACAGCCGACAAACCAGCCTTTAATAGGACAAAGTGGTTTTTGAAATATTTTTAATGCCGGTGTTTTGTTCCAGTACCACCTGTGACCCACAAAACATCTACCTCCTAAAAACTGCACCCCACTACCCATAATCCTCTGCCTTGTAAATGGTTTATAGTTCATGATTTGTATGTTTGCTGAACATTTAAGGGAACCTGAAAAGGATTTCTGATGCTCTGTCAATACACGGTTTTTGCGCGGATCTTGCTGAGCAACCAGCAATGGGAAATTACCAGTTTGGCCATCTTTCTTTAAAGTCATGGTACTTTTTTTTAAAGCAGCCGATTGGCTATATAGAAACTGCATGTGCATGGAGTGTCTCTACATTGATCTACGCCTTGATGCTGCAGTTGTAGAGAGTTATTTTAACATCACTGCATTCAGAGTCCATTAAGATTTCATTACCTTAAAGGAGAAGTACGGGGAAAGCTGGTTTGGCTGCACTTCTCCTGTGGATCACAGTTCATTCTGCATTCCTGTGACTCGTTTTCAGCAGACAGCTGTTGGCTGACATCAGAATGCCGGCCCAGGCTCAGGGAAGAACCGCGACCGTATGTTTGGGATCCGCCCACATGCCTGGACCTGCCTCCGGCTCAACATCATAGCGAGCCGCTGAGGACCTGAACCGCCTGCTCCCGCCCCTTCAAAGCTCAACACTGGAGAGGCAGAGCGGACAGCGTGGACTGACAGTCACCAGCTCTCTGCTCAGGGAGCTCTGAGAAACGAGCGATCAGTGGTGTTTGATCGCTTGAGACTCAGTGATAGTGCCGGCGGGGGAACAGATGCTGCATCCACGTAGGTACAGTAAGGATGATTAAAAAATAAATAAATCCCATACTTCTGATACACTAAAAATAATTATAACACCTCTCTTGATCAATAAAGTAAAAGCCTAATACAAAATTTGTTTAACTTTTTGTATCATCCAGTGAATTTTTCTGCTTCACCATTTTTATTGGAATTTCAAGAAATCATAACAAGCCATGGTTTCCCAACGCAAGGGCAACATGGAACAGGCATGCAAGGAAACATGTGTACGCATAGTAAACGTAAACTGTTACCAGGACCATAGAGGATCAGATTAAAAATTGGGTGACTATCACAAGCTATACTGCACTGTCCCCTAAGGCTGGATTCACACCTATGCAGTTCTAGTGCTTTTTGCATTTTGCAGATTTGCACTACAGTCCATTTTACATGGTTTCCTATGGAACACAATCTGTAGTGCAAATCTGCAAAAAGCACCAAAAATGCATAGGTGTGAATCCAGCCTGAAGGACCGCAGTCTTCATTAATGGCCTTCATACCACAGATGAAGAGGAGAGTGAGGAAACAAAGAAAAGGAAGGAGAGAGGGGCCCTGGGAGAAGGCAGTAGAGCCCCATTGTTTGCTTCCTGTTTAGAGTGACCTGCTGACTCGGGGTCCCCTTCTGCATACCAATATAGGTCACCTCAGGCTCTTATCCTGGATTCTGAGGAGCAAATCCTGAGGAGAAAAGTCCGCCGGTTTAGTTTGTACCCTACTAAATGGCAGGAAGTAGGTCACAAGGGCCATTTTATTTTAAAATGTGGAAGTGCTTTAACTCCCGGTGTGTGTCAAAAAGTTACTCTCCACAGGAGGACATTTCCGTTCTCAAACTTCTCCATAACGGAAAGGAGAAGGGTTTGGCAGCCAGTACCTTAAAAGTTCAGGTAGCGGCACTGGTCTATAGTGGACACATTTGGTGGTCTTAACCTTGTTTGGTGATGCCTTTCACCAAATTCCTCCACACCGTGCTCCACACACCCCGCTGGGGTTTAAACTCACCAAAACGATAAGTTTATC
Source organism: Lithobates clamitans (assembly GCA_037952925.1). Taxonomy (NCBI): domain Eukaryota; kingdom Metazoa; phylum Chordata; class Amphibia; order Anura; family Ranidae; genus Lithobates; species Lithobates clamitans. Next base: position 197,429 of record JBBGZY010003239.1, read on the forward strand.
AGGCCTCCGTACACTGACACTGAGCTATACGATCAACTCGGAACCTCTATAGCAGGGGTCTTCAAACTACGGCCCTCCAATTGTTCAGGAACTACGGTTCCTCTAGTCATGTCAGTGAATGTCAGAGTTTTACAATGCCTCATGGGATGTGTAGTTCCGCAACAGCTGGAGGGGCCGTAGTTTGAAGATCACTGCTCTATAGTGTCATGGAACATTGAATTTTAACCGAAAAACTTTAATGAATGGTCAACGGACGATCAAACGGAACTACACTATGTGGAGTCTTTCTTCCCATGTTCCTGGATTTTGGAGGCTTAACCACGTGGCTCTGATCGAGTATATGGCAGTATATTGATGTGGATTGAGGCCTGATAACCTTATGGTTTTGGTGAGTTTAAACCCCAGCGGGGTGTGTGGAGCGCGGTGTGGAGGAATTCGGTGAAAGGTGCGCACATCACTAACAAGTTTAAGACCACCAAATGTGTCCACTATAGACTTTTCTTCACCGTTATCTGCCTTTTTCTATTGTTCAATGGTTATTATGTGTATACGGTGATGTTCATATACTCGCCAGATATTTTTTATTAACTGACGGGAGCGCCGCTTTGAGTATTTACTACTGGTTAGCAGTTTGAATTATTTGTCTTGCGTGTAAATCTATAATTAATTTTTTTAAGTGGCTGCTGATTTATATATTTATATACATTGTATTTATGTTATAAAAAAACTACTTGTGTTGATGTTACTTGTGACTCCATAGCGCTGAGATATGAAGAAGTGGGTAGTGCGATTTAAATTATTCTTCCTGTTTTTAACAATCTGTGTGCTTTTTATCATCCGTCAGTCCACATCCAGTCTTTGGTTTTCAGTTGCCGTCAGTCTGTGTTCATCGCCATTCGTTTTTTGTTTATTGCGAGCTGTAATGCTGTAATGCCCCCCGCAATGACCTATTCGGGTATTCCAATATTTAGATTCCCTTGGAGTCCTGTGACCTTTTTATGAATCTACTCATCCAGCTGGGCGTACATTTTATCTGATCGGTGAACCTGGCAGTGAATCCAGACCTTTACGGCAGGGGACACGTTGTCCTGGGTGTGACAGGCACTCAGCCACTGGTACAAGATGTCTTCCCCATGGGGGGGGGGGGGGGCTTTTGCAGGTTTAAGTAAATTCATCAACCCAAATGAAGAATTTTAACAAAAGATAAAAAGTATATAAAAGAGCCCAGAGGAAGTGTTTTCAGTTATTTTATAGAAGCTGAAGAAATTGTGCAAACCCATCTATGGACAGTTCTGTAGTACTGGTAATTATTGTCCACGTATAGAGGGGTCCTAGAGATAATAGCAGCACCGGAGTTTTATAACAAACCAAGTGTGACGTGTCCCAGAATTTTGGGTCGCACAGGACCCAGGACACATGGCACTGATGTAGAGTGACGGCGCTCCCTGTGTTCCAGCACCTGCCACTGAAAGGGCTCCTTCACGCATGCAGTGCCCTTGGAACAGCGATCCACGTTGGAAGGAGCTTGACAGGTGGTGAGGAGGTCTTATGTCACCTCGTCACTGCCTGATTTAACAAAGGGCAGGGGTTGGGAGGGGTTATTTACTGTCACTGACCACCAATGAAAGGGGACTTTACTATTACTTCCACTGACCACCAAAAAAAAAGGGGGAGGTTTACTATTACTGCCACTGTCCACCAATGAAAGGGGACTTTACTATTACTGCCACTGACCACCAATATAAGGGGACTTTACTATTACTGCCACTGACCACCAATAAAAGGGGGAGGTTTACTATTACTGCCATTGACCACCAATATAAGGGGACTTTACTATTACTGCCACTGACCACCAAAAAAAAGGGGGAGGTTTACTATTACTGTCACTGACCACCAAAAAAAAGGGGGAGGTTTACTATTACTGCCATTGACCACCAATATAAAGGGACTTTACTATTACTGCCATTGACCACCAATATAAGGGGACTTTACTATTACTGCCACTGACCACCAAAAAAAGGGGAATTTACTATTACTGTCACTAACCACCAACGAAGGGGGAGGTTTATTATTCCTGTAGCTAACCACCAATGAAAGGGGGAAGTAGGGGTTAATTATTACTGCTATTGACAACCAATGAAAGGGAAGCTTTAATATTACTACCACTGACCACCAATGAAAGGGTAGCTTTAACACTATTGTCACTGGCTGCTAATAAAAGGATATTTGGGGTTCATTATTACTGCCACTGACCAACAATTAAAGGTGGATGGGGTGAGGTTTGATCATTACTGCCACTAAGCATGAAAGAGGGGAGGCTTTAACACTCCTGCCACTGACCACCAATGAAAAGAGGGGAGCTAAATGTTACTGCCACTGACCACCAATCCTGGAGTTTTATTATAATTTTTTTACCAACCCCAATGTTGGGAGTGACTATCCTTGCCATTAACACCAGTGTTTGGTCTCATTTTACTTGCACTTTCTCTTTCGTGTACCTCCAGACCCTATTTTGTGTTCAATCTAGCATAGAGGAAAAGGTAGCATCCTACAATTCATACGTCGTGAATTGACGCCTATTTTATTGGCCAAGACCACTTTTTTGCCCACACCCACTAGCAGTTGTTGGCAGACGCTGCATGTAGCTTCTCGTTTCATTTACGGCGTCCCTCCTAATTTTTCAATTCATTGACATCATATATAATTTAAAGAAAAGCGAGGTCTTGGAAACTTGACCCCGTTCCAACGCCAAAGCATTTCCAGCCCCCATTCATTGTTCTGGTTGGGATTCAGTTCTGGGTCTCTTAGGCTGCTCTATGTCCTCCGTGGCCAATGTCTGAGCTATTCAGCTGCAAAGTTGCTGACATGGTGTGCTGGGATATGTAGTTTGCCAATATCTAGAACTGCCAATCCCATTATGTTAACCAGCGCATGGATGCTTGTGGTATATTAAATAACTTTGCTGTTAGATCAAAGTTAATCAAATTTCTATTTTTTTTGTCATTATAAAAACCACTCAGAGTGTCAATGAGCGCTGACCCTGATCGCATGGCCATGAAAGTGAATTAGCTTCCCTACAGCTACAATATCAGATGTCAATTTCTACAAATCTTAATAATTAGCAGAGTGCTGAGTCTGTTCTAAAGGAAGGTTGGATGAAAACTTTTTTTTTTTTTTTTTTCTCCTATGCTGTATTAGCGAGGGAGAAGGGCAGTCAAACTTATGAACGTGCATATAGGGGAGAAGAGCAAAGGGACAACCTTCGCCTTCTGTTGGTGCTCATTTATTGTCCAATCATAGGCTGAAGGCGGGTCCTGGCCAGACTCTATTGCTCAACTGCAGAGAAGTCCCAGAACTGCCTGGACTGTGTGGCAGGAGTGCCTGGATCATCATACTTTTGGTGAACAAAATTTAGAAATCTATTGACCAGTAAAACAAAAGTGTGTGTGTTTGTGTGTTTTTTTGTTTTTTTTTTTTTTGTTTTTTGTATTTGGAGTTTAGGTGACTTTTTTTTTTTTTTCACAAACAGAAATATTTAAAGAAATACTCCATTCAGCTGTCTAAAATTCCCTTCTGGTAGTCCCACCCATTATATATTAAGGATCTAGTGCCCATTTAGGTTACACTTATCTGATTGTACACTATCCCCAGAATGTAGGCAGGCCCTCAATGTCCCATGTACTGGTGCCGGTATGGCATTCTACATAATGACATTGGCACGTAGCTTGGGACCTTATACCTTACACTACCAGGACTGTTAATTACTGAGGATTCTTCAACAAGCTTAGCTTTGCAATACAGCAAAGGGCGGTGGGGCAGGCAGTGGCACAAGTAAGTTCTAACCCTTCTATCCCAGGCTGGCTTTTATTAAAGCTAAGCAGGGCAATAACTTCTCCGCAGGATGTGGAAACCTTGCAAAAAGACCTGAACAAATTAATGGGGTGGGCAACTACATGGCAAATGAGGTTCAATGTAGAAAAATGTAAAATAATGCATTTGGGTGGCAAAAATATGAATGCAATCTATACACTGGGGGGAGAACCTCTGGGGGAATCTAGGATGGAAAAGGACCTAGGGGTCCTAGTAGATGATAGGCTCAGCAATGGCATGCAATGCCAAGCTGCTGCTAACAAAGCAAACAGAATATTGGCATTAAAAGGGGGATCAACTCCAGAGATAAAATGATAATTCTCCCGCTCTACAAGACTCTGGTCCGGCCGCACCTGGAGTATGCGGACCAGTTCTGGGCACCAGTCCTCAGGAAGGATGTACTGGAAATGGAGCGAGTACAAAGAAGGGCAACAAAGCTAATAAAGGGTCTGGAGGATCTTATTTATGAGGAAAGGTTGCGAGCACTGAACTTATTCTCTCTGGAGAAGAGACGCTTGAGAGGGGATATGATTTCAATTTACAAATACCGTACTGGTGACCCCACAATAGGGATAAAACTTTTTCGCAGAAGAGAGTTTAACAAGACTCGTGGCCACTCATTAAAATTAGAAGAAAAGAGGTTTAACCTTAAACTACGTAGAGGGTTCTTTACTGTAAGAGCGGCAAGGATGTGGAATTCCCTTCCACAGGCGGTGGTCTCAGCGGGGAGCATTGATAGCTTCAAGAAACTATTAGATAAGCACCCGAACAACAGCAACATACAGGGATATATAATGTAATACTGACACATAAGCACACATATAGGTTGGACTTGTGTCTTTTTTCAACCTCACCTACTATGTAACTATGTAAACATTTATATTCAGCAATATAATTGCTTTAAATTGACAATTGCATGGACAAAACACCGGTTCTCTTTAAGGTGGCAAACTGGTCACATGAAAAGACTGCTGGATTTTATTTTATATTTTCCCCCAGTTACTCTTTACCATGAATTGTGTGACTGGCTTCATGTAGATCTAATCTCTGTTCCTCTTGCAGACAATCCCGCGGTTGGAGATGGCTTTAGTAAAGAGCGGCTGGCTCTGGAGGCAGAGTAAGTGGACTCAAATTAATTTACTGTGTCTTCTAGTCTCTGAAGACTGTAGTAGCTTGGTACTGACTTTGTATGGTCTGGAGTATGTGTGTTCTGGTTAGCCAGGGCAAGAGAAGACACCGGGACTGTGGTTCTGTGCAGTACATGGAAGTTCTGTAGTTTGTACAGTCAGGACAGCCATCAGAAATTTTGAGGCCCCTTACACAGCCTTAGGCCTGGGCTCCCACCTGGGCCTGACCACCAACATTCCAGGGCTGTTTCATAGGCAAGATCTCTGAGAGGTATACATGTTTCCTAGTGTAGCAGAATCTCTGGCCTTGTCCAGTCTAATGAGAACCTTTTGAGGCCACAGACCGCTGACATCCTTCAAAATGTAGTGGGTTGTGAGGCATAGTGGGTGCAAAGATGGTGAAAGACATTGGGCGCCAGACACTTCTTGGATGCGAAAGAGGTTTTATTTTTTTTAACAGTCCTTTTTTATATTTTGCAAGGGAAAAGAGGATAAGGGCCAGGACACCCTTCAGTGGTTGCAATTTCAATAGGCAGACTCCGAGACTTCAATAGGAATACAGCCGTACAGGGAAAGGCCCCAGCAAGGTGCCACTTCTGCATGTGCAGGTTTGCTGTCTCCTATGGCAACAGTCTTTTATTTAACAGTTCCTAACGCAAAGTTCAACAGTTCTCTCAGCTTCGCTACAATGTCCACTTGTAGCTCTTCAGCCCCTTGAGCTCCTAGTCTCTCACTGGAATCTCTGATCCACTGACTCTGAATCCCGTGAGCTCCTCAAGGCTTTTGCGGTGGTATCTCCCTCAAGCGTCACCCACGCTTCCCTGCTGGGTCCCTAGCTTGTCACTCCAGATACTTCTCAAGCTTCACCCCTGCTTAGCGGCTTGGTCCCTGGCTTGACAGACAAGGCTGCTCTGCAAGCGTCTCCTCCGCTGGTTGGGATCCCTGACTTGATCACCACTCAAAGTTTCCCAATTGTCCACCGTGCCCGGTCGGTGAGAATGTTATTCCGGTACTTGCTTCAGTTACTCACTGTGGTCCCTGGTAAAGGTGGTTGGTCCCTTAGTGGCGACAGCTTCCCTTCTACCTCCAACTACGACAGGTTCTCTGGCCAGCAGAACCGTCACTTTTGGTTGGATTGCAAGCTGCAGTCCCAACCCTGTGCTGCCCTCTTACTTCTGGATAGGCCCTCACACAGCCTGGCAGCCAGATGCCCCTGGGATAGGCCCAATCTCCAGCCTAGCAGCCCAGGGGAAAACGACACGCGTCCATCCAGACGGCACTCCAGGTGGCACAGAACGCAGGTCACCTGACTCCACCCGAATATATAGGTTCTCTCAGCAGTCTAAGAGATTCAAGAAAACCCCTGCCCATTGGCTGAGATATCCCATATACCCATAACTTGACCTTGAAATGCCCTTCTCACATCTAATGCCACCAAGAGCCTGGCTACCTAGTGGCAGAAGAGAAAGAACAAAAAGGCCAAACTTGGGGAGAAATCAATGGATCTCTAAAAACTATCTACAGTAGCTTCTCCTGACAAGGAATTTGGTGAGGAGCTCCCTGACTAAACCACAGGGCGCTGCATTAGCATTTATGTACTAAACACGGGAGAATATATCTGATGATCTGTCCACTTTAATGGATAATTCATTGTAATGTCAGTATGTTCTGGGAGACTAAACCTGTATAACTGCTCACCCCGCAGGTTCAGTTTTGCGCCGTTGGAAGAAGCACTGGTTTGACCTGTGGATGGACGGGGGTCTGGTCTATTACCCTGATGACAATCGGCAGAACATAGAAGAAAGGATACCCCTACGATTTACCTGTTTGAATGTTCTGTCGGGGCAGGAGTGTGGAGGTGAGGCTCTTGGCATTACCTCTAGTAGGTGCTGCCCAAAGAAACCTATTATATTCTCTTTCACTGTTTATATTCTTTCACTGTTTAAAGTCTTCTGCGGGTCAGTCAACCCAAAACTGATTTCTGTTCTATCTCTCGGGGACTCTATTGATGAGATCTCTATGCTTAGTTCCTAGGTCTCCATTTACTGTGTTTATTATTAGGGGTTTCCAACATCCTAACCTGAGTGCCTGGGTCTGCACACCTGTTGTGCCCATTATGAGGGGTTCCCACCATCCCTGTGCTGAGTTTCCAGATGTACACACCCGCTGTGCCCATTATGAGGGGTTCCCAACATCCCTGAGATGAGTTCCTGGATCTGCACAGCAGCAGTGCCCATTATTAGGTGTTTGCACCATCCCTGTGCTAACTTCCTGAGTCTGTACACCTGCTGTGCCCATTATGAGGTGTTCCCACCATCCCTGTGCTGAGTTTCCAGATGTGCTCCCCTGTTTTTCCCCTTTTTATAATGGGTTTCTACCATCCCTCAGCTGAGTTTCACACACCTGCTGTGCCCATAATGAGGGGTTCCCACCATCCCTGTGCTGAGTTCCTGTGTCTGTACACCTGCTGTGCCCATTATGAGGGGTTCCCACCATCTGATGTGCACAACTGCCGTGCTCCATTATAAAAAATGAAACAAGATCCCAAGGTGGCGTACTTTTAAGGCACAAAATGGTAAAGTATATTCTAATATGAAAAGTATTTATTGAAATATGAAAAATACACAACATTTAATAAAAAACATGCTGAGAACAAACATTCCAGTGTTGTCATACAAATCAGAATACATATAACGGACTAGTGTTTCCTGTAGCCAACGCGTTTCGGAGTGAAAATGTAATCCTTCTTCAGGGGTATAGTTTAAACAAGAAACTCAGTATTCTACATTAAAATAGAGAAAATGATAGCATAAATATACAAATATATATAGCATATTGTACATGCAAATATAAAGTGTCAGGCAGGATTCATGGATGGATAATAAAGGGGAGAGCACTTTCATAGCCTGGAAGTCACAATTGTTTAAAAACATAGAGGTGCCAAATTGCTTGAGCAACAGAGTTCAATATGCAGGCATACCTCAAGAACTTTTTTTAATGTAGAACTATTTTAATGTAGAATACTGAGTTTCTTGTTTAAACTATACCCCTGAAAGAGGATTACATTTTCACTCCGAAACGCGTTGGGTACAGGAAACACTAGTCCGTTATATGTATTCTGATTTGTATGACAACACTGGAATGTTTATTCTCAACATGGTTTTTTATTAAATGTTGTGTATTCATATTTCAATAAATACTTTTCTATATTAGAATATACCTTTTTTACCATTTTGTGCCTTAAAAGTCCGCCACCTGGGGATCTTGTTTCATTTCTTGTAAACATTGGATGTGGCACAACTATATTCCCAATTGTAAACCGACTCGCCTTCGCTGCTCCATTATAAATGACAACTACCACCACTTTGAAGCCCCTCATAATGGGCACAAGACATGTACTGACCCGGGAGCTCAGCAATGTCCCTTTTTATTTTATATTATGAAGAATGTAACAGGAGAAGCTAAAACGCACAAATGTTGTTGGGAACACCCAAACCTCCCAAGTAGACAAGAGTAGATCAATACCAAACCCCGACCTTCATTCAGCAAAATATCCTTTTAAGACAGCAGTTAATCAAAAAGAACAAACCTCAAAGACACGGCACCCAGACTTCAGGGGTTTTTTATCTAGAATGTACTCTTGTTTGGCTGATAAGGACCACATATGCTTCTTTTTCAATGCATATCCATTAGTCCTACTATGATCATCGTACCTCCCCACATTTACAGCATATGGTTATAAAAACAGTTTAATCTTTGATGTGACCTAAGTCACCTCCCCACCTCACCCTGTAACTGGACCGTGAACTGAAAAGCATTAGACTGATTTAGCTCATCTGTCACTCTACCCTCTCCTCCTATCAGCAAGCTCCTTACGCTGCAGCACAACTGACTGACTCATTGTGCTGCTTCTCCCTCCCCATCTCTGAGCTCTGCTGTACAGACAGCTGATAAATCAAATTCAGATTACACTTCTTTGTATTGTAAAAAAAAAAAAACTTTATTTGGCAACTTTTTTGGATGAAGTGGTCATATGACTGTGGCTGCTCCTCCCACCATCATCATTTTGGATGCTGGGGGCATTGCTGCCTTGATAGAGGGCAAGCAGTGGGCTGATGTAAGGGCAGCGGGGAAATTGATTTATTTTTTTTCTCCAAACTTGGTGAGGCTCCAGCTAGGAGCTCCTGTCAATTAAGGAGGTGAGAGGGTATGTCAACCAGACCATCCATGGAACTACAGGCACACCATGTGTAGGCACAGCATCCTGCAGCTCGGATTAAAAGTTAAAGGATGTGAACTGACTACCGGCACCCATCTACTTCTGTGCTGGTGCAGAACCTATAGCCCTGCATTGGATGTTTAGGATCACGAGAGACCGTCCACTGCAGGAACATAGTGGAGTAGAGGACAGTGCCGGCTGCCAGGAGAGCAGAGGATTGGGTAAGTAAAGTGCTTTATGCGCCCCCTAGAGCTAAACAAGCATTAACCCTTGCAAAGTGGGGGCAGCCCCACTGCAAAGGAGCAATTGTTTTCCCCGGAGATGGACTTTAATGGCATATCAGTAATACGGGTTAAATACCCTTTTAGAGGGCTTAATGTCATATTGCATGTCCCTTCTGCAGAGCTCCAGCCACCGGAGGGAAGCACCCAGGACTCCTTGGTCACCGTAGAATTCCGGGATCGCTCCAAACTTCTACTCTGTGCAGAGAGCGAGGACGACGCAGTGTAAGTAGCCAGCAGAAGAACATCACCTTAACACAAGAGTTTACAACCTGCCTTTTTAAGCTTTAAACCCTAACTGGTTTCTATTTTAGGGGCCTATCTTTAAAAACATTCGCTATGCAAAGGCCTCAAACGTTCATACCGCTCTCACAAATAATCACTGTTGTGTGTAACATGTTTATTTCCTATGATCGTCAGCTCCACCTAGTGGCCATAATGTGGTCTCCAATACCTGATTAAGGTATTTCAGGAAATATCACCATATAGCCACTAGATGGAGCTGACTTAATTTTACAAGGAAATTTCTCCAGCATGCAGGAGAAATGTAAACATTGTCCATACTTGAACCAATGGCAGCATTCGATTTAGTGGTTTACAAAAAATGTGTTTTTCGTGTTTGTGGGTTATATATACCGTTGTGCTCATAAGTTTACATACCCTGGCAGAATTTATGATTACTTGGCCATTTTTCAGAGAATATGAATGATAACACAAAAACTTTTCTTTCACTCATGGTTAGTGTTTGGCTGAAGCCATTTATTATCAATCAGCCGTGTTTACTCTTTTTAAATCATAATGGCAACAGAAACTACCCAAATGACCCTAAACAAAAGTTTACATACCCTGGTGATTTTGTCCTGATAACATGCACACAAGTTGACACGAAGGGGTTTGAATGGCTATTAAAGGTAATCATCCTCACCTGTGATCTGTTTGCTTGTAATTAGTGTGTGTGTATAAAAGGTCAATGAGTTTCTGGACTCCTGACAGACTCTTGCATCTTTCATCCAGTCCTGCACTGACCTTTCTGGATTCTGAGTCATGGAAAGCAATTGTTTGTCAAAGGATCTGCGGGAAAAGGTAGTTGAACTGTATAAAACAGGAAAGAGATATAAAACGATATCCAATGACATGAGAATGAACACTGCTGATTTGCAAACTCTAATTAAGAAGTGGAAAATGAGGGGTTCTGTTGAAACCAAACCATGGTCAGGTAGACCAACTAAAATTTCAGCCACAACTGCCAGGAAAATTGTTCAGGATGCAAAGAAAAACCCACAAATAACTTCAGGTGAAATACAGGACTCTCTGAAAACACAATGTGGTGTGGCTGTTTGAAGATGCCCAATAAGGAGGCACTTGAAGAAAGATGGGCTGCATGATCGAGCCGCCAGAAGAAAACCATTACTACGCAAATGTCAAAAAGTATCCCGCTTACAATATGCCAAACAGCACAAAGACAAGCCTCAAACCTTCTGGCACAAAGTCATTTGATGAGATGAGACCAAAATTTAGCTTCTTGGCCACAACCATAAACACTATATTTGGAGAGGAGTCGACAAGGCCTATGATGAAAGGTAAACCATTCCTACTGTGAAACACGGAGGTGGATCGCTGATGTTTTGGAGATGTGTGAGCTACAAAGGCACAGAAAATTTGGGCAAAATTGTTGGCAAGATGAATGCAGTATGTTATCAAAAAATACTGGAGGAACATTTGCATTCATCAGCCAGGAAGCTGCACATGGGACGTACTTGGACATTCCGACATGACAATGATCCAAAACACAAGGCCAAGTTGACCTGTCATTGGATACAGCAGAATAAAGTGAAGGTTCTGAAGTGGCCACCTCAGTCTCCTGACCTCAATATCATTGAGCCACTCTGGGGAGATCCCAAAGTCCAGTTCATGTAAGACAGCCCAAGAATTTACAGGAACTGGAGGCTTTTTGCCAAGAGGAATGGGCAGCTTTACCATCTGAGAAGATAAAGAGCCTCATCCACAAATACCACAAAAGACTTCAAGCTGTCATTGATGTTAAAAGGGGCAATACAAGGTATTAAGAACTGGGGTATGTAAACTTTTGATCTGGGTCATTTGGGTAGTTTCTTTTGTCCTTATGATTTAAAGAGTAAAGACATTTGATTGATAACAAATGGCTTCAGCCAAACACTAACCATGAGTGAAAAAAGTTTTTGTATTATCATTCATATTCTCTGAAAAATGTGTATGTATATATGTATGTATGTGTATATATAATATAATATACCGTATTTATAGGCATATAACATGCACTTTTTTTCCCTGAAAATTAGGGGAAAATCGTGGGTGCGTGTTATAGGCCGATCCCCGCCGATTTTGTTTGATCGGAGCGATCGCGGCAATTGCCACGATCGCCGCCGACATACACAGCCGTGGGTAGATTCAAATATGGCGCCGAGACTGCAGGGATTCGTCGGAGCCGAGATACACATACCCGAGTGTTCTCGGCTTTTTTCGGTGCCGCTCACAGTCACGCCCAGTCCCACCCTATGATGGACATAACACAGGTCCAAGGGAGGGACTGGGCATGACGGCGGCGCCGAAAAAAGCCGAGAACACTCAGGTATGTGTATTTCGGCTCCGAAGAATCCCTGCAGTCTCGGCGCCATATTTGAATCTACACACGGCTGTATATGTCGGCGGCGAGTGCACAAAGCTGCACTGACATGGCTGGACTGGGGCGAGGCTGCACTGACGAGGCTGCACTGGGGCAAAGCTGCACTGACACTGAAAAGGCTGCAGATGGACAGATAAGGCTGCATTGATGGGCATTTTAATGTAAGTTTTTTTTCCTTAAACTTCCCTCCTAAACTTTGGGTGCGTGTTATACGCCGATAAATTATATATATATATAACATATACATATACATTTTGTGTTACAATGACATAAGAATCCTCTGAAAAAAGGCAGCTGTGAAAATTCCCTGATCTCTAAGACTTCCTTGATATGTCCAATTTGGAGATCTTGTTTCCTGCAATGGGATAGTGGTGATTTATTCCTGGCGCAGCTCGCCTTAGTCAGCACGCAGTAAATTAGGACAGGAGGATTATGGGTAGATCCTGCCAGTTGGCCGTAGTGAAGATTATGGAGAATCTCTCAGTTCTTGGCACAAACTGTGTGATATAACATAACCTCGACCTGACCCGCCTGACCTGAGCGAACCCATCGCCCTGGATCTGACTGCTTGTGTAAGCCGGGGGTTTACATCATGGCCAAAAATCAGACTCAGGTTACAGGGGGGGGGGGGTTCAGATTTAATGGCCGCACTGCCCAAAATAAGTTTTCTTTATATAAATTTGAAAAAGAAATACATGAGTTACATACAGTATTGTGAATAAAATGAATTACCGTATATACTAGAGTATAAGCTGACCCGAATATAAGCCGAGGCACCTAATTTTACCACAAAAAACTGGGAAAACTTATTGACCCGAGTATAAGACGAGGGTGAGAAATGCGCAGCTACTGTAAGTGGAAAAGAGGGTCAACAATGCCCAATTGCAGCCTCACTGTGCCCATTTGCAGCCTCACTGTGCCCATTTGCAGCCATAGGTCCCCTGAACTTCAAATTCGGTAGTTAAGGGTTCCTAGATGCCCCCTAGCTGCAGCCAAAATTTGGGGTCTCTGGACCCAAAGGGTCCTGAAATGACATTGCTGCAGATGGACACAGTTGACCGAATTTGGGGCACGGTATCTCGGGGCCACTTGTTGCTAGGAACCCCAAAATTTGGTGTGCAAACCCAGTGGAACTAGCGCTACAACATATCCAAAGCTGGGGTTCCTAGCACCAAGTGGCCCCGAGATACGGGGCTCCAAAGTCGGTTCAGAAAATGTCAAGCACTTTTCTGCAGCAGAGAATGACATTTTCCGAACCGGGTTTGGGGCCTCGTATCTCAGGGCCAATTGGTGCTAGAAATCCCTTTTGGATATGTTGTAGTGCTAGTTCCACTGGGTTTGCACACCAAATTTGGAGTTCCTAGCACCAAGTGGCCCTGAGATATGGGGCCCCAAATTAGGTTCGGAAAATGTCATTCTCTGCTGCAGAAAAGTGCTTGACTTGAGTATAAGCTTGGGATGTTTTTTTATAATCTAACCCTGCTTTAAACTTCTCCACAACTTTATTCCTGACCTGTGTGATGTGTTCCTTGGCCTTCGTGTTGCTGTTTGTTCACTAAGGTTCTCTAACAAACCTGAGGGCTTCACAGAACAGCTGTATTTATACTGAGATTAAATTACACACAGGTGGACTCTATTTACTAATTAGGTGATTTTTGAAGGCAATTGGCTCCACTAGATTTTAGAGTAAAGGGGGGCTGAATACAAATGTACCGCCACTTTTCACTTATTTATTTGTAAAAAGTTTTGAAAACCATTTATCATTTTCTTTCCACTTCACAATTTATGTGGCACTTTGTGTTGGTCTATCACATAAAATACATTTACGTTTTTGGTTGTAACATGACAAAATGTGGAAAATGTCGAGTATGAATACTTTTTCAAGGCGCTGTATAAGTTGCATATAAATACAGTCGCTAGGAAATATAAAATTTATACATTGAATTAATCTGATAAGAGATATGCGAGTTACATTTAACTAATTTTGATAAGTATGAGTTGCATACATGTAAAATTTGATACGGGTTGGATATATGAAAATTTGATAAGAAATGAGCTACATATGCAGTGAGAACACCGAGCGTCCACCCACAACTTGGTGTGTCAGCAGAGAGAGAAGAGCGCCACCTGTTGGGGTAGCATTTCCTGTAGCTTTAAAGTAGACTTTGCACTAGAATGCAAGGTTCACTTATAATGTCTGGGTTCCCTCCTTGTGTAAAAAAAAAAAAAAAAAAAAAATATATATATATATATATATATATATATATATATATATATATATATATATATATATATATATATATATATATATATATATATATATATATATATATATATATATATATATATATATATATATTTTACTCTTCTGCACCTCTGGGTGTGACATCGGCGTCCTTCCAGGAAGATTCCTAGGGAACAACGAATACCCAAATCTCACTGTGGGCACTCCAGTCTATTGCAAGAGCCTCTTGTAGCAAGATGTGGGCTGCTCTCTATTTCCTCGAATCAAAGATGAGGTCAACCCCGCTTGGAGGTGTTTAGCGCTACACAACTAAGCCTAGCTGAAGCTGGTAAAGGGTGTGAGGCTTCCAACTGCTTCTTCTCTCTTCCTCTCGCTCTCTTCCTCCTCCGCCTATCTTCTGCCAAGGGGTACCCTTTAGGTGACTGGACCCTAGACTCTACTTCCCGACTGCCAGGCTTCTGACTATTTATGGGACCTACAGAGCCTTGCCCCCTCAGGGGTTGGTGGGAACTCCATAAATATTCAGGCTGCAGCCTCTGTTCCTCCACCCTCTTAAGTTCCATTGAGTTGGGTAAGGTATCAGAGCCACGGCCTTGACGCACTGCACAGTCAAAAACAAATGAACCCATGACCCTTTGCCTACAGAGGAGCCAAACTGAATTTTACCTCACCTAATAACACTGAGGGTCGGTTCACACTAGGACGACTTGTCAGGCGACTTAGTCGCCTGACAAGTAGCGTCCCGTTCTGTAAAATGGAACCGTCGCTCCGACTTAGAAAAAGGTTCCTGTACTACTTTGGGGGCGACTTGAGGCAACTTGCATAGACTTCTATATAGAAGTTGTTTTGCAAGTCGCCGCCCCTGTCGTGTCCAGGTCGCCTGAGGCAGTCGCGCTGCAAGTCGCGCTGCCTCAGTGTGAACCGACACTTAGGGTGCTACAATAACACAACTTTTTTTTTTTTCTTCCCAGGTAGGTTTTTAGAAGTTCTATCAGCCGGCAGTTTTTACAGGGGAGAGGGCCCGGCCATTATAAACAGATCTTGTATTTTACTGCGAGGTCCGGGGGTTTTTTTTTCGTTTTTTTTAAGCTGGAGTTTGGGTATGGCAATTTCTGTATAGATACATTGGACCAATCAAACTATGTATCTACCATACCTGTGGGATCCTTGTGGAACTTGGAAATCACCGTTTAGACGCTGCTACTCCCTGTGGTCTCCACTAGCTTCTGGGTCCCGCGCTGAGTGGCCAGCCTGCTGCTTACTGGACATAGGAAGTCGGCCACTTGGCATGGGCACCATTCATAGAACACCTACCTTTTTCTCAATCAATAGCAAAGCATTCACTGATTGGAGAGATGGACAGGGAAGGAGGTGGTGTCATCCAATCGGAGAAAGTTTTGCATTCACCTAGAAAAGTGCAGGGTGCTCTGTGAATGGTGCCCACCCCAAGCCAGAAACCTGTTCACAATGCAGCTGCTCAGCACAGGACCCAGAAGTGATGTCTACTGCAGTGATTTCCAGCTTCTAGAGCCGGGTTTGGCATATATATATATATATATATATATATATATATATATATATATATATATATATATATATATATATATATACATACATACATACATACATACATACATACATACATACATACATACATACATACATACATACATACATACATACATACATACATACATACATACATACATATATATATATATATATATATATATATATATATATATATATATATATATATATATACATATATACATATATATATATACATATATATATACATACATACATTGGTTCAAGCTGTACCAAGGTAACTATGTGAAAATAACGGCACCTCTTCAGTCTATCATGAATGCTCCTGCCAGACTCCTCTACCTTACCTATTGCTCAGTGTCTGCCACCCCTCTCCACCAATCCCTACACTGGCTTTCGATTGCCCAGCGAATTAAATTCAAAATACGAACGACATAATACAAAGCCATTCACAACTCTTCACCGAGCTACATCACCAATCTTGTCTCCAAATATCACTCAAATCCTCCTCTCCGCTTCTCCCAAGACCTCCTCCTTCTCTCAAGCTCCTTTGTCTCCTCCTCCCATGCTCGTCTTCAGGATTTCTCCAGAGCCTCTCCCATCCTCTGGAACTCTCTACCTCAATCTGTCCGGTTATCTCCTACTCTGGCTGAATTCAGGTGATCCCTGAAAACTCATCTCCTCAGGGAAGCCTATCGCACCTCCAACTCCTCTTTTTTACCACTTCCATCAGCTCATTCCCTACAGTTACAACCTTTTTGTACCACTTGCCCGACCCTATTAGATTGTAAGCTCTTCTGAGCAGGGCTCTCTTAATCCTCTTGCATTGTAACTGTTTTGTCTCCCTTTTTATATTGTAAAGCGCTGCGTAAAGTGTTTGGTGCTATATAAATCCTGTATAATAATAATAACAATAAACTGCAGCCTTTTAGGTTGGAGGGCCGCCAGTTTGACACCCCCCTGGGCTAGATGGTCATCGCCATCGCTGTAACTTTGTTTGGGGCTTGATAGCAAAAATATTAGGTGGCCCTCCTGCCTCCCTAATGTACATAACATACATTAGACATGTGCAAATCGTTTAGTTCCAAATTAGTTTTTCTAACAAATTTTGACATTCGTTAATTCCAAATTTTACCATTTCCCACATTTCGGAAATTTTGAAAATCCAAATTTCCGAAAAAAGCAAAAAAAACAAATGAAACGAACCAAATTTTTGTCAGATCACATGTCTGCCATACATACATAGGGACCTGGCTGTGCTGTCTGATAGAGGTACCTAAATCACAAAGAATTGCACATAATCCTTCTGGCAGATAAAACCGTATATATGTATTTGAAATAAATATTTGAGAATTACAAACTGAAATGTTATCACCATGTCCTCATCCAGTATAGTAATTGCTGCCAACGATTCTAAATGTAATTTTGAAAGGAAAATTGCTACAAAAGTCATCTTTAAGAAAATTATCTGATTATCATCAGAACACATTAAATTTGGTCATCTACAGTGGAATTGTAGTGTAATAAAGTGAAGTTCCATCCTACATTTCATATTCTCTGTTCTGACTGTTGTACTCCCTCCATACAGAGCTTGGAAAATGGCCCTCGAGGACATGAGATCCCATCCGGTAAGTTGCTGTTTGTGTGTTTTCTGTGCCGGGATTATCATTGATGAGGCTTTCTCTGTGTACAATGCAGAGAATGTTGTGTACGACCCAAATAAAAACTCTTTTCTCAAATGGGATGTGTTTGTTTTTGTGTGTGTTTTTTTTTTTTTTTTTTTTTTTTTAACTTCTCCTTTTTTTTTCTTTAACTACTACTTTAGGTCTAATTAGAAATGTAGATAAAAACTTAATGGGGCTCTGCAATGCAACCCCCGCAAGTGCCATATAATTATTGGTGCTTTTTTTTTTTTTGGGGGGTGGTCATGAACCGAGCAGATCAATCATCTTTATGGATATACCTTCTCCCCTCTGCCTTGTCAAAAATGTTGCAGGCATTTTTATGGCATTTAAGACACACTATGAGGGGGCTTCTCTTTTTTTTCTTTTTTTTTTTTTATAATATTGGATGTTGGATTTTTTTTAAGTCGTTAACTACTTCAATACCGGGCACAAACAGAGCTTTCTTTTGGTGGTATTTGATCACCTCTACGTTTTTTTTTTTTTTTTTTTTTTGCTAAACAAATAAAAAAAAAAAAGACCTAAAATTTTGAAGAAAAAAAATTGTTTTTCTTCTGTTTCTGTTTATAAAATTTTGTAAATAAGTTTTCTCATTCACTGATGGGCACTGATAAGGCGGCACCAATGAAGTGGCTCTGATGGGCACTGACGATGGGCACTGATGGGTGGCACTAATATGCAGCACTGATGGGCACTCATGGGGGGCACTGATAGGCGACACTGATGGGCAATTGAAGGCTGCACTGATGGGTACTCATGGGTGGCACTAATAAGCGGCACTGCTGGGCACTGATACGTGGCACTGATATATGGCATTGATGGGCATCACTGATAGCATTGGCAGGCATTGTGAGTGGGCACTGATTGGCATTTCCCTGGTGGTCTAGGGTGGCATACCTGGTGGTCCTGGGTGGGCATCCGAGGGGGGCTGTGCTGATAAACAATCAGCACAGACCCCCCCCCCCCCCTGTCAGGAGAGCAGGCGATCAGCTCTCCTCTACTCGTGTCTCTCAGACGCCAGTGAGGAAAAGCCGATCAAAGGCTCTTCCTGGTCACATCGTGATTGGACGTGTGTGTGTGTGTATAATATATATATATATATATATATATATATATATATATATATATATATATATATATATATATATATATATATATATGTGTATGTGTGTATTACATTTTTGGCAGGAGGAAAAAATAGAAGGCACATCGAGCCTCGGCACCTGGTGTATGGATTGAGTTGTCCCTGCAGAGAGCGCTGTTACATTTCTTCTTTTCTATACTAATGATGGGGCCTTTATTCTTCTCATTGATAATAACAATGGGGCACCGTTCCTCCCATTAAAACCAATGAAGGGGCATTGATGCTGGGGCATTTTTTACTTCCACTGGCCATAGTCCAGCCCCTCTAAAGCCTGAAGGACAGTAAACTGACCCTTTGCTTAGAAAGTTTGGAGACCCCCGACCTAATAGATTGTAAGCTCTTTTGTATCCTCCCCTTCTACCCTAATAGATTGTAAGCTCTTCTGTATCTGAATTCTTCCTTTTTTTTTTTTTTTTTGAAGATGAGGTTCATGTTTCTGCTGCGTCTTTTGACCACTTGTGGACCACCCACCGTACATATACTGTGGCCGGGCGGCCGCTCTGTCAGATCATGTGCCTAGTATGTGATCTGTCACTTGGGTGCACGCGCCACCGGCGACCCGCTCCTGCTGTGATTACACACACAGTGGAAGCCCAACGGTAGGTACAGCAGACTCGATGTCTGCTGGCATCCGCCAATTAGACAGTACATGGGCAGATCACCGTTCTGTCAGAAGGGAAGGTATTTATCCGGTGTTCCTGCAAAGCAATAACCTGGATCAATGCCTTCCCCTAGTCAAAGCACCCCCCCCCCCACGGTGAGAAAACACAGGCTAGAGACAGTTAACCCTTTGCTTGCCCCTGATGTTAACCCCTTCCCAACCAGTGTCATTAGTGCAGTGACAGTGCATATTTTTAGCACTGATCACTGTATTAGTGTCACTGGTCCTCAAAAAGTGTCGGTATCCAGTTTGTCCGCCGCAATATCGCAGTCCTGCTAAAAGTCGCTGATTGCCGACATTACTAGTAAAAAAAATTTATATATAAATTTTTATATTTTTTTTTTTTCAAAATTGGCGGGGTTTTTTTTGTTTATAGTGCAAAAAAAAATAAAAACTGCAGAGGTGATCAAATACCATCGAAAAAAAGTACAAAAAATTTTATTTGGGTATAGCGTCAAACGACCGCGCAGTTGTCAGTTAAAATAACACAGTGCCGTATCACAAAAAAAAATGGCCTGGTCATAAAGGGGGGGAAATCTTCCGGAGGTCAGGTGGTTAACTGACCGTACATATCCCACACCTACTTTATCAACTACTAAACTATAGTTATCACAGTATATGTGTATATATATATATATATATATATATATATATATATATATGTATGTATGTATGTATGTATGTATGTATGTATGGTTATGGTGAGTATACAGTATAACAGTATTTTGGCTCCCTCTGGTGGACTCAAGAAGGAATTACATGGAGGGGTCAGCATTGATCTTCGATAGGAAAACAAGTTCAGTCTGTCATCTCCCCACCAGGGATGCTGGTAAAAGAAAAGACCCCAATAAACTGACACCACCCAAAATAAAGAGATCTGTTTTTTTGAGGATCTGCTCTTACAACTTTGAAAGCTGTTCAGCATTTATTAGACACATTGAGCATTTTAATGAGCACACATATGATGGGGTTTTTTTTTTTGTTTGTTTGTTTGTTTGTTTTTTTTTTTTTTTAGGAACACTGGTGATAATGGTCATTTGTTTTCCCATCTTCTAGGTGTACATCTACAATCCTTATGATGATTATTACCAGACCGTTCCCATGAACGCTCACCATGCGGTCTATGTCGACCACGGATACTGTGGCCACGGCTATGGTAGGTGCTGGAATTATGCAAGTATTGGCTTTTCCAGGGCATTAATATACTGCAGATTTCCTTTTTTTTTGTTTTTTTTGTTTATTATTATAGTCCTAGTGGTCATCAGACTTGGCATTTCATGAGTCTCCTCAAAAACTGTATACCTCATATGGGTTTGTATGTATAATGCCTGCACTGGAAGAACGTTTTTCATTATTTTAAAATGGAAAAGTTTGGATTTGGCCACTAGATGGTGCTAAGTATCATTGGAAGTCCCCAGGGCAAATGCGTATTATTATTATTATTATTATTATTATTAATATTTTTTTTTTTTTTCTCAAAGAAAAATACTTGACCAGCACAGTAAAAAGCCTAAAAACCCTATCCCCAACCCCCCCCCCCCCCCGTTCACACAGAGTGAATGTACATGCACTTTCACTTGGCAAATAACTATGCATAGTTAGGACTCGGCACTGGTGGTAAGTACTGGGGCTGTGCTGTCTGAACCGCGCGCGCGGGGGCTGGGGGGGGGGCCTGTTCTACTACTGCCGAGCGGGGCACTGTCAGTGCCGGGAGCCATGAGCCAGTGCAGACCAGTGAGGCTGATCTGTGATGCTGGGGCTGTAGACTCTGTCCTGAGATGCTGGGGCTGTATACTCTGTCCTGTGATGCTCCGGCTGTATACTGTGTCCTGAGATGCTGGGGCTGTATGCTCTGCCCTGAGATGCTGGGGCTGTATACTCTGTCCTGTGATGCTGGGGCTGTATACTCTGTCCTGTGATGCTGGGGCTGTATACTCTGTCCTGTGATGCTGGGGCTGTATACTCTGTCCTGTGATGCTGGGGCTGTATACTCTGTCCTGTGATGCTGGGGCTGTATATTCTGTCCTGTGATGCTGGGGCTGTATATTCTGTCCTGTGATGCTGGGGCTGTATACTGTGTCCTGAGATGCTGGGGCTGTATACTCTGTCCTGTGATGCTCCGGCTGTATACTCTGTCCTGCGATGCTCCGGCTGTATACTCTGCCCTGTGATGCTGGGGCTGTATACTCTGCCCTGAGATGCTGGGGCTGTATACTCTGCCCTGTGATGCTCCGGCTGTATACTCTGCCCTGTGATGCTGGGGCTGTATATTCTGTCCTGTGATGCTGGGGCTGTATACTCTGCCCTGAGATGCTCCGGCTGTATACTCTGCCCTGTGATGCTCCGGCTGTATACTCTGCCCTGTGATGCTGGGGCTGTATACTCTGCCCTGTGATGCTCCGGCTGTATACTCTGCCCTGTGATGCTGGGGCTGTATACTCTGCCCTGTGATGCTCCGGCTGTATACTCTGCCCTGAGATGCTGGGGCTGTATACTCTGCCCTGAGATGCTGGGGCTGTATACTCTGCCCTGTGATGCTCCGGCTGTATACTCTGCCCTGTGATGCTGGGGCTGTATACTCTGCCCTGTGATGCTCCGGCTGTATAATCTGTCCTGTGATGCTGGGGCTGTATACCCTGTCCTGTGATGCTGGGGCTGTATACTCTGCCCTGACACTATGGGTGGAAGCAAGTGGAATACCAGCTGCCACTGGTGTTGGGTGTAACTTGACCTGCTTGGTGCAAAATATATAGTTGGGGAACCTGAGCTTTAGACTTTTACCAGCTTCTCCAATCTCAATAACGACCTCCTCCTATAACTCTCTGCAAAAATGAAGGTCCAATTCCAGCCTAAAAGGTTTAGAAGGCTGTTATTGCGATCTGTGACTCTCTCTACTGGGGTGATATCCCCTCTCCTCCTGTCCCAGTAAAGCCAGGACAAAGAAGTGGGGGGGGGGGGGGGCAGGTGGTTGAGGAAGGCAAACTCCTTAAAACCTTGTAGGTGTTGTGCCCCTTTCTCATACTTTGCTGCTGCCTTTGCTTCCATTGTCCATAGGAGAGATGTTACATCTCATCATTCCCTTTGACCTCCTGGATATGGGGCAGGAAGTAAAATCTTCCCAAAGGAGTCGCAGATCTTTAGACATTTCCCCACTGTGCTCAAAATTTAGAGGGCCCCTTTCTTTCTCTCCCAAACCCTGCCCCCCAACAATGAAACTTGCGTGTGTGTGTGTGTGTGTGTGTGTGTGTGTGTGTGTGTGATGGGAAATACAAAACTATATAAAGTTGTCACTGAGGCAGGAGGTGAGGGGAAATCTGCCAATGGGGGCACTTGTTCTTCCAGCAGAACAGGAAGTAAAGTGAAATCTTCCAAATGTGACAAGAGAGATACTATTTTCACTAGATTTCACTTTACTTCCTGTTCTGCTGGAAGAACAAGTGCCCCCATTGGCAGATTTCCCCTCACCTCCTGCCTCAGTGACAACTTTATATAGTTTTGTATTTCCCATTACTTTCTTCTTCACAGACAATGGTTACCACAAACCAATGGAGTAAATTTCCCTCCCCAGCAGGGACACAGACAGCAATATAAACTTGACAGAGGGTTCTAATGCCCCGTACACACAGTCGGACTTTGTTCGGACATTCTGACAATAAAATCCTAGGATTTTTTCCAACGGATGTTGGCTCAAACTTGTCTTGCATACACACGGTCACACAAAGTTGTCGGAAAATCCGATTGTTCTAAACGCGGTGACGTAAAACACGTACGTCGGGACTATAAACGGGGCAGTGGCCAATAGCTTTCATCTCTTAATTTATTCTGAGCATGCGTGGCACTTTGTCCGTCAGATTTGTGTACACACGATCGGAATTTCCGACAACGGATTTTGTTGTCGGAAAATTTTATAGCCTGCTCTCAAACTTTGTGTGTCGGAAAATCCAATGGAAAATGTGTGATGGAGCCTACACACGGTCGGAATTTCCGACAACAAGGTCCTATCACACATTTTCCGTCGGAAAATCCGACCGTGTGTACGGGGCATAACTCTTTCACACTCTGTCCAAAATCCCAAAAAAGAAAGTTTTGATACACTTTTTGCTAAAAAATGTTCATTAGCTTGGTTGGTCACATCTTTGCCTTTTCTCCCCCCAGCTCCCGGTATGACGCATGTCGTTGTCAGAGACCAGCGTGAAACTTTCGGAGAACAGATGGCGCTGGGCCTGCTCGCCGGCGCTCTCACCTCCTCGGCCCTCGGCTCCTTCATGTGGCTGCCATGCTGGTTCTGAGGAGTCCTGAGCAGAACATGACGACAAACTCTCTCAAAGGAGCGTCCGATACGTCTTGTGTAATAATTAGGCCACCTACCTGCATCTTGTCCTAGGTTCTGTACCCTACATAATACTAGATTATACATTACAGTGTCATTTATCGCACTTCTGTTGTATTACTCAACGGGCTTCTGAGATCCGCTACCAGCAGATGTCTCCTTTTTTTAAAATATTTTTTATATACGTAAATGCTTAAAGGAACTCTTCCATTTTGTTAGTCGGTGTGTATCAATGCTTTATGAGTAATTTTAATGTAAACTGTAAATTTTTCTCCCGTACATCCTATATATTATTCAAATGGTGATTTTGGATTCCCACTTCTATTTGTGGTTGGCTGCTCTCCTGTCAAAGTACAGGGAGTAAACATGTGCACTGACAAAGAAAAATGTCGTTTTTCATTTTTTTTTGTTTTTTTTTTTGTTTTTTCTTTTTTCTTTTTTCTGGAAAAAAAGAAAATCAGTAAATTTTGAAATAATACCCAACTATTACATTTTAGATATTGGAATTTCCTTTCAAATTTGGCTGTTTGTGAACGTAACGAATACAAACTTATCTGAAATAACGAATGCCGCATCTAAACAAATGGAATGGAACTAATAAATAATAAAAAGGTTTTATTTATTATTAGATCATTCCGTTCCATTCATTTAGATACGGCATTTGATATTTCAGATAATTCGTAACTTCGGAAAAATTCGTTCTCGTTACGTTCGCTAACAGCCACATTTGAAAGGAAATTCCAATACCTATAATATTAATATTTATTATTTATTTCAGATTTTTGGGTTTTTTGCATTTTCAGATTTTCATTCTTATTTTTGGATTTACAAGTTTATGAACTTTTCGAACTGCACAGGTCTAACAGGGAGCCCATTTTATGCATATGGCATCCCCGGCGATGGCGTTGGATTTGATATACTAGGAGTTTCACCACCGGTGAGGTATTTGGCCAAATGTCTAAGGGGATGCCGGGGGTCCGCTGTCCTCATAAACACACTAGAGGAGCTCAGATATACTGATGTTGTATATAGTTGACCCGTTTTGACAAATGCCTTGGAATGTTGATTTTGGTTTATTGTGGTTGAGGTGACTAGTAGTAACTTGTAGGCAATCGAATGTCCCCAACTGATCACAAATCTTATATCTAGCTGAGCCCTGAGAGCATTCTCCCAAAGCAGAGAGCCCACAAACGGGTCATATTAGTGGGGTTCGGATAGCAAAATTGATGGGTCACCTCGGTTTATGGAGAGCCATAATCAGCTAATAATATCTCCGATAAAATAGCTAAAACAAAGAAAAAAATATCATTATAAATAATATAGGTTTGTATAGCTCTGACCTACACCGTAGTGCTGTATGGAGAACATGGAGCCAATTTCTGCACCAGATGAGCTTACACTCTAATGTCACCGCGCAGTCACACACTATTATAAATTTTATATAGCTCTGACATATACTGCAGTGCTGTACAAAAAACACCTAAGCCAGTCACATCAGTACCGGAGGAGCTTACACCACAATCTCACACTATTATATAATTGTATAGCTATGACATATGCCACAGTGCTGTACAGAGAACCAGTCACATCAGTCTCCACATCAGAGGAGCTTGCACTCTGCCCCCCCCCCCAGTCACGCTCTATTTGTGTTATTATTATTATTATTATTATACGTTTATTTACAGTAGCCCTGGCATATTTCATAGTGCAGTACAGAGAACACTTCCAGTCCCATCAGTATCTGCACCAGAAGAGCTTACACTCTAATGTACTCTAAGGACATGTTGGTAGGTTAATCGGCTCTGTCAAAATTTGCCCTAGTATGTATAAATGTGAGTTGGGGACCTTAGATTGTAAGCTCCTTGAGGGTAGGGACTGATGCGAATGTATAATATATGTAAAGTGATGCGTAAATTGACAGCGCTATACAAGTACCTGAAATAATAATAATAATGATGATGATGATAATAAGAATGTCAGACTATTATTATTTATATATTTGTATAGCTCTGACATATACCACAGTGCTGTACATAGAATACTGAGCCAGATACATCAGTCTCATCACCAGAGGAGCTTACACTCTAATGCCCCCCTCCCCCTTCTCACAGTTGCACACCATTATATATTTACATATCTGTGACATATACCGCAGTGCTGTACAGCCAGTCACATCAGTCCTTGCATCAGAGGAGCCTTATACTCTGTCACCCCACAGTCACACACTTTTAAGCATTTATACAGCTCTGACATATACCGCAGTGTTGTACAACTAGTCACATCAGGCTCTGCACCGGCGGAACGTACACTCTAATGCCCCCCCTCACCTAGTCACACTTATTATTATTATTATTAATAATACATTTTTATATAGCTCTTACATATTCCATTGCACGGTGAGCCAGTCACATCAGTCCCTGCACCAGAGGAGCTTACACTCTAATTTCCCCCTACTGTCATTTATTATTATTATTATTATTATTAATAATTTTTATAGCTCTGACATTCCACGGTGTGCCCCCCCCCCTCCTATTCACACATTATTATTATTATTATTATTATTATTATACCTTTTTGTAGCTCTGACATATTCCATAGCACGGTACTGTGAACACTGAGCCAGTCACATCAGTCCCTGCACCAGAGGAGCTTACACTCTAATCTCCCCCCACTGTCACTTATTAGCTCTGACATATTCCATGGTGCCCCCCCCCCCCCCCCTTCCTAGTCACATACTATTATAATTATAACTTTATATAGCTCTGACATATTCCATTGCACGGTACAGCGAACACTCAGCCAGTCACATCAGTCCCCGCACCAGAGGAGCCCATTTATTACAGGTACTTGTATAACGCCGACAATTTACGCAGCACTGTACATATACGTATATTGTATATTCACATCAGTCCCTACCCTCAAGGAGCTCACAATCTGCAGTAGCTTACACTCTAATTCCCCCCTCCCCCCCCCCCCCACTGTCACACACTACTATTATAATAATAGTATTATATATGGCTCTGACATATTCCGCAGTGTTGTACAGAGCCAGTCACATCCGTCTTTGCACCAGAGTAACTTATGCTCTAAAGTCCCCCCACAGTCGCATGTTTTTTTATTATAGTTTGGATTTATATAACTCTGACATATACCGCAGTGCTGTACAGAACACTGGGCCAGTCACATCAGCCTCTGTACCAGAGGAGCTTACACTCTAGTCCCCCCCCCCCCCCAGTCACACACTATTATTTTTAAACATTTGTAAAGCTCTGACATATACCGCAGTGCTGTACAGAGATCATTAGGCCAGTCATATCAGTCTCTGCACCAGAGGAGCTTGCACTCTAATGTTACATGATATTGGACATCAAATAAAATTGTATAGTACGCAGTCCAACATACGTCCCCATACACATACATATTGCCTACAATGAATTCATGCAATGACTCCGTGATGTGAAGGGCAGCCACACTGACCAATCGTGAGAGGGGAGGGGGGTGTGGCCAGATCCATGTCCCGGAAATAAGGGCAGAATTTGCATATTAAAGTGCCTCAGGTCTCTGAGCTTCCAGGGTGCAATGAAGGAAAATTAGAGAATGCAACTTTTTATATGGCGGTGTCCAATCACTTTTATTCCAGTACACATTAAATGATCCGTCCCACTGTCTAATCACCAAATACAAGTCATCTGTTACTTTACACAAAGTGTTTCTGAGGATTATTAGTGCGTGATTCTGTTATGATCTAATTTATCTCTAATAATTCATATTTTA
The DNA here is from genome assembly GCA_037952925.1 of Lithobates clamitans. Taxonomy (NCBI): domain Eukaryota; kingdom Metazoa; phylum Chordata; class Amphibia; order Anura; family Ranidae; genus Lithobates; species Lithobates clamitans. The sequence goes on from JBBGZY010003239.1 coordinate 224,975, forward strand.
TTTTTGTTCTAGACAGTTTGTACCCTTTTTATAGTTTGATCTAGCAGCTTATAGTTGGTTTTACAGGGCAATGATAATATGTATTTTTAAAGCAATTTTTATGGATGTTTCTTCTTAAATAAATAAAATGTAAGTACTGCCATTGTCTGAGAGTCTCCTTGTCTCATGAATCTGTTGTACAGCTACAATTACATTCCATACTGTCGGCCCTATGGATGCCAGGAGTCCAGGTGAACTCTCTGGGGGTTGATTTGCTAAAGGCAGTTCACTTTGCTTAGGAAATGTTCCCTTGGCTTAGTGAATGTGGTGAAAATTCAATTTGTAACGAACACCCAATCACATACAAGTTAAAATAACATTTGTATGTATGCTTGCACATGATTGGATGATGGGAAGTCTGCAGAGCTTCACCTCATTCACTAAGTTAAGGGAAAATTCCATTGCAAAGTAAACGGCCTAATTTGCCATTAATAAATCAATTCCTTGGTCTCATGCTGAACATCGGAGGGTTGTGTCCAGTGTGATTTGTATTGTAGTAAACTGCAGTGATCCTGAAGGTACTTGCTGGTAGAGGAGTGCTGCACTTTACTGAAAAGTGGCTGAGAGAGAATAGAGTGCTGCTGCATTGTTTCCTAAGAGTGCTGCACTCTCATCGAGAGGCTGCATGTTACCAGAAAGCATTGCACTGTTCTCTTGGAAAGAAACATGACTACATCAAGTCTAGCCTCTTCTCTTTGGTTTAGGACAGGCATTTCCAAATATTTACAACAAAGGTCCAGTTTACTGTCCTTCAGACTTTAGGGGGCTGGACTGTGGCCAGTGGGAGTAGAAAATGTCCCGACATCAGAGGCAGTAAGCAATGCCTCGGGTTTGGTGGTCAATCGGAATCGTTAAAAATTACATAGCATCTTCTCCAGTAAGAGGAGAAATGGTGCCCCATTGATGGTACCAGTTGGAGGAATAGTGCCCCATTGATGGTACCAGTTGGAGGAATAGTGCCCCATTGATGGTACCAGTTGGAGGAATAGTGCCCCATTGATGGTACCAGTTGGAGGAATAGTGCCCCATTGATGCTACCAGTTGGAGGAATAGTGCCCCATTGATGGTACCAGTTGGAGGAATAGTGCTCCATTGATGGTACCAGTTGGAGGAATAGTGCCCAATTGATGGTACCAGTTGGAGGAATAGTGCCCCATTGATGCTACCAGTTGGAGGAATAGTGCCCCATTGATGGTACCAGTTGGAGGAATAGTGCTCCATTGATGGTACCAGTTGGAGGAATAGTGCCCAATTGATTGTACCAGTGGAAGGAATAGTGCCCTATTATTGGTACCAGTGGGAGGAATTGCGCCCCATTGGTGGTACCAGTGGGAGGAATTGCGCCCCATTGGTGGTACCAGTAGGAGGAATTGTGTCCCATCGGTGGTACCAGTGGGAGAAATGGTGCCCCATTGGTGGTACTAGTGGGAGGAATAGTGCCCCATCAATGGTACCAGTGGGAGGAATGGTGCTGCATCTCTAATGTCAGTGGAAGGAATCGTCTTCTATTATTTCAGTAGGAAGAATAGTGCTCCAACGTTGGTCTCAGTGGAAGCAATGGTGTCTCTTTGTTGGTGACAGTAAGAAGAATAGTGTCCGAGGGCCAGATGAAGGCAAACAAAGGGCCACAGTTTGGAGACTCCTGGTTTAGGAGATGCAGATCAGCAAGAACTGTGTACTGCATTCAGCAATCACACAAAAAAAGCTAAATCGCAAATCGTGTGGCTGTAACTGGATACATAACGTATGCAAACATGGTCAGTTGTTGACCAGCCCAACGTTAGCATGGAGAGGACACTTTGTGGAACAATCATTGGCTTCAGACTGCAGCTGATCTCCAGGGATTCTTAGAAGTCTTGGGACCGAAAAAATTATAATAAAAAGCCGCAGGACGTCTGCTGGAACCCTGGGAGCAATGGAGCCAGAGGAACCGGCAGCGGGAGCAGGAGCCACAAGCACCAGGTATGAGAGGCAGAGGCCTCTGCTAGTTAGACCTGGGCTATGTTTGTTTTTTCCCTCTTCCTCCCCTGAGGGCAGTGGTGGGGGGGGGGGGCTGCATCACACTCCTCAGGTGACGTCTATGGGGAAGTGTGATTTACAGCAGTGATGTTATGGGGTATATTTTGTATATTTTGTCCTTCCAGCAGCCTCCTGGAATTTTGTATGTCACGTATCCCCATAGGCATCTGGTGGTGCATCATCAGGGGCCTGGCTGCAGAACTCCGAGGAGACAGCTGGATCCTGATGATTGTAGAAGAGAAGACGGCAGACTCGGAGGTGGGTTTGAAGTTCCTCTTTAAAGTCATTACAGAATGGCCAATCTTGTTCATGATGACCGGAAGTCCACAACTAATCCAATAACCATCCCTAAAAGTAGTGCTATGCCAAGGGCCATCATCAACATCTCACCATTCATCCTGGCTCTGCAAACATATGATGGCTGTGCATCCTTTCCCATAATCCCCTCTTAGTATCAACGTTGGTGGTAATGTTACACCTGTTAATGTGTTTAACCCCTTATCTACCACGTACATTTATAAACATCCTGGTATTCAAGGGGTCAAGACAAGTTCATGGTTTTGTCTTTTTTCAGCTGGCTCTCGGTTTTCATGTGAATGTAATCCGGTCCACTATAGAATCATCCAATTACTTTTCAGTACTTTGGATGGGCAGGGCAGGGCAGACGTTATGGATCTAATAGACCCCTGATCACTAAATACAGAAAAATATTCATGCCAATCTTTATTACATAGCAGATCTAAAACCAAAATAAAACTGCATAGGACAGTGATTGTTCTAATTACATGAGTGCAGCACTATACAGAGACGATCTGGGATACCCTTCTTGTCCAAGATGTGCCAATAGAATCCACCTGCTAGCGGTTGGATCAATTTGTGTTTCTGAAAGATTCCTTCCTCAGGGGAGATCGGCTATGTAATAAATGGCTGTTTAAAGATACGCCTTTATATTTGCCAATAAAGTCCCATTGGGGGATTCTCTTTGCAATTTCTCACTCTACACCACTTATACTGACCTCTGAACTCTGCACCACTCAACTGACCTCTGAACTCTGCACCACTCAACTGACCTCTGAACTCTGCAACACTCAACTGACCTCTGAACTCTACACCACTTACACTGACCTCTGAACTCTACACCACTTACACTGACCTCTGAACTCTACACCACTTATACTGACCTCTGAACTCTACACCACTTACACTGACCTCTGAACTCTACACCACTTATACTGACCTCTGAACTCTACACCACTTACACTGACCTCTGAACTCTACACCACTTATACTGACCTCTGAACTCTACACCACTTATACTGAACTCTACACCACTTATACTGACCTCTGAACTCTGCACCACTTATACTGACCTCTGAACTCTACACCACTTATACTGACCTCTGAACTCTACACCACTTACACTGACCTCTGAACTCTACACCACTTATACTGACCTCTGAACTCTACACCACTTATACTGACCTCTGAACTCTACACCACTTATACTGACCTCTGAACTCTACACCACTTATACTGACCTCTGAACTCTACACCACTTATACTGACCTCTGAACTCTACACCACTTACACTGACCTCTGAACTCTACACCACTTATACTGACCTCTGAACTCTGCACCACTTTTATTGACCTCTGAACTCTACACCACTTATACTGACCTCTGAACTCTACACCACTTATACTGACCTCTGAGCTCTACACCACTTATACTGACCTCTGAACTCTACACCACTTTTATTGACCTCTGAACTCTACACCACTTTTAGCAGCACTTTTATTTAATATTTTGGCATGCTTACATGTATATTTATTGGACAGTTATGATTGTTTGGAGTTTGTGTATATACAGGTACAGCGCTGTGAATATACATTATAATACCAAACGTATTGGGACTACTGCCTTTACACGCACATCAACTTTAATGTCATTACAGTCTTAGACCGCATACACACTGTTAGATTTTCTGCAGATTTTTGTCTTCAGGTTTACCAAAACCATGTAGTGCAAAGGCCGGCCTGATTGCATACAAATTGAAACTCTTAAGGTTTGACCTCATATTATATGGTTTTAGTAAATCTGAAGACAAAAGTCTGCAGAAAATCTAATAGTGTGTATGAGGTCTTAGTCCGTAGGGTTCAATATTGAGTTGGCCCACCCTTTGCAGCTATAACAGCTTCAGCTTTTCTGGGAAGGCTGTCCCCAAGGTTTAGGAGTGTCTATGGGAATGTTTGACCATTCTTCCAGAAGTGCATTTGTGAGATCAGCCCCTGATGTTGGATGAGAAGGCCTGGCTCGCAGTCTCCGCTCTAATTCATCCCAAAAGTGTTCTATCAGGGTGAGGTCAGGACTCTGTGCAGTCCAGTCAAGTTCCTCCACCCCAAACTCACTCATCCATGTCTTTATGGACATTGCTTTGGTGGGCAGTCATGTTGGAACAGGAAGGGGACATCACCAAACTGTTCCCACAAAGTTGGCAACATGAAATTGTCTGGGTATGCTGACGCCTTAGGAGTTCCCTTCACTGGAACTAAGGGCCCAACCCCTGAAAAACAACCCCACACCATAATCCCCCCTCCACCAAATGATTTGGACCAGTACACAAAGCAAGGTCCATAAAGACATAGATGAGCAAGTTTGGGGTGGAGGAACTTGTCTGGCCTGCAGAGAGTCCTGACCTCAACCCCATAGAACCCCTTTGGGATGAATTAAAGTGGAGACTGTGAGCCAGGCCTTCTCATCCAACATCAGTGCCTGACCTCACAAATACGCTTCTGGAAGAACGGTCAAACATTCCCATAGACACACTCCTAAACCTTGTGAACAGCCTTCCCAGAAGAGTTGAAGCTGTTATGCCCCGTACACACGGTCGGATTTTCCGATGGAAACTGTCCGATCGGAGTGTGTTGTCGGAAATTCCGTCCGTGTGTGGGCTCCATCGGACATTTTCCATCGGATTTTCCGACACACAAAGTTGGAGAGCAGGATATAAAATTTTCCGACAACAAAATCCGTTGTTGGAATTTTCAATCGTGTGTACACAAATCCGACGCACAAAGTGCCACGCATGCTCAGAATAAATAAAGAGATGAAAGCTATTGGCCACTGACCCGTTTATAGTCCCGACGTACGTGTTTTACGTCACCGCATTCAGAATGATCGGATTTTCCGACAACTTTGTGTGACCTTGTGTATGCAAGACAAGTTTGAGCCAACATCTGTCGGAAAAAATCCTAGGATTTTGTTGTCGGAATGTCCGAACAAAGTCCGACCGTGTGTACGCCCTATTATAGCTGCAAAGGGTGGGCCAACTCAATATTGAACCCTACGGACTAAGACTTGGATGCCATTAAAGTTCATGTGCCTGTAAAGGCAGGCGTCCCAATACTTTTGGCAATATAGTGTATATTCACAATTTGTTGGAACACTGGATCGGTGTTTAAGACAGCAGCTATATTTAATTTAGGTGTAAGTATTTGGGGTGGGTGCTTTTAGATTATACATTTCCTATGAAAGCCAATTTTGCCCTGTACTTCCTGCCTCCCGAGCCTTCCTATTGGTCAAAGAAGCCGCCCACCACCAACAGGGAGGTCCAGGATGTGGGCGGAGCTGTGACCAAGAGCAGTACTCACAGTGGAGAAGACAGGATTGTCATATAACTTCAGCTGCCTTTCTTTCCAGATATACTGGATTGATGTGGTTTTCACTGAAGTGAACTTATGCGTTTTCTTGTTCTGCGTTACGTTTGCTCATCAGGGTTCATGGCAGGTTCACTTTAACTAAATCATTTTAAATAAAAAGAAGTGTGTTTGCAGAGACATCGGACAGCTGCGTTGTGGGGGCTCCCAGAATTCCCAGCAGGCGGTTCCGGTAGAGAAGACAGCTGGCCCATGACGTCAGTATCAGAGCAAACCGTATACGTGTAATAAATCAAAGTGCCAAATGTCGGCCATTTCCCCAGGAGCCTTCCAATTATTTCTCACTGTTCTCCTCCATCCTGTCCTGCCAAAGCAATCCGCTAAAAATAAATCCACTGTACCTGCTATTTGTGTGATCTGATCTAGAAATGTATCTATATGGAGACTCAGACCTTGTGTGATCTGAGTCCAACCATGATTTTTACCATAAGGCACCTGGGGGCCCATGGCCATTGTTACTGGGACAGATATTGACACCCGTCTAATGTGAGATTTCTCCTTTGATTTTTATCACATGGGTCAGCTAGTTTACTGTATGCCATAGGTGTGCGGAGCCTATTGCATTAGGGTGTGCGCCCCAAAGCTCAAACACACATGCCTTTTTTTCTGCAGCCTCAGCTGCACTGGACAGTGAATGCATGGGAAGCGCTCTGTGCTGAGTGGCTTCCTTTTCATTCACAAATGGAAGCATAGTAAACATAGTTTACTGTGCTTCAGTTATGAATGGACACAGTGAGCGAGTGTGTTCACTGTGTTCATTTAGAAAAGAAAGGGGTCTGTTGTGACGGAATCCGGGCACCCTGACTGGGTATCTCCGCCAAAAAGCTGCTTCCCAATGCTCTGGAACACAAGATCCGAGAATCTGGCTATAGTTACCCCAAGAACTAGGCAACACCAGTTTTGGAGTAAAAAACAGAATAAGAACTCTTTATTTGAACAGAGGCACAAAGAGATATACACTCAGAGGATAATTCCCCCTCCTTTACATAATGACGCAGCGCGGGGTAGACTTTACCTCCTCCAGTAACATGTCAGCCAATCCACATACACATATACATCCCATAATACTTTGCTCCCAAGGCAGACAGACACAATAGAACAATGGGATACAGGCACTTAACAAACAAATAACAAACCCCACCACACCTCAAACGATCTAGCAGTCTGAAAGGTGAAATTATTTATCGTCATATATTCATTGAGGGATATTGTTCAGAAATATTGCTGTCCCAAGTGAAAAAAACCCTTTATTCAATCAGCACACACCACACTTATAGAACCTGGGATAACGGGTAAAACGAAATGTTGAGTCTGGTGTGGTTGTACTGGGAGTCTGGTTAGTGCAGACCAGACTGGGCTTCTCAGTCACCCTGTGCCCCTAATAGACACAGGGTAACTTACACATAGGAGGGGGCCGGAGGAGCTGGACAAGGAGTTTCCCAACCTCTCTAAGGTAAGCTGGGTTCCACAAGCCCTCTGCCCAAAGTGACTCCCGTCATACCTGTAAATGACAAATTTAGTAGTCAATACCCCTGCTCTCCTTCCTGAAAAATCCCGGGGGGGGGGGGGGGGGGGGAGAGGAGAGGAGGGAAGACAGCAGCACTGCGGCACGAGGCGGATAACAAGAAGGGAAGGCCCGGGCAGTAGGGGGAATCGGCATAGTGATTAGGGTGTGCCCAGGCACACCTAGCACACCCCCTTTGCGCACGCTCATGCTGTACGTATATTATATTATAAATTGTATAAGGAGACTCGTTGCCTGTGTGATCTGGGCCAGACCTGAATTCACAATAAGGCACCTGGAGGCCAATGGCCATTGTTACCTGGATAGATATTGACACCTGTTAACAGTGGAATTCTCCCTTTGAATTTTTTCACATGGGTCCGTTAATTTACTGCATGCATAATATTGATTGCACTATTTTTTTCCTAATCTTTTATTGAAGATTTCACCAATAAAAGATATTCCCAAACTACAAAGGTCATATCCATGCAGGAAGCAAGCTGCTTGCTGTGGGGACACTCAACAGGAGGGGAGGGCCAGGAGCACCTAAGAGGGACCCGAGAAGAGGAGGATCTGGACTGCTCTATGCAAAACCACTACACAGAGGAGGTAGGTATAACATGCTTGTTATTTTTAATGAAAAAAAAAATAGACTTTAGTTTCGCTTAGACCCCTTTCACACCACAGCGCCGCTAAAGCGCTGGTCGTGTTTTGCTGTGCTTTAGCAGCGCTTTTCGGCCGCTTGCAGGGCAGATTTTACCTAAAGAAAAAAAACAAAAAAGGTAAAACCCGCCCCAAAGATGCTGCTTGTAGAACTTTTTAAAACGTCCCGCAAGCGCACCGCCCCCGTGTGAAAGCACTCATTGCAAAGAATGGGAGGCAGGTTTCAGGTGCTTTTTAGAGGCCATTTCTAGCGCCAAAACGCCTGAAAGCTGCCTCAGTGTGAAAGGTGTCTTAAAGGTGTCTCAGAGTGGCCTAGCCAGTCTCCAGACCTTAATCCTATAGAAACACAGCCAAGAAACCTTAAGGATTTAGAGAAGATCTGTGAAGAAGAGTGGACCAAAATCCCTCCTGAGATGTGTGCAAACCTGATCACCAACTACAGGAAACGCCTTATCTTACGCACTGAAATGCAACTCAATTTATAACATTTGTATCATGATTTTTTTCTACAATTTTAGTTGATATTCTGTCTCTATCATTTAAAATACACCTATGATAAAATTATAGACGCTTCATTTTTTTGTATGTTGGGAAATTTACAAAATCTGCAGGGGGTTCAAATAATTATTTTCGCCACTGTTGGGTGTTTTCTTTCCAGTATATTAGCCGTGGAATTAGCTTACTGTCTAAGTATTGATTTCCACAGATACCCTTGGGAATTTAGCTATATTATGAACTATGCATGCCATCAAACATTAATACCCCAGCTGAAAACTGGATACCCTCTTCTATACCTACTTTGGTTGCTGGTGCCAATGCCGTACCTCTGGTGTTACCGCCTCAGCTCCCGGGAATAACGTCTTCTACAGTGCCCTCTACCTTTGATACTACCAACAGTCGTACCCATATACTACAGATAGGTGAGAGTGTTTGGGATCTTCCAGGCCCCCCCTCTTTCTTCTGTGTTTTACATTCTTTTTTACTTTTACATCATTTTGGCAATTTCTATTATAGATACCCCCAAACTATGCATCTGCTCCTGATGAGTGGTAATGTAACCACGAAACGCGTAGAGCTTTTCCGTGATGCCACGTCACAGTTTCCATGTCTAACACCTGTATCATGTTTTAGTCTACTATAATGAACCAATCCCTCATTGTTATTATGCCTATATGCTACTACTACAATTTCGGTCTACATACCCAAGGTTTATTATTGTATGTATTTATGTCGAGACAATTGTTTTATATTATGAATTGTTCAGACTTCATCTATTAAAACTTATTATTCTATTATACCATTTTACTTATTTGTTACTATTGTAAATGCGTGTGTATACCTTTTTGTAATAAATAACCATGCTTACATTGATTGGTTCATTTGACTTAGTAATGTGCTTCATATAAAGTCCCACAAATTGTCTTTTTTTGTCCAATTTATCGGGGATGGAGGTATAATTTACTATTGATTCATAGAAAGTCCCAAACTTAGTTTTAGCCTAGTCTTAGTTTTTTCTCAGCTTTCAGAACAGACCAAGACCTGACAGCTGGGGACCAGGAGACGAGTTTTTCTGGCATCCGGTTACCTTGTGCCATTGCATACCTGCTGGTAGCCAATGCGATAGCCAGAACACTGCACAGTCACAGGGATCACTTTAGAGTCTTTATTCACAAGTCCCCAGGACAGATGCCATTTTCCAGCTTCTTCCGGGCACATTCCAGTGAGTGAGATTGTCATTCTCCAGACCAGACATCACCCGGTGACTACGCCCCATGCCTATATAAGTCGTTGCGCACTGCGCACACGGCATTACAGCGGGAGGGAGCGTTGTATCAACATCGGAAGAAGAGAAGAGGGAAAAAGACGACGGAGAAGACCAGGCCACCGCTAGCAAAAGAGCAGAAGATAGCGGAGAGTGGGAGAAGAACCGGAGAGCAGGGAGAAGAGGCCGGGGAACGCGGAGAAGTCGGAAGAGACCCCCGAAGTCGGAAGAAGACCCCTGGAGCTGCCTAAAAAAGTTACTTTAAAAACCTGTGTAGTGTGTTTTTTTATTGACACTTATTTTCCCCCAGGTGAATGGGTAGGGGTACGATGTACCCCATACTCATTCACATAGGGTGGGGGGCCGGGATCTGGGGGCCCCCTTATTAAAGTGGGCTCCCGGATTCCGATAAGCCCCCCCACCCGCAGACCCTGACAACCAATGTCCAAGGTTGTCGGGAAGAGGCCCTTGTCCTCATCAACATGGGGACAAGGTGCTTTGGGGTGGGGGGGGCCATAGGGCGCCCCCCTCCCCCAAAGAACCCACCCCCCATGTTGAGGGCATGCGGCCTGGTACAGTTCAGGAGGGGGGGTCGCTCGCTCGTCCCCACCCCCTTTCCTGACCGGCCGGGCTGCATGCTCGGATAAGGGTCTGGTATGGATTTTGGGGGACCCCCCACGCCATTTTTTCAGCATAGGGGGTTCCCCTTAACATCCATGCCAGACCTAAGAGCCTGGTATGTTCTTGGAGGGGAATTCTTTCGGGCGCTCGCTGCAATAGGAAAATGTGCTTTTCCTATTGCACTGAGCGCGAGATGTACAGTACCCTGCCGCGCTGGAAACACATCTCGCGGGCACGTACTGTATGTCAAAAGAGCTGATTAGCTCTGATTGGCCACAGGCAAAGTCGCCTGTCCTGGGGGTGACTTGAAGTCGTGTTGTAAGTCGCTCAAAGTCGCGTTGGAGTCGCCTTGCTAAGTCGCGCTGTAAGTCGTGTTGCCCCAGTGTGAACCGACCCTTAGTGACAATGTTATTGCTTTGGGTATTTTTGTGACCAGCAAACGATATGCACTCAGATGATGGTGGCGTTACAGCTGTGATTAAGTGTCTCCTATACCAGAAATGTGATACGCAATGTACCATCCACATACCTCCAGAGGGGGCAGTAGAGGATCTCTAATAGCCGGTATTACGAGTATTGTAATTGTAATGCATGTACAGTATTTCTCCTCTCTTCATATAGGGAGAACTTTCACTACACTGACAGCAGTGCGGGACCGTAACTGAGCCCCTGTCTGAAGGAACCACACAAAAAGAGAACGATAAAGCACAGGGGCACACATAGGTCCATTTACAGCAAAGGAAATAAAGAAAAGAAAGATCAATGAATAGATAGATCAGAAAAAGAAAGAAAGAAAGATAAATAAATAGATCGGGGAAAAAAAAGAAAGAGAGAAAAGAAAGAAAAGAAGGAAGGAAATAAGGAGAGAAAAGAAAGAGAAAAAAAATAGATCATAAAAAGAAAGAAAGAAAGATGAATAAATAGATCAGGGGAAAAAAAGAAAGGAAGAGAAAGAAAGAAAAGAAAGAGAGTGATAAATAAATAGATCAGATATTCCTCCCACTGACACCAATGATGGAACACTATTGATCTTTTATTAAAAGAATCAAGCAACCAATTTTATACAAAAGTAAAAAACAAAACCATAGTACAAAACTTCAACAGAAATCCAAGGAATACACATCCATGTTCAGAATATATACAATATATACATAATCCGTTACCAAAACTATTTACATAAAGCAGCAGAGAGGGCCTAAGAGGCACAACCCATCACCTATGTACGCAGCCATTTATCAAAAATTAATCCAAATAATAATAATCTAGGGTGATAAGAGACAGACAGCCACACCCGGGAAAGAGACTCCTGGCAGTCAGGGAGGCTTGAAACCCCTCCAAGCCTTCAACCAAGCCCCCTGACTCCGCTTGTCTCTCTCAAGCACCCGAATCTTCTCCACCTCATGCAGAATGTCATACACCACCACCTGAACAGGAAGGATTTTATGCCGAGTGCAGACCTGACACCGTGCGTTCCAAGTGAAATAACTGACTACTAGGCTAACTAGAAAAAGTGTATCTAAACAAAAAACCCCACCAGTATTGAATGCTCCGTACACCCACTCAGTGGCGTAACTAAAACCTTCAGGGCCCCGATGCAAGAAATCATGAAGGGCCCCCCTGACCCCTGGACAGTGCTTTTCCTAGGGGGATGTCTGATAAGAGGAGGAGCCGCGAGAGCCGCCGAGGGACCCCAGAAGTCAGTGTTCGGGGGGCAACTCTGTGCAAAACTAACTGCACAATGAAGGTATGACATGTTTGTTATTTAAAAAAAAAACCTTTACAATCACTTTAAGGGGTTAAAACAGGTGGTCAGGAGGCAACATATTGCCTCTTTACCGGCTGTCAAATGGCTCTGAAAAGTGATCTGAGCATGGATCGCTTTTCAGAGGAATAGCATTTTGTTGTTGGTACATTGAACGAGCAAGAAAAAGAAAATAAGTCCTGATTGTACACATATAGGGTGTCAGGATTAAACGTGCATACATAAAATGTGCATACATACATCTAAACAGTGGCGGCTGGTGCGCAAAATTTTTTGGGGGGCTCAAACATTTTTTGAAAAAAAATCATCAAATGCTGCCAGTGTGCCATCAAACGCAGCCACTGTGCCCATCAAACGCAGCCACTGTGCCCAACAAACGCAGCCACTGTGCCCATCAAACGCAGCCACTGTGCCCAACAAACGCAGCCACTGTGCCCATCAAACGCTGCCACTGTGCCCATCAAACGCTGCCACTGTGCCCATCAAACGCTGCCACTGTGCCCATCAAACACTGCCACTGTGCCCATCAAACGCTGCCACTGTGCCCATCAAACGCTGCCACTGTGCCCATCAAACACTGCCACTTTGCCCATCAAACACTGCCACTGTGCCCATCAAACGCTGCCACTGTGCCACTTAAATGCAGCCACTGTGCCCATCAAACGCAGCCACTGTTCCCATCAAACGCAGCCACTGTGCCCATCAAACGCTGCCACTGTGCCCATCAAACGCTGCCACTGTGCCACTAAAATGCTGCCAGTGTGCCATCAAATGCAGCCACTGTTCCATCAATTGATGCCACAGTGCCCATAAAATGCTGCCACTGTGCCACTTAAATGCTGCCAGTGTGCCCATCAAACGCAGCCACTGTGCCAAACGCTGCCACTATGCCCATCAAATGCTGCCAGTGTACCCATCAAACGCTGCCAGTGTGCCCATCAAACGCTGCCACTGTGCCCATTAAATGCTGCCAGTGTTCCATCAAACGCAGCCACTGTGCCAAATGCCGCCACTGTGCCCATCAAACGCAAGCAGTGTGCCCATCAAACGCAGCCAGTGTGCCCATCAAATGCTGCCAGTGTACCCTTGAATGCCCCCAGTGTGACCCCCGACCGCTCATCGGCACTTACCCTTTCTTGGTGGGGCAGCGGGTGACTGCGACGAGTGGGGTCCTCCATGCGTCTCCTGCTGTCCACATCTCCCCTCCTCTCCTCCTGATAGGCATCCAATAGGCGCCTGACGTTTCAGCCAATCAGGTGATGGGTAACAGACCCGAGCACCTGATTGGTGGAGAGGCAGTTTAGTGTTAGGAAAGCGAATAGTCATTCGCTTTTCTAACACAGCTGAGTGGCCTGTGAGGTCACCTTTTTTGATGCCTATTAGAGCCTATGGCTCTAATCCGGTGCTTCAAAAACACCCCCCGCCGCTGTAATTCAGATTCCCTGCGCCCAAAAAGGGGCTGGGCGCCTGAATAGGGGGTGGCAGCGGCGGCCATTGATAGATTCATGCAATGCATGAATCTATCTATTGGTGATAGAGAGGTGGCTGGAGAGAGGGGGCGGAGCCCGTGCCCCCCCCTAATGCATGGGCCATCACTGCATCTAAACACACACACACATAGATAAACACACACATAATATACACACACATATACTGTATATACACACATAAAAAGATATACATATATAAATACACACATAAACACATGCAAACACATACATGAACACACATATAAACACATACATGAACATACATGAACACACATATAAACATACATAAACATACATGAACACACATATGAACATACATGAACACACATATAAACATACATGAACACACATATGAACATACATGAACACACATATAAACATACATGAACACACATATAAACATACATGAACACACACATGAACACACATATAAACAAATACATGAACACACATATAAACACATACATGAACACACATATAAACACATACATGAACACACATATAAACACATACATGAACACACATATAAACATACATGAACACACATATGAACATACATGAACACACATATAAACATACATGAACACACATATAAACACATACATGAACACACATATAAACATACATGAACACACATATAAACATACATGAACACACATATGAACATACATGAACACACATATAAACATACATGAACACACATATGAACATACATAAACATACATGAACACACATATGAACATACATAAACATACATGAACACACACTTACAGAAAGCCTTTTTAAAAACGGCAGTGCTTTACCTTCCCTCTTCCTGCCGGGTACTGCACTGTAGGGGGAGACAAAGAGCACAGCACACACTGCTTTCACTTTAGAACAGTGTGACAGGCTCCCCGCACAGTGCCGATTACAGGTCGGCTAACAATGGGGAGATCGATCTCAGCCGCTCCTCCTATCCAGATAAACAGGGGGGCCCTCAAGGGCCCCCTGCAGCATGGGGCCCAGTCGCCATGGCGACCTCAGCGACCCCTATACTTCCGCCACTGCACCCACTCAGCATAACCCAGCCTGGAGAGGAAAGGAACACCGAGGGCCCGCCCCACCTGTTTGTACACCTCTATGTTAAAAGGGCAATGAAGCAGAAAATGGTCCATAGTCTCCTCCTCACCTGCACACTCCTCCCGAGGACAGCTACGATCCACCCCACTGCGGAATTTCAAATTGCCCCTAACATAGAGCCTCCCATGGAAGCACATCCAGGCCAGATCCCTGAATTTAGGAGGTACTCTGTCCAAATTAATAAGTCTTAACCCTGCCCTCAAAACTGGGCCTGGGCAATCCCTTAAGGCCAGTGGGTCATGAAAGACTTCGCTCAAGACTCGACTCATAAGGACTTTCCTCGGAACCGATCTGAGATCTTCAGCCGACAATCGCCACTGCCGTAATAACTTCAGGCACGGAGCGACATAGGCTGGTAGCTGACCACGATGACCCCTGAGATTCTTCACTTGGCCACCTTCTTCCCAAAGTCGCAGAAAAGGCCTAAACCAAGATCTAAAAATGCCTGCCCATCCAGGAGGTTCCACTGCAAGCATATTACCAATATTAAACTTGAGAAAAAGCAGTGAAAAGAAAAGAACTGGGTTGACCATACCTAAGCCACCCTCCCTCCTGGATAGATAGGTGACATTCCTCTTGATGGGGTTCAGTCTGTTCCCCCACAACATCTGGAAGAACACACTACTGACCCTAGCATAGAGAGACACTGGCAAGATGCAGACAAAGCTGACATACAAAAAGATCGGAATCAGGTAAGTCTTAATCAGATCAACCCTTTCCCTCATAGATAACTTCCATCTCTTCCAGCTGACCACCTTAGTATTGGCAATTTCCAGTCTGCCTTCCCAGTTTTTGAGGCCATAATCGCCGGGTCCAAATTCAATGCCTAGAATCTTAATTCTTTCCTGGGGCACTGGAAAGGTGTCCGGGAGATCAAAACCCTCACCTTCCTTTCCCATCCAGAAGACTTCACTCTTTTCCTGATTGATCTTGGAGCCTGATGCTTCAGAATACCGTGATGTCAGAGAGAGCACCTCCTCTGCTTCATCCGCCCCGGTGACAATCACTGACACATCGTCCACATAGGCAACAACCCTCAAAGGCGGCTCACCCGGAAGCCCCACTGGCACCCCACACAACATGCTGCTCTCTAGCCTCCCGATGAAGGGGTCGATTGCAAACACATAGAGCAGGGGACTCAGGGGACAACCCTGGCGCACCCCGGAGCCAACCTCAAAGGACTGCCCAACCCAACCATTAACAAGAGGAAAGCTCTCTGCCCCCTCATACAAGACTTTTAACCAATCGACAAAACCACCCGGCAGACCGTACTTACTAAGGAGCAACCACAGGTACTCATGGTTAACACGATCAAAAGCCTTTGCCTGATCCAATGTCAGCAAATACTTTCCCCAGCCTGCAGCCCTGCACCGCTCCAAGGCCTCCCGGACAGCTAAAACTGCTGTGAAGGTGCACCTACCCTGGACCGAACAGTGCTGATGGCGAGAAAGCAAAGACTCTGCTACTGACGATAGGCGCCAGAAAATGATCTTTGCCAGTATCTTTCTATCGACATTAAGAAGGCTGATGGGGCGCCAATTCTCAACCATCGAAGGATCTTTACCCTTTGAAAGAAGAATCACAGCTGAGTGCCTCATGGAAGAGGGAAGTACCCCCTCAGCAAGGCAACTGTTAAAAACCTCTACCAAATGTGGGGCCAGAATAGACTTAAAAGCTTTGTAAAACTCAGCCGTCAAGCCATCCGGTCCAGGTGACTTTTTGATGGCAAGCTGTTCAATTGCCCTTATCACCTCTTCAACTGTGATCTCCTCTGTCAAATTCATCAATGGGACATCTTCATCATTTAGACCTGGAGTAGAGTCCAAAAAGCTTTCCATCTTGTCACGGTCAAGCTCTTTCCTCCCAAGAAGGTCAGCATAAAAGGACCTCACGACCTCCAGAATCCCTGACCTGGACTTTGTCAAGGAACCTGTACTGTCCTTAAGGCCAACGACCGTTTTAACAGCTACACCTTGTTTGCAGTTCTGGTAAGGGTCAGGCGAGTGGTACTTCCCATAGTCCCTCTCCAGAACCAAAGAGGCATGCCGGTCATATTGACACTTCCTGAGAAGGAGTTTCACTTCGGAGATTGCCCCAGGATCTCCTCCTCTCGAGACAAGAATATCCAGCTTCCTCTGTAAACGTTGGTAGGTCATGTATTTATTAAACTGCTTTCTATTGGCTAGGCCCCTGAAGAATCCAGCAATCCTCTTTTTGGTCAGCTCCCACCACTCAGCCTTGCTGCTACAAAAGTCCAGGATGGTCACCTGTGCCTGAAAGAATTCCTCAAAGGATTGTCTAACATGTTCTTCCTTGAGTAGAGTCGAATTCAATCTCCAGATGCCCTTGCCCCTCTGAGGGGCGTCTGAAGCATTCAGGACCACAGATAGCATACAGAACTCTACTGCCTGCACCACTGGGAGCGAGAAAGCAGAGGTCTCCTTCAAAAAAAACCTATCTATTCTACTCTGACTATTACCTCGATGAAAGGTGAACCCAGTGTCATCCGGGAGGTGCTTAATGTGCACATCCACAAGGCCAGCATCCCTAACCATACTATTTAAAAAAACGCTATCATATCCCAGCCTGTCCTTGAAGTCCTTCCTGTCCTTGGGCCTAGTTACTGTATTAAAGTCACCTCCAAAGACCACTTGCCGCGATGTAAAAAGAAATGGCTTGATCCTTGTAAAAAGGCATTTCCTGTCCCACTTTGTGTGCGGTCCATAAACATTAATTAGGCGCAGGTCCTGCCCTCCCACAAGGACGTCTAAGACCATACATCTCCCAATCTCCACCTCAATAACCCGCCGGACAGTTACCATGCCGGTTTTAAACAACACCGCCACACCGCCGTAAGGCTCGGCCGCAAGAGACCAGTAAGATGGACCATACCTCCACTCTCTCTTGGCCATATGAATATCTGCCAAGGAGGTGAGCCTAGTCTCTTGCAAAAATAAAATTTCAGCATCTAATTGGCTGAACAAAAAGAAGGCCATAGAACGAGCTCTTACTGACTTAATGCTGGCGACATTTATTGTCACCACTTTTAACGGAGGGGGAACCGCCATTTGGGTTATTGGGTGGTTTGCTTCTTAGCTCCCCTCTGCTGCTCATCACCAGAAGCCTCTCTCTTTCTTGAGGCCGCCTCAAACTCCATTTCGGAATCAGAACTTCGCTCCGAAGAAGCTCCAGATGAAGAGATATCCCAATTAGAGGACCTATAACGGTTGGAGACAGGCACTGGAGCCGTCCTCACCACCTGCTTCTTCCGCTTCCCAACCTTCCTTCTCTCCTCCAGGTACTGCAGGTCAGCTTCAGAGATGCCCTCATCTCTTACTTTTTTCTGTGAAGTCTTTCCACAAGACTTCTTTACAGAGGAAGAAGCAACCTTTTTAGTACCCACTACCACTCCTGGTGGGAGGGGTGCTCCCTTTGAATCAGACTTAGGAGGTGTAGACTCCTGGGGGGTAACTGACTCAGGGGGCACAGACTTGGAAGGTTCTGACACAAGAGGAGGGGATACAGTAGGCTGGGGGGAGACAGATACAGATACAGAAGGAATACTTACAGACACATGAGGGGTGACCACAGGAACTGGAGAGGGATCCTGAGCAGGACCAGGGGAGTCGGTCACCGCAGAGGAGGATGGTACACCAGGGGCATCACCCTCCATCCTGTCCAGCCTTGACAAGTCATCAAGTACCTCCTTCTCCATATTGTGCCAGGCTTCAGGACATCTGCTGTAGGGGTGGCCAAGGCGCAGGCACAGGTTGCACCTGATCATTTCGGTGCAGTCCTTAGCCATATGACCCTGACCCCGACACACTGAACATATCAAGGCTGAACAGGAGGAGCTCAAATGCCACTTTTCACCACAGCGGTGACACAGCTTCGGCTGACCAGGGTAAAAAACAGTCATCCTATCCCTCCCTATAAAAGCTGAGGAGGGCAGGTGACGGACAACATTCCCATCCCTGGCCAACCTGACTGTAACCGACCAACCCCGAGTCCAGATGTTACACTCATCAAGGATTTTATTGGGCTTGGTCAAAACCTCCCCATAGTTCCTTAACCAAACCTCTAGATCCCGGGCAGGGACACTCTCATTAGTGAGGATAATTGTGATTTTTTTTACTGTAGACCTCTGAGAAACTGCAACTGGGGCCAGACCTTCCCATTCAGGTCTTGACCTGCAACGAGCCTCATATCTCTCCCAGAACAGGTCAAGACCCTCTGGCCTGGTGAAGCTAACTGTATAATCCCGTGTCCCAGCTACATGTATAAAGGCATACAGATCATTTGCCCCAAAACCCATCTCTAAAATCAAATCCACCACTGCACGCCATGATGGAGGGATCGCACCACCTTCACATTTCAGAATAACAACATTACGTCTGGGACCCCCAGCAGAAGCCAGAGACCCAAGACCAGATCCTGGGGTGCTCAAAGTGGTAGCCTGTAGGCAGGGCCGTTTTTAAGGCAGGGCAAAAGGGGCAGCTGCCCTGGGCCCTGTCATTGTTGTGGGGCCCAAAGCAGCTGCCTCATACTTGCCAACTATCCTGGTTTAAATTTCCTCGTCCCTTGAGGTTTTAGTCCCGTGCTGTGTCCCAATATCTCAGTGTGAAGTGCTACTACTAATGCTGCCCAGCTCTGCCCTTTTGTTGTGTACAGATGACTCACCTGCAGACCCTGTGTTTACATGTAAATTACTGGCATTCATATGTAAATAGTGGCAGCATTCATATGTAAATAGCGGTGGCAGGCGGCATTGATATGTATATCATGCCCCCCTGAGGTCATATCCACAGTAATCTCTAGCAGTCAATCAACAAGCAGAAATCATGTGCTGTAACCTCTAGCAACTAATTAGTGAGCCGTAATGTGTGCTGTAACCTCTAGTAACCAGTCATGAGCGGTAATGATACACTGTAACCTCTGGCAACCAATCGCAATAGCTGACTGATCTGATTCAGTAAACTGATTTTGAGTCTAGCTGCTATATATTGTATGTCTCAGAGCAGGTGGAGAGCGAAACTGCATGAGGGGGGGGGGCCCCAAGAAAAGTTTTGCCCAGGGTCCAATCAATATTAAAGACGGCCCTGCCTGTAGGGGAAAACCCCGCTTGGGAGCAGAGCTACCAGGAGCAGAGCGTACCACCTGAGCAAAGGTAAGTTTATCAGGGCCAAGGCCCCACACTGAAGTCACAGCAGTCTGTACATTACTATTATTATTCACTGCTTGAACGGAGTTGGTAGGACTGTCCACACTTGAACTGGGACCATTGTTCATCACACTGGTACTGGGATGATTGTTTTCAGTCACACAAAACTTCACATTCCCATCAGGAATAATCACAGTTTCTGCTGCAATATCAGCTGTCTCCTGAAGCTGTGCTGTAGAGTCCTCAGCAGCTGTGGGGCAAACAGCTTCAGCCAAAGGGGGGTTAATAGGCTCTGCTGAATCTTGTAGTTCATCTGCAGGAATGTCATTTTTTAAAAGCAAACTTTGCTGTACTGCAGCATCAGCAGGCACAGCATTACTACAGATAGGACTAGCAGCCTGACTCTCACTGGGTACATTGTCAGTATCAGTCACAGTGTTGAATGGCACAAAAATTGTTTTATCCACAATATGGGACTTGACAGGCTTTACCTTGTCAGGCACATTGTCTGTAATCTCCTCATCATTAAATGCCAGCTGATCCCCCCGCATAGGAGACTCCATTACCTGGATGGCCCTGAGCATGCCTCCTGAGTCCTGGGAAGGCATGGGGCTGCTTACCTCTCCCTGAGGGGGCAGGGGGTCAGAACTGGGGGTCTCCTCCTCCACCTCCATCTTTGTCATCCTCGCAAACCTTTTATCATTGTAAAACTTTTCCTTAAATGGCCCATCTCTGCCTTCCATCATGGCCACAATGGTCTCCTGATGTTCCACCCGAACCTTGGCCAGTTGGATCTCCGGATCCATGGACCCTCGTTTCTGGCTATGCAAGCCCTCACGCTGCCTTCTCAGGCGCTTCAGCTCCGCTCTCAGTTTATAGAGCTTGTCTCTTTCCCTATTCAGGGCTTTAATCCCGGCCACCACTCGCTCCTGAATTGCCTCTGAGCCTTCATCCTTACCAGGGGCAGAAAGATCACAAGCCATGGTTTGTACAGAGGAAGGCATGTCACCTGATGGGCCAGGAGATGGCTGGGAGCTTCCAGCAGGAGAGGCCCTGCTGGCCTCCATGGCTTCCCCAGAAAGGGGCCAGGAGAGCTGGGATAGATTTCCTCACCAGTCCCCTCTCACACGGATCTGCAGCAGCTCCACAGACAGCCTCCTCCTGACACACCTGTGCTCCAATGATGGATGGGGCACTATTCCTCCCACTGACACCAATGATGGGGCACTATTCCTCCCACTGACACCAACAATGGGGCACTATTCCTCCCACTGACACCAATGATGGTTCACCATTCCTCCCACTGATATAAATGTTGGAACACTATTTCTCCCACTGACACCAACAATGGGGCACGATTACTGCCACTGACACCAACGATAGAGCAGTATTCCTCTGATACCAACAACAGTGGGCACTATTTTTCCCAATGACACCAAAAAAGGGGGCACTATTCCTGACACTGACACCAATGATAGGGAAACTATTTCTCCCACCGATAGCAGCGAAGGGGCACTATTCCTCCTCCTACTAATCACAGACATTGAGGGGAGATTTTCCAAAACTGGGAGCACTCACAATCTGGTGCAGATGTGCCTAGTTATCAGCTTCTAACTTCATCTTGTTCAATTAAGCTTTGACAAAACCTGGAAGCTGATTGGTTACTATGCACAGCTGCACCAGATTTTGCATGTTCCAATTTTAGTAAATCAACCCAGGTATTTACTGACACTGGGACCAGTCTGGCCCCCCTAAAAATCTGAAGAACAGTAAACTGGCCCTTTATTTGGAAAGTTTGGAGACCCCTGCTTTCGCTCATTGTATATTTGCCAGAGCGCACTGAAGGTCGAAAAGGGAAGGGCTCCGTTACATTGGTGAGCAGAATAACCCTTACAGTGGTGGTCAGTGGGAAGAATGTCTCTTACAATGGTGGTTGGTGGGAAGAATGTTCCCCTTACAAACATCTGAGATTCAGGAGAAGAAGCTCAGCTGGTCAAATAACTGCCAAGTGAGATTGGGGTTAAAATTAAACAGGGACCACCAGGAGCATGAGATCAATCCACCACTGCTAATAGAAACTTCTGGTAAGGTCTGCAGGAACCCTGGTTGAGAAAGGCAGCTGTAAAGATAGGTAGGTACACAGCAATAACAGTTCATTAAAAAAAAAAAAAATGGACGTTCTTATAACCAAGAGAGAAATCATTCCTTTATTGGCATCATGTGCGATGGACAGAAAACAAACTAGAAGGCCCATTGTTCACCATAACTTTGTCAAGTTGCAGAGAGGTCCAGGAACTTGTCTCTATAGCCCCATGGCCACTTTCCAGCCAAACTCGCCCCGCTACGGTCACCACCGCAAAAAAAAGAGTGGCTCTCATTTGTCGCATGCCGCTGTGCATCACGCGGTACTCAACTATGCCATCGCACGCAGGTCTTTTTTTTTGTGATTTTCCTCTGTGACACTCTAAAGTGTAATATATTTAACTTTATTTAATAAAAAAATAAATAAAATTGTTAATAAAAGGATTTACTATTTAAAGCAGCAGTTCACACCTTTGTAAACAGGAACACACATTTGCAAATACGTGCATAAGCTGCAGGCCACGGCAAGGCACCCTGTATCCTGCAGACCCTAACTCTAACTTTGAAGAGTCTCCACAGTGGGAGCACATGTATTCTAATGGATAGATGAAGGGCAGATGACTGGAGGGAGCCCAACCCTCCTTAAAGGCGCAGGAGCACACTGAACACCCAGCACATTGCACAATGCCAGCAAAGGTGTCAGTGCGTTGCCTGACCAATACAAAAAAAGGTCACTACCCCCACCTATAACTGGTCTTCACAGCAAGGAGCACCGGAAGGGCAAACGCATGTCAAATAAAACCAAAGAATTTCCAAGCTCAACTTACCAACTAGCCTGCGGCCAAACGAATTAACTTGTCTAACAGTATGCATTAAAAACAGGGGTTTAGTTGCACACATTTGCAATTACGTGCATAAGCTGCAGGCCACGGCAAGGCACCCTGTATCCTGCAGACCCTAACTCTAACTTTGAAGAGTCTCCACAGTGGGAGCACATGTATTCTAATGGATAGATGCTCTTACAGGTTTCCCCTTAAACCACTCAAGTGTTGCTTTAGCAGTGTGTTTGGGGTCATTGTCCTGCTGGAAGGTGAACCTCCGTCCTAGCCTCAAATCACACAGAGTGGTACAGGTTTTGCTCAAGAATATTCCTCTATTTAGCACCATCCATCTGTCCCTCAACTCTGACCAGTTTTCATTCAATTCAAATTGTATTTTGCAAATTGTTTTGGGCCTACAAACTGGGGGGGAGTATATATATCTGAAAATTGATCAGTTGAGACTCTAAAACGCTGGACGCTGGTATGACGTATGGCAGTGATCAGGACACTAGTATGGGGTGCGCAAGTAAGTGATCAGGACGTTGGTTTGAGGTATGGGGGTGATCAGGATGCTGGTATGTGGTATGGTGGTGATCAGGACACTGTTATGGCCTATGAGGTGACCAGGACACTGGTATGGGGTATGGAAATTATCAGGATGCTGGTATGGGGTATGGCAATGATCAGGACGCTGGTATGGGGTATGGCAATGATCAGGACGCTGGTATGGGGTATGGCAATGATCAGGATGCTGGTATGGCACAGGGGATGATCAGAATGCTAGTATAGGGTATGGCAGTGATCAGGATGCCGGTATGGTATATGGGGTGATTAGAGCGCTGGTATGGGGTATGGCGTTAAATAGGATGCTGGCATGGGGTATGGCGGTGATCAGGGCACTAATATGGTGTATAGCGGTGATCATGGTACTGGTATGGTGTATGGCAGTAATCAGGGCGCTGGTATGCCATATGGTGGTGATCAGGATGCTGGTATGGCAAATGGCGGTGATCATGGTACTGGTATGGGGTATGACAGTGATCAGGACGCTGATATGGCATAGGGGATAATCAAAGCACTAGTATAGGATATTGCGGTGACAAGGATGCTAGTATGTCATATGGGGTACACTGAAATGGTGTATGGAAGTGAAAAGGATGCTGGTATGGGGTATGGTGGTGATTAGGGCGCTAATATGGTGTATGGCGGTGATCAGGACACTGGTATGGCGTATGGTGGTGGTCAGGATGCTGGTATGGAAAATGGCGGTGATCATGGTACTAGGGTTGCCACATCATCCCTTTAATCCAGGTCACATATTAATTACACGGGTTCTGTGGCTGATTAAGATGGTAATTAAACTCACTTGGTGCCTTATCTGCATTAAATTAGCCTCAGGACCTGATCAGAACGCTGGTATGGCGTAGTGGTGGTGATCAGGATGCTAGTATGTCAAATGGCGGTGATCATGGTAAAACAACTTCTTATCACCTGGACAAAGTGGTAATGTGCCCAGGTGACATACTGACCGCCGGGCTCCCGGGTGCACATTCTGTGACCCGCTGTTGCAAGGCGATGTATAGGTACGTTAACCCGCATCGGTGTTGCTTCCCATATCGGTGAGTTGTGAAAAATATATAATAATTGAGGGGCCCAGATCATTTTTATAAGATTTGGTCAAACCCACCACCGATAATGGCAGCTTAGTCCATGCCATGCTCTTAAGTTGGAATTTAGTAAGAATAGGGGATAAATTATCTATCAAATAATTTTCTACCTTATAATGTATCATTACTCCCAAGTATTTAAATGATGAAACAATTTTAACCCGAGGAGCCGCTCTTAACATGGACAAACTAGGGTTATCTAAAGGGAGCAAGACAGATTTATCCCAATTAATGACATATCCAGAAAGCAAACCGACATTTTGTATAAGTGCCATTAAAGATCTTAACCACTTCAGCCCCGGAAGGATTTGCCCCCTTCCTGACCAGAGCACTTTTTGCGATTCGGCACTGCGTCGCTTTAACTGACAATTGCGCGGTCGTGCGACCTAGCTCCGAAACAAAATTGACGTCCTTTTTTTCCCCACAAATAGATTTTTCTTTTGGTGGTATTTGATCACCTCTGCGATTTTTATTTTTTGCGCTATAAACAAAATAAGAGCGACAATTTTGAAAAAAACGCATTATTTTTTTACTTTTTGCTATAATAAATATCCCCAAAAAATATATTAAAAAACATTTTTTTCCCTCAGTTTAGGCCGATACGTATTCTTCTACATATTTTTGGTAAAAAAAAATCGCAATAAGCATTTATTGATTGGTTTGCGCAAAAGTTATAGCGTTTACAAAATAGGAGATAGTTTTATGGCATTTTTATTAATCATTTTTTTTTTACTAGTTTTGGCGGCGATCAGCGACTTTTATTGTGACTGCGACGTTATGGCGGACACATCGGACATTTTTGGGACCATTGTCATTTATACAGCAATCAGTGCCGTATAAAAATGCACTGATTCCTGTGTAAATGACACTGGCAGTGAAGGGGTTAACCACTAGGGGGCGGGGAGGGGTTAAGTATGTCCTAGGGGAGTGATTCTAACTGTCAGGGGGATGGGCTGTGTGTGACGTCACTGATCTCTGCTCCCGATGACAGAGAGCAGAGATCCAGTGACACTGTCACTAGGCAGAACGGGGAGATGCTGTTTACAACGGCATCTCCCTGTTCGTTCTCTCCGTGACGCGATCGCGGGTATGCCCGCGGTGATCGAGTCTGCGGGACCCCGCGACCCGACTGACGGAGATCGCGCCAGGCGCACGCGTGCCGGCGGCGACACGTGCGCACACGGCGGCAAATTCAAAGTAACGTATGGGTACATTACTTTGCACAGCCGTGCCATTCTGCCAACGTATATCTACAGGAGCCGGTCGGGAACCGGTTAAAGATGTATCCGTATCCCCAAGAAAGAGCAGAGCATTGTCTGCATATAGTGAGATTTTATCATTCCTCTAATAAATCCACAAACAGATTCTGATTGTCGGATGGCTTCAGCCAGGGGTTCAATGGCCATTGCAAATAACAGAGAAGACAGGGGACATCCCTGTCTAGTTCCTCTGTATCGTGATGTAGCGCTGGTAGATTTTTAATCTACCGCTGATAGATAAATCTTGTGGTTACTTGTTAGGTTAAGTTAGATTTGCCTCTGTTCCAGCTTGGCTGAGTTGCGTGTAGTTCCACACTGCGCCGGTGAGTGTCGTTGTCACCATGGGCTGGTGTTGGAAAGGCAACGTGTTGAAGCGTACGAGTGCTCCTCTGTCCCGGAGACAACTCGGTGGAGGTGGTTCTCCGAGTTGCATTCTGGGAGAGGGTATTTATGAGACAGACGCCATGTTTAGGGGTTCGTTTTCAGCCACCTGCTGGCCCTCCTGGCCGAGAGGTATGCGTTAAGAGTACCACCTCGTGGTCCTCCATTCCGGAGGCCCACGTCGCTGCGGCGTGTGGGTGGGCCCAGAAGCCTGTCTGGGGCCTACCACAGCAGCAGAGGAACGGTCCTGAGCTGTCTATCCTGAGTGAAGAAGCTGGACAACTGAGGAGATCCCAGGGAAGGACCCGTCATGGAAGGATCATGCAGAGTGCTGGTCTGGAGAGGGGCCTGGTGACTCGGTTGGAGGACGTATCCTGAAGTAATCTTACTGTATAGTACTGCCGGGTTGGCTTAAAGGTTCAAGTACTGTGTCTGACATTCATCGTAAACCAATACATCCTGTGGCAGAGGATCGTACGGGTTTTATTCCAAACAAGTCTGTGGCAGAGACTTTTGTTCGTGCTACGTACTGGCTGCTAGGCAAGTGAGAGAGGCCTATCCAGGCGGGCAAAGATTGAATCCCACAAGGGGAGTGCATCCAACTACAAGTGTTCAATTCCAAATAATGTTCTAAAGAATACTAAGAAAAGGTATTTGAGCTTCCCTGCAACTTTCCTTCTGCCTCTTTCCTGGTACTTCCTTTATCACTTGTTCATTAAAGCCTTGGAAAATATACTCAAGTGTTTGGTGCTTATATCGTCCAGAGGTAAACTCAACGGGACCCTAGACCTGGTGCTGGTGAAACAGAGGTATCGAGAGGGAAGGTAACAGCCCGCTTTAAACCAGCAGCTCCACCGAGAGTTATTGCTATATGTGGAGGCGTCGTCCGGGATTTGTTGACCATCAGTTTCTCGCAACCTAGAGAAGTGTTTCACCGGGAGTTTACGGTGAAAGCTGGACTTTGTCAATTTCTCAGGAGAAGAAGAGGTTAAAAATTGCAGGACTTTATTTCTGACTGCGTAGGCGGTGGGCGCCAGTGAAAGCCCAGGAGCTACGTGATCAGAGGAACAAGTGGGAGGAGCCTAGCCTACTTGATACCGCGTGGGACGCGTGTGTGTGTGTTGGCGCCAGAGAAGAAGAGAGGCCTCGTGATCGCGCTGAGAAGATCAGAGTGTGGCCATGTCTTTTTCGGTGATGCAACCAACTGTGGGGCCTAAGATGTTCCCTACCAGCACCGCTGCGGGTGCTATGCTGACCGACCTTTCAAGGTTCCGACCTTGCTTACAGATACCGGCATTCATCTGAAACCGCAGGGGAGGTTTGTTCTTTATACAGTTGGAGATATTTAAGGACTGGGCATGCTTTGCCACAAGTGTGAAGAACTGGTTATACATCTCCGTCCATTTGTTCGCTGCTCGCAATGTGGAGAATATTTGTTTATGGTGGATCAACCTACCATGTCACCCCGTGCTTATCGTATGGACTGGGCTACAGGTATCGCCACAGTAGAAGCTGCTACTACTGCTGAAAAAGAACGGCAGGCCGTGATTTCGCCTGTTGTCACCGAAAGTGTTCCTGAGAGAGATACTGCGGTAACCGACTCATCAGTGGACATTACTTTGATTTCCACGTCCACTATGCCTATCCCTGTTGTACCTGTCCAGAGGAAGGTGGGATATGTAAAGGCTTCCCGCGGCCGTGGTCAAGGCCTACCCCAGAGACTGCCCGAACTGGAGAAGTCCACGTCAGGAACGGGTGAGAGATCAGAGGGGTATGTATCTGGGACTTTGTGTAAATATTTGCCGGCAGAAGAGTTGAGAAATTCGGAGATAGATTCCATGTCGGATCTCTCCGGTGATGATGATTTATTTGAGACAATGTCACAAGAACTGTTGTGGGCTCAGGGTGAAGACTTTGCTTCTGCCTTAACTTTCTCAGAATGGACAGCCCTGGATTCTGGGAGAACATCACCTTGTGTGGAGCCGCACAGTACTGTCGGGGAGACATTGCCTAAAGTTACTACTTTGTTGCCGACACCCGTCAGGTCTATGGTGAGCAAGTCATTGAACTCTTGTGTGCCCCCTGGTTTGGGGAAAAATAGATCGTTGCCTAAAATTGCACGTTTGCAGAGAATGCTTAACAAGTGTGTGGCCAGGGAATATGGTCTGGAGTTCCCATATGTTACCCAGGACATTATGCAAGAGATTGAAGCTAACCGGGAGCTTTGGTGCAGTGAAGCTGTTTGGGACTATTTGTCTGTGCCTAAGCCTTTCCGGAAAACTGGATGTTCTGTCGCTATGGACGAATGCTTCAGTGGATGTTTCCTACACTGGAACTATGGTCGGCACATTTATGCTGACAAAGTGGTCATTTGAAGACCAGGAAAAGATGATGTGGTGTACTTTATTACTACAGTGGATAAACAGGGAAAATCACTGACATTGCCAGATCCTCGGTTCTACTGGTGATTATGGATAAAGAACTGTGGGGTATGTAGATAGATAGTGTCAGTGTTCAGAGATCTTCGAGGTCAAGATTTGGTGTTCAGCTCTGTGTTTCTAAATCCAAGGCCCGTGTTTTTTTGCTAGCCGGACTTCCTTCGTTTAAAAGATATGACATACCTAAATATATATAGGGATGGACTCCTCAAGTTATTTTAGTTGGTTCCTTAGTGGGAACATAAGAAAGATTATGGGAAGAGAGTTTCATTTTTTTTAAGAATGAGACTTTGCTCCTAAACTGTATATATCTCGTGTGTGTGTTTAACTTTGTTTTTTTTCAGTAGCAAGTGGACCTGCTATCAAGCTGTTAGGCTTTTCAGATAGATAGATAGATAGTGGGGTTGCAACAGTCTTAATGTGGCTTTGTTTACGGATGTGAACATATTGTTTAAAAGAAAAATGTTGAAATTGTAATATCTCTCTACTGTCTTCTTCTCTTCTTTACTTTAATCCAAGTTTTAAGCTCAAATACCCACTCTCAGGCTTGGGAGTTATTATTATTTTTTTTCTTTGACAGACGTTGAGGACAACATCTATTGTAGCGGGGGGAGTATGTAGTGCTGGTAGATTTTTAATCTACCGCTGATAGGTAAATCTTGTGGGTTACTTGTTAGGTGAAGTTAGATTTGCCTCTGTTCCAGCTTGGCTGACTTGCGTGTAGTTCCACACTGCGCCGGTGAGTGTCGTTGTCACCATGGGCTGGTGTTGGAAAGGCAACGCGTTGAAGCGTACGAGTGCTCCTCTGTCCCGGAGACAACTCGGTGGAGGTGGTCCTCCGAGTTGCATTCTGGGAGAGGGTATTTATGGGACAGACGCCATGTTTAGGGGTTTCGTTTTCAGCCACCTGCTGGCCCTCCTGGCCGACAGGTATGCGTTAAGAGTACCACCTCGTGGTCCTCTGTTCCAGAGGCCCACGTCGCTGCGGCGTGAGGGTGGGCCCAGAAGCCTGTCTGGGGCCTACCACAGCAGCAGAGGAACGGTCCTGAGCTGTCTATCCTGAGTGAGGAAGCTGGACAACTGAGGAGATCCCAGGGGAGGACCCATCATGGAAGGACCATGCAGAGTGCTGGTCTGGAGAGGGGCCTGGTGACTCGGTTGGAGGACGTATCCTGAAGTAATCTTACTGCATAGTACTGCCGGGTTGGCTTAAAGGTTCAAGTACTGTGTCTGACATTCATCGTAAACCAATACATCCTGTGGCAGAGGATCGTACGGGTTTTATTCCAAACAAGTCTGTGGCAGAGACTTTTGTTCGTGCTACGTACTGGCTGCTAGGCAAGTGAGAGAGGCCTATCCAGGCGGGCAAAGATTGAATCCCACAAGGGGAGGGCATTCCAACTACAAGTGTTCAATTCCAAATAATGTTCTAAAGAATACTAAGAAAGGTATTTGACCTTTCCTGCTACTTCCTTTATCACTTGTTCATTAAAGCATTGGAAAACATACTCAAGTGTTTGGTGCTTATATCATCCAGAGGTAAACTCAACGGGACCCTAGACCCGGTGCTGGTGAAACAGAGGTATCGAGAGTGAAGGTATCAGCCAGCTTTAAACCAGCAGCTCCACCGAGAGTTATTGCTACAGTGAAAAAAAATTCAGATACCATACCATTTATTTGCATACAGGCCCTTGGGGCAGAATATAGCATTTTAATCCACCGTATAAATCTTTCCCCAAGGCCGAACCCATCACATCCCACAGGTATGTCCACTCGACGCTGTCGAAAGCTTTCGCAGCGTCGAGTGACAAAATCTCTCTCCTCCCAGGGTTATCAGATGGTAGTTGCATATTTAGGTATAGCCTCCTCAGGTTAATTGCTGTAGATCTTGTAGGGATAAAGCCACACTGATCTTGATGAATCAATCCCTGCGTGCGTTTATTTAGTCTTGTGGCCAGGACCCTGGCTAGAATCTTGGCGTCCGAGTTCAACAATGATATCGGGCGGTAAGATTCCGAAGCCAAAGGGTCCTTTCCAGTTTTTGGTAATACAATGATACAGGCATCCTTCATAGAGCCTGGAAGCTTAAATGATTCTAAGGCTTGGTTGAGAACCTTCAGTAGTTCTGGAAGCAAAACCTCCCCATGATGTTTAAATACTTCTGAAGGTTCCCGCAACTTGTGGCAAAATATAAAATATTCCATGGAATCAACATGCCTATCAGCAAATAGCTTGGGGTGTCTACTTTCCAAAAAGGGGTCATTTGGGGGGGAGGGGGGTTTGAACTGTCCTGGTATTTTATGCACAACATTTAGAAGCTTATGTCACACATCACCCTCTCTTCTAACCACTTGTAGACAAAGCCCTTTCTGATACTTTTTGTTTGCATGAAAAAATATTATTTTTTTGCAAGAAAATTACTTTGAACCCCCAAACATTATATATTTTTTCTTAAAGCAAAGGCCCTACAGATTAAAATGTTAGATGTTGCAATTTTTGTTTTCACACAGTATTTGCGCAGCGATTTTTCAAACGCAATTTTTTGGGAAAAAACACACTTTTTAAACATTTTAATGCACTAAAACACACTATATTGCCCAAATGTTTTATGAAATCAAAAAAGATGACCTTATGCCGAGCACATGGATACCAAACACGACATGCTTTAAAATTGCGCACAAACGTACAGCGGCGACAAACTACATACATTTTTAAAAGCCTTTACAGAATACCACTTTAGATTTACAGAGGAGGTCTACTGCTATAATTACTGCCCTCGATCTGACCTTCGCGGTGATACCTCACATGCATGGTGCAATTGCTGTTTACAAATGACACCAGACCGACGCTTGCGTTTGCCTTTGTGCGTGAGCACAGGGGGACAGGGATGCTTTTTTTTATTATTATTATAGTTTTAAACTGTTCCTTTCATCTTTTTTTTAAATCATTTTTTTTTTTTTCAAATAACATTTTATTTTGTATTTGTATTACAAGATTACATAAAATGCAATGAGTAATAAAATTTAATAAAAGAGTCATTTAAACATTTAATGTAAAGAAAAAAGGGAGGGGGGAGAAGAATAGAAAGGTAAAGAAGAAGGGGGGGTGGGTGGTTGTTATAGTGACTTGTTTACTTGTCATGGTGGGTCCTCCCGGAGGTGCCACAGTTCCCATATTTTATTATGTGCTTCCAGCCTATCCTGTATTCTGGCCGTCATCTGTTCCATCAACTCCACATCTTTAATCCTGGCGTATAGGGCTTCAGGAGTGGGGGGGAAGTTTTTTTCCAATGTAGGGCGACCAGACATCTCGCCGCTGTAAGAATATGGCGCATTAATTTTTTATATGGCTTAGGGATTTTTAGTTGTAGGACCCCTAGAAGGAAGGACTTGGGAGTCATGGGGACCTGTATTTCCAAAAGACCGGTCAGCAATCGGTGTACCTCGGCCCAGTAGGGAGTGATCAGTGAACAGCTCCAATATATGTGGAGGAGTGTTCCTTTTTCTTTCTGACAGCGCCAGCAGCGGTCGGAGCTGGTGGGATATATGGCATGAAGGGTATCCGGAGTCATATACCAGTATAGGATTATTTTATAAGCGTTTTCTTTATATAGCGTACAAAGGGAGCTTTTCGCCGCCTGGGTCCATATCGTCTGCCATTGTTCCATTGGAAGTTCCTCCTCGAGGGCCTTTTCCCATTTGATCATATAAGCATGTTTACCCTTGGTTTCTAATGGGTAGGCATTTATTATTTTGTAAATATCAGAGATTAGGCCCTTCTGGGCTGTACCTCCCATAATCAGATTTTCGAAAGGCGTTGGAGGGGAGAACTGTAGATCAGATGCTATGGACAGGGCATAATGGCGTATTTGTAGGTAGCTGTAGAAGGCTTGACGCGGGAGGCCATATTTGGTCTGG